>CM067063.1:36102195-36509695 GCA_033980235.1 Diadema setosum
GTTTTTCTTTGTTGAATCATATAATGAGATGTATCCGTGATGGACAATGATTGAATTATATCGTCACTACTCCACTGCTGGCAAGCAAAGCCATTGGAAATATTTTAATCATTTATCATCACCGATATCATTCCTATGAAGGTCACTCTATCATTCCATGTCATTCTGCATGTTGTATGATTATTGCTGTATTTAGCTTACCTTGGTATAATAGTAAGCAAATAATCAACCTTGGTGAAGGTGATGGGACAAACTACCACTCCCGAGGCGATCTGGATGTAGCTATCTTTCCGAAGCTAATGTGGAATATAATATCTATTATGCAAATACAAGTATACATCGCACTACAATGAGGATGTTTGTGTTACGATTTGGAATGACAATTAATGAATGAAATTAAAATGAAAATCGATGACTCATTTTTCCATTGCTTCAAACAGGAGTACCTCTCCACTACGATGTACTACCACGGGGACCTGGCCGCGCGAAACGTACTCGTCGGCGAGGGTCTGATCTGCAAGATATCCGACTTCGGACTGGCAGACGACATCTATCAGCGCGGCTACAAACGATTGGCGCCGGAGCGCAAGCGGCCCGTGAAGTGGGTTAGTCTGGAGACGAACACACAGGGCAAATGCAGCATCCAGAGCGACGTGTAAGTTGGGCGCATCCAAAAAATATAATCAAATGTATTTTCACACCTCGCAGAGAATTGAAGGAAAACACATCTTGTTTACCAAGCGTAATCTGCTCATTACGCTTTTTATTCTTCTTCTTCTTCCTTGTGCTGAGTGATTTCTAAGAGAGAAAATCACTCACGGTTTTAGAATTTGTTTTCAAAGCATTTGCCCGGTCTTTGCACAGAAATTGGTTTCACGAAACGTGCGGCATGACACGGTTACAGTTCTCTGTGCGCACATGTGAGAAACCAGACAGAACAAGATTGTCAGAGTTTCTCGTTTTGTCTCGATCGTAAACAAAAAAAGAAAGGAAAAAGTCATGGAAATGAGTCTATATGTAAACAAAAACAACACCAAGAGGCTGTAAATTCACAGAAATGAAGTACCCTGAAGAATGATTTCCACAAAATCTAATGCATTTCCCAGCGCACTCTTACATCCTGGTTTGTGGCTTTGAAAAAAAAAAAAAAAAAAGGTAAAAAGCCCGTACAAACGGTGTAATGTTCGCATATGGGTGGTCCAGCAAAAAGTGTGGCGTATAATACAAACTTGATTCTCTGCCCAAGCCACCTTTTAAAGAGAACTGGAAAAGAACCGAACATCAATCCTAACTCTACAGCCGATACAGACCTGTTGTAAACGAGATTATTGACTTTTGTAAATGGTGGTCAAAAAATGTGGTTAATGTGCAAGCAGGTCGCCATTTAAATGATGTAGGCCTGAATGATGGTAAAGGAAGGATTGTTTATCATATGCCACCATCGCTGACGAACACGAAACCCAGCTATTGAATTTCCTCCCAATTCTGCTCCACATACCGGTTGTAGCGAGAAGTGCGTGAAACTGAAAGACCATACCAGCACAATCTATTGTGCGAGACATGACACCCGACGAGCCTGCGGTGTCCGCGATGTTGCCCTATAACTTGTTAAGCGAATGACGGATGTACGTGTCCTTGATTTTGCTGGCATCAAGTTTGGGAAATTCAGTCGCGCAAAGCGTGGGGTGAGCTAAGGACAGCGTAATTTTTCGGAGCTTGCGTCCGTGCTAAGGGGAAAATCCCAGCCGAAAGTGGTGTAAACAAGGAAGAACGACTAACTTTGTTTGTCGTATCGTTTGGTGTCTGTCTGTTTATTTGTTTGTCTGTGTGTTTTGAGCATTGAGCAATACGGAAAACTTCACTTTCTCGACGCCTGAGCTGGCTGGTACTCTCACGAGTGCGCATGCTCATTGACCTCAACCTGCTTTAGATGACCGAGGGAGACCCCATTGGAAAGCATGCGGCTATTGAAAGAGGTTACATAGTAGTAGTATTGTAGTATGATATACTGTAGGTAGCCCGACCAGACGCTGTTAATACGCTACGCGAATACAGCGTCTGACCAGCGAGCGGGCACCTTCAAAGTGGGGAACCACAACACAACTACAAAACTTACGAAAATTTATACGTTCTTTATAAACATTGTACACGTTACCAAACGTTACTCACCTTAAGTGCATGCTTGTATTACAGAAGGTTCGTAAGTCCATTGAGAGCCCTCGTGATAAGTCCGTGGAACCAAAAAATGATACTTTCTGGCGGATTCCCTAACACCGTCGCGGTTCATCGTTGCAGAATTCAAAATGGTGCCTTGATCTCTGCGGAAATCTTTTGCGTGCGTGCGATGCGCTGCTTGAGTGTTGGTGTAGCAGCACGGTCGACAGCGCGACCTTTTGAAAGGGCATTCAGATCATGTGACCTCCCGAATATTGGAAATGGCCTGGCGTGAAAGACGATGTACCGTTCGTGAACCGTTCACACATGCTGCATATAACCATCAATTTAGGTAAGTTATTGAATCTAAATTTCAATACTCATAGCATAGATATGAAGTCTCATTATCATTTTGTTCGTCAGATGAGTTTGAAGTGGCAAAAAAACGATCTAAAGTATCAAAATTCAATCCGATCGCATGCGATCGTTGGACCCTCTTCGTGTTTGGAGCTTCGTTGGCACAGCCCTGTCGCGCTACGTATGTACAGCGGCGACTGGGCTGTGTATAGTTAGATATAGGGCCTACACCTCTTTGGAAGCTGTTCACCTAACAGAGACAACCTTGTAACCAGTCACGTGTTAGTTAGAGCATGAAAAAAAAAATGATGGTAGTCAGAAATATTTCACACCTCGCCGGGAATTAAAAGAAAACAAGTCTTGTTTAAAAACGTAAGCTACTTATTACGCGCGTAAAATCCTCCACTTCGCCTTTCACTTGCCTCCCGAGAGTCTCTGTCTTTCCTTTTTCTGTATCTCCAGTTCCAGCGTCTTAATCTTTTGCCCCGTCAAAAAAACAAAAAAACAAAACAAAACAAAACAAAACGTCAAGCAATATGTTGACACTGGCCTTTAGAATAGGACTCTAACCGAATGGCGCACTTTATTTCACAGCGGGCTGTGCTATTTATACAATGGTCATGATGGGACCAAAACCATATCATATTTTTCACAAGGAAAGCGCTGTATAGATTAAAATCAGTGGTTATTCATTAATATACTAAATGCCTTTAAGTGTATGTGTTATAAGAATTAAGAGTTTTGATATACGTCAAAATGTCCGTTTTGACAACTCGTAACATCGCTGTTACCCTTCCTCAATAAATGGAAGAAGGTATTCTGCCAACTACACCAACACCACCAACATGAAACCGTACAGACCCCTTTTTGCATTGATGCATGCGTAGAACCAGGGAGGTTCACCTCCCTGGTAGAACATGGGCAAATGGGGCAAGCCTTACGCTGTTGTTTTTCTAATCATTTATTCACGGTGAGCTGATTAGGTTTGCTTGTCTGCGTTGTTTAATTAGCATTTTTTTTTTGCCATTGGGTTATTGAAAGAAGCATCTGGGCGTCTAGATCTAGTCAGTGTAGTACAGAAAAGTCATCACAACACCATATTGATTGATATTGATCAGTTGTTTTGTTTTGTTTTGTTTTGTTTTGTTTTTTGTTGTTTTTTTTTTTTGCTTCCCTTTGCTTCCTTTCCTTCCTTTTGCTTGAGGCACTCTTGTAGTACACGCTAAAAGTGAGTATTGCATTTTTCATAATTATGTTTTTTCTATGTCCCTCCCAACCACAGGTGGTCGTTCGGTATCGTCCTGTACGAAATCTACACGCTAGGGGGCGTCCCATATCCTGGCATGGACGGTCGTAGCGTGATCGCACAGCTGCAGAGGGGCTATAGGATGGAACGACCCAATGTGTGCCCAGAAGATATGTGAGTAATCTCTGTTAAAAAACATCAAATCCCAGATTTTGTGTGTGTGTGTGTGTGTGTGTGTGTGTGTGTGTGTGTGTGTGTGGTTTAGTGCTTTATCAGTTGATAGCAAGTACTGAAATTCATTGTTAGTACTTTAAAATATGGAGACAAAATATCTGATTGCTTTCCGTTTAATTAATGATTGTTGGTTGTATGTTGTTTGCATACATTCAAGATGGATGTTTTGTTATGTAAAATTTTAGCAATCAAATCAAATTTATTGAAAACAAGTCTTTCATTTAAACCTTTTGTTGTTGTTATTCGTTGTTTCTTTCAATTACAAAAAAAAAAAATCAAAAGCCTTTTGATCGGTAGATGAATAGGTCCTAACTCTTTCTTAGTTTGGCAACACATTTTAGAAGAGAAAGACTCCTGTTTCTTTCTCAAATTTCAAAAGTTATCATGAACTTCTTTCTGACTTTGTGCAGATTAATAGTGAATTCAGCTAGTTCCGTCTGATCATTACCAAATGTAATGTTATGCAGTAAAAATCGTAGTTGCCAATTTGATGCTGACAAGGATCTGATTTCTGCTGCAAAACTTTCCCAGAGTTTTTTTTTTCTTTTTTTTTGGTGGGCCTACGTGACAAGACAATTGTGTCTTCTTCCGCCTGTGCGATGGACAAGTTGTTATGTACGTCCACTGGCTGTTTTTTTTTTAAAATCATTATATGATTCATCTTAGATTCGTTCAAAAAGGAAATTGATAATCAAAGTCTAAAATCAAAAATTGATAAGCTAAAATATGATGATATGGTTTATTTTGTATAGCTATGACATCATGAGACGATGCTGGCACGAGAGTCCACAAAACCGACCCTCCTTCACCACTCTGTACAACACACTGGACCTCATGCTGACTGAGAGGGTGGACTACCTGACCGAGTTCGAGACCGATTTGTCCCACTACGAATTCGTGCCTTGCCTCGACGTGGACAGCGGCGGGTCCAGCTGCGACATGCACGACACGACCGCGAGCGGAGAGTGGAGACCGCTCAGGCCGGTGTGCCAAGACCTCCAGATGCAGCGCGTGGAAAGCAACGGCAAGCTTGAGGTAGGTACACACCTTATCCATGGAACCAGACGGCTTACTGTAATTGAGTGTCGCTGTACTGTCATCTTTTTTTTTAATGATATTCTTTATTTGAATTTCATTCAATATCAGGCTCTTTTTCACAATGAAATTAGTTTGAATAAGAATAAGCAGCTAAACTGAACTGATCTGAACTAAGCAGCTTCTCACTTGTGCTGCTAATTCACACTTAAAAAAACAAACAAACATACAATACAATACAATACAATACAATACAATACAATACAGTCATACCTCTTACACGCACACGTACACACACACACTAGTACCTAAAAAAGTAGAGAGAAAATTATTTTAAAAGAAATTATATGCCACAGGGAAAGCGTTGTTCAATACAAGCAATGACGAATGATGTTTGATCTTTTTAGCAAGCTCATTAAACTCAAAGGAAACAAAAAAAAAAAAGGAAGAAGAGAGAAATGAAGAAAAGGTGTGCGAACTGTCTCAAAATTATAGTAAATCATTTATTTTCATTATTGTTTTGTGGCCACAAAAAGAGAGTGCCGTATTCTCTTGATTGAATTCGTGTGTAACCATTAAACGCCCTTTTCTCCGAAAGTGTGGAGGGCAAAAAATGTAGAAAACTGAAAAAAAAAAAGAAAATTGCGGCTGATACTTTCCATGTTGAGGACGAGAAACTGACCACTTTATATCGAACATAGCAGAAACGAGTGACTGACTGAATGAATGAATAGATAAATAAATAGAATTGATAAATAGATAGATGGATGGATGGAAAGATAGATAAATAGATGAATAAATTATAAGTTTTTTTCTCTCTCTCTCTTTGTGTCTCTATGCAATGTCACAAACACTACGAAGTCATAGAGTATCTACATTTTCATTGCATGTCATTACCTAAACATAGCCTAGCTTGCTTCGCTTATACCGCCAAACACACCAACGAATTCACTCAGAATGAGCCAGAATGTGTCAATATTAACAGCAACTATGAACATTCCTCATGCAGATGGGGCTTAACAATCATCTTAAAGTCTTCTACACCTTCATCCAGACTGTAAATTTCATCTCCTTATTCATTTTGTTGTTTTAACACTGATTATTCTATTAATTCTTTCTTTGTTGTTGTTGTGTTTTTGAAGTTTCTTTTACCATTACCAAAGTCTTTAGCATTGATGTTATATGTACCGTTACTTTTTCCTATATTCTTTTGTATGATACTAAGCTTGAAATTTGAGTAATAATTTGATCTAGTCATGGCAGGTAATTAATATAACTGAAACACATATCATTTTCGTAGCTATCAAAGTTTTCACTTTGCATGAGCATCCATTATCGCAAAACTTTTTGTTTATTTGCTTATCTAACAGGCTGCAGTTACTGAAGATTGTTAACACCAAAATATATGCCACCCACCACTTAATTTTCTTCCAAATGATTATGTATAAATGCAAATCACAATTCTGTTAAAATCAATTAGTCACGTATGCGGCTCCATTAAAAAAAAATAATAATAGTCATAATGTTTATGACAGCTAACCCTCCACGCTAATATCTCTCTTCTAAAACAAAACAAGCTCCTTCTTGTGCAATTGCCGCCATATGCCTTGAATGCTCTCATCTCGTAATCTCTAGTAATCTAAGTTATCATTTCGTAAGCTCTTTTTAATCACTTTCGTACTTTCTTACTGTCTTTTTCCCCTCCTCACGCTTCCTAAGGATAAGGATGGTTACCCGTCCGCACACTAACACGGACTCACAATAATCCCTAACACATTCTGCAGGTACGAGGATCGTGGCTTCTTTCATTCACCGTGAATTTACTGTCTTGCCTAATTCTTTGTGTATTCACTTCTGAATCATTACATTTGCACTTGTGTTGTCCCTACAACAATTTCTATTATAATTTCCTGCAACACGATGATTTGCATTTTCTTCTTAAGGGAATCTTTGCCTCCTTTTTTGTTCGTTTGTTTGTTTCATGCTAAACATTACTGAAATCATGATTGCAGTGGCATTTTTAACTATTTTGGCCTCTTGTGATACCTGTATTGTTGTTATCCATTATGCATGTCTGTTTTATGTAACACATTTAAGAACTGAAAGAAAGATATTATTCAGAGGGGTGAAGGTTCAGATGCGAGTTTCTTCACTTTGTCTCCCTCTACAAATTAAATTTGTTAAGATCGCAACTGCTGATCTGTAAATTAACAAACATGTCGGAAAAAAGGAACTTTTTCCGACATGTTTGTTAATTTACAGATCAGCAGTTGCGATCTTAACAAATTTAATTTGTAGAGGGAGACAAAGTGAAGAAACATTTAAGAACTGTCAAGATTTGAAACACACTGATACGAGAATTACGTAAAAATATCTGGTGTCCTGAACATATGGCATGAAATATACCACAACCACTGCTTGCTTTATTGATAAAACAAAACAAGACAGTCTTCTATCACCACCATAAACGTTGGAAGTGAGAATGAATAGAACTGCGGTGTTTTTATCTATATTTGCCAAAGATAAAGCTTTGAAAATTTAATGATAAACGGTATTCCCTTTATACCATTCACCCAGTACAATGGTGTCCGTAAAGCATCCCGGTCAAATGAATGATAGCCTACTTTGAACGATTTGCAGAACATGGCGACAAATGAATTGATGAATGCAAAACAAATAAACAACAACAACAACAACAACAACAAAAGACGATCATGCAATGATTGTGACAATCTTAACCCTCCCGGCACCATGATGAGCGCAGGCTACGTTCTGACTAGGACGTATTCACACGTCTTTATACTTTCGTCTTTGTATTCATGTTTTCTAGGTATTTTTGTGTTAATGTTTCGAATCATTTAACGAAAAATAAATAGTTCACTGCTATCCAAGTGATTTTCCTCTGTCAATATTGTCCATTTATGCCAAACTTTCTTTCCGTTTCTTTTGTCCTCCATACAGTATTTTGCCGGACAACAGATGAGTCACGATTCTGCGTTTTCAGAGGAGAGCGCCCTCTCCGGCGAGCCCGACCATCATCTATGGTGGCGGCTAAAATCTGCCGATGGTGACACGAGAACGAACTCTCTCCACAGCGCACACTTTCCGTCGGTAGAATTCATTCCCATCATGGACTCTGATTCGGCCTCAGGTTTTAGCTCCACCGAGTCGCTCAGGGCAAGGACCGAACTACTGGACAGCGAGACGCCATCCTAGTCCAGAGCAATCCGATCTTTACAGATAATATTATGCACGACTCTTCTGCAGAGCGTTTCTCGACACTAAAATGTGCATCCAGGACTCTGAGCCTAGTTGTCTTTTGTCCATCCACGATTGAAGCTGGGAAAGGGTTTTCGCTATTGTGAATAAGATAGTGTGTGATTTCTCTTGAACAGCTAAGCCGGATTTCATACCGTGACGGTGGTGGATGACTTAATTTGGACCTTTATTATTATTGCAGAATGCATCTTGGTGTTACCATGGAGACGAAACCAATGGTATTGCTGATGACTGAATGGAGCTGAGAAGAAGCCGAGAAGGTTTCCGTGATCATTAATTTGTGACTGCACATGAACTCGCGGTGCGTTCCGTTTGTTCACATTGTAAATGCGAGTTTGATGAAATTCTCTGGAATAGAATGATTCAAGAGGTATCACCCCCACCCCCACCCCAACCCCATCTGACACAGCAGCTGTGTCTGTAAATTGTGACATTTTTGCCATTCCCTCTTCATTGGGGCTTTGGATGTCGGGTATGATCGTTAGAACGACCTAGTGAGAAAGAAAGACCAGGTGCCTACTATTTTTGGTGATGACGAATGTATCCAAGGTGTATGTCTGGTGTACGCATAGCAGGCCTATGCAAACAACAAAATCTATATAGTGCTACAGGGTAAAACGAATGTATGTAGAATTCACTTTTGTCTTTGTGTAATTCCTTGACACGACATTTGCTCCTGCGACAATTGTTCTGATCATATTTTTCTTCAAGGGCCCAAGGTTAGGGTTTATGGTTGTGATAGGATTGTGCCGGGTTTTATAATGTGAAAATTAAGATTAGGGTTGGAGTTATATTTGTTGGTAGGTTTTATGTCTGTGTTAGCGTGCAGATATTCCATGGGAGCAATGATTGTGGCAGGAGCAAATGTCATGGAACCGTGTTAATCACTTGCCATGTAAATCAGTATGCAACATAACTTTCTGCTTACGTTTTTTCCTTCTTTTTCGCTGGGTTATTTAAAAAACATAGAATCCTCTCAGGGAGGGAGCTAGACCAAGAGACGATGCCTATTTCGTCCTTGACAGAAAATATAGTATATATTATTGGCAAGAGAGTGAAACTGTTAGTCAAAGTGTATGTTATTTTTTTTTTTCCTTACAGCTTCTGGAATTGTTGTGTTTGTCTGTTAGTTAGTTTGTTTGTTCTATCACTCGTGACCACGGCCTGGTGAATTTTTACCTCAGACAGGATGTCAATGTAATAATCCGTTATGACTGCCACTTCCCTAGCACGTTTTCATTATTTCTCGTCTTTTAATTTCCATGGAAGAAAAAATAATAATCTTTCTTATTCTCCAGCTTTCTCATGAACCTCTTCTTTTTGAGTAATTGTTAGTTTAACCGCTGCCGAAGTCTTTTTTGTTTTCGAAGGCAAGCATATCCATCGCTAGAATTCACGTGTCATATTCTACATTTAATAGTTTTGTCTAAAATCATGGGGATTTTTCTCTCCTTTTTACCAGTGTACCGGCTTTTGCCTTTTTGTGAAAAGAAAAGTTCAGGAAAAATGAAATGCGCGTTAAAAGGATTTTACTCTTCTTCAGCAGACGCTGTGATGTATAATATCTAAGGGATTTACCGTACAAATATCATTACATTATGTGGGTTATGGAGGGATCCCCTACCTGATCTAAATAAAACACAGTGTATGTAAATACCTCTGTAAATAATGCAATAATGTGGTGGTTGTTATTTATCGGAGGAGGGGTATTTTCGGATTATACCGTAGCAAGAATGTTGAATTTTCTCTCAACCAAAATCTGAAAGGAAGTTACCCTTTTTTGGCAACAATTTATTAATTTCATTCTTACAGACAGACCTCAAAGTCAAATTGTAGTGTTAATGCTACGCAAATACTGCAGTTGTATGCCTTTGAAGTCGTGATTTTGTGAGGTGAAAAAAAAAGGTCACCCATAACAGGCTCACACCGTTCATTTCATTTATTTGCTGAAACGACCCGTTGATGCCACGAAATAGTAAAAGACATTGGTAATGACGAATGTGCAGTGTTGCTGATAATGTGGTGATAACTAATGAAAACTCCCGATGTCAGGAATATGATAGTCAATATGCAGTCGCCTCATCATCATTTTATGCCTGTATTCAGTTTAAAGTGTTTCGTTTTTGTTTTTTGTTTGTTTTCTTTACTTCTTTCTTGTAAATCCCATCAGACAGATGAGAATACTTGGATGTTCTGTCACTTTCCGTCAGAGCTGCCTGTCAGAAAGTTATTGCTGACGACATCAGTGATGCCATTGTTGCGCAATATTGGAAGTGAATGTTTGCCGTCAGGAAATGAACATTGTTATAGGACATAAAATTTTCACCACGAATAGCCTATGATCGTTAAAAGACATTCTCTCATAGCTCTCAAAGAAGAGAGAAAATCGACGGTGCACAGTACTTCTACCGTTTACTACACCTTCTACGAATGATATGATGTTGATGATTATGATTTTGAGACTCTAAATTAAAGTTTGTATGTCGGTCTGGAGTAAATTATGGAAGGTAACAAGAATATTACACGAAATTATGTAACGCGAAGTGAGCTAAGGGCTTCTGATTCTGTGTTACAGGTGTATTGTTATTTCAGAGTGGTTGGCTAGTGATGATAGATATTACCCACGAAGATGTCACAATCAGTATAAAGGTGCTTTGGTCTGGTAGAGTTCTGCACACGGACCATGTAGTAGCTACTTCTCGGAATGGAGAGACATCGCCTTGACATTGTTTTATTGTTGTTGTTGTTGTTGTTTTCTTACCAAGATGTATGAATGAGTACCCCGATGGGGGTGTAAATATTGTGATGTACAGTTGGTTTAACTTTGGTGATGGTATAGCAGTTGAGGAACACTCACTAAAAGTAGGGCTGGTAAAAGCTGAAAGGGGGTGCGGTGGATCCACTGAGCGGCAGAGGGGAAGTTAGTTCATTAACTCCAGTATGCCAAGAGGCTTAATTTGCTTGTTTGTTTTTTGGTTCTTTTAATATCTTCGGCCTCTATAATCAAGAAGTCAACTTTCTTTTGACGTGCTTTTTACTGTAATCATGCCAATGCATGAGTTTTTATATATTTAGAACCAAAGAGATATTTTATTATTAATATTGTGATGCGTTTTTGTCATTAATTTCACACGCTAGTCCTCCTACCCCCCCCCACAAACCTTTCTGCGTCTGAGAAGTGAATCAATCAATTTCCTGCAGAAATTAATATTTTCTTTGTTCTACATGATAATCACCAAAGTACAAATACAAAAATGACATGAAATGCAAGATCTAAATTAATGTCCGTCGATGTCAGCTTTATTACGACAGTTGTTCGTGTTCTGTGAGTGTTATGTATAGAGTCCTGCTGTAGTAGATATTAACTAGATTATGAAAAGCATCTTAACTTATTCCGTCACGTTTAGAGTGCAATGATAAAATGAATGTATGTCCCGTCAAGTCAAGCAATCTATATATTATATCAAGCTGTGATCAAACAGAAAACATTCGTTCTGTGTTGTGGGTCTAATTGTTTCGTCCATGTTTTGTACTCATCTGGGCATATTTTTCGTATCCTGAATAGTGTAAATGGTGACACTGTTGCACTGTGTAAAAACAGGGTGGATGGGACTCGGGACTGTTAAACGCGAGATCCCGAGTTCGAGTTTCGCCTGGTGCTCGCGTCCAAAGAAAATTTCTCTTTGATCCAGGTGTACAAACTGGTACCTTCAAACTCCGGGGCAATAGTAATGATAGAGCCGATAGGAAGTTATTCCCTTAGTGAATGAGACCCTAGCATTGTCACGATTACGATTGTATTAACTTTCATTTTTATACTTGTTAGAGCGGTTGTACCCTGGAAAACCCTCTCAGTGTTTGGACGAATGTTGCGCAAATTGTCGCTTTTTATGTTCTTTCTTTCTCAGTACATTGTACTTCTTGAATTTTTGCTTGTACTATACAGTTATGCGGGATGGACGTATATAATAGTATTTTTTTGTTGTTGTTGTTGTTTTTTACCTTTATTCAATGCCGTAATTGAGTAACGAAACTGGCGGCTTGATGATGTAAGTTCATTCTAAAGCTCCCATATGTGTTCGTTGTGGTACAAATTAGTATTATTAATTCTAAGTGGTGGTGATTGGTTTTCACGAACTAATGTCTGTGTAAATTTCGAGTATTTCAATTATTTTCTATTTATCAGAGTATCTTTACTATCGGGTGCAATACAACTTTGTAAATAAATGACGATAATCATTTACTAGAAACTCGTTAATGTTGTCTGTTCTTGACATGGTTACATCGTTGACAGAACCAAACTGTCATATACATACATATATACATACATACATACACACACACAAACACACACACACACACACACACACACACACACACACACACACACATATATATATATATATATATGAATAATATATTAATATATGTGTTTATATAACTATGTGAAAATATATACACACTTATTGTATTATATCATAGCATGTTTGTAACATGGGGCGTGTGGACAGACATTCTTTTTTTTTTTAAAGTTTGCTACCGATAATATGACTAGTGGTGGCACCATTTCCACGAATAAGCTTACATAATAAAGTAACGACCGTAGTGATCACACTCATTCTAGCAAGTACATAACACATAATCTGCAAAAAACAACAACAGCAACAACAACAAACAATCACTAGTTTCGCTCAGATTGTATCAGGAAATAGCTGATCAAGCATGTAAACATACTAAAAAAAAGTATGTATTGATACATTGAAAAAAGCAATCTAGCTGAACATGAGATAATTCCTTTCCCATGCGTCCAGATGGAATAGGACTAATTTGCCTTATTGTTCGTTTCAGTGTCACAAGTCCTCCTTATCCAAATCTAGATTCTTCTCGGGCATCTGCTATATTCTCAGTCTTTCCCAATTGCCCTCTTTCTCTTCTTCCTCTATACTTACAACATAAATGGAAGTAAATACATAAAGAATACATAAAACAGACATACAAAAAAGTATATTAATAATGCAATTCATGTAAAGTTACATGAACCATGAACTAATCAAATTAATTGAGTCATAATTCAGCTCCGGTGCTGCAGTAACGATTCTCCTGTAACAAATTTTTCCAGGTTTATGAAAATCTTTCAAGGGACTGATGTCGTTACTGTTTTAAATGATGATAATCGAAATTACTATCCTTCATAGCAATCAAGTGCAAGCGAAATGACATCCAAAGAGCAACGTAGTGTCCATGTGTACCATGTGTACGTCCATCCTTTTCTTCCAAACTCGGCGAAATACCGCGAAATGCTACGTATCGGCATTCCCCGCAACCAAATGGAATTTTAGTCTGTATCTTAGAAGGGCATTGTACAGGTGTATATTTCTACGTGATTAACGATAGTGAAATGCACTATTTTTTTTAACATTGAGAGGGCGCTGTTCAAAATCTACATTCCTCCCAAATCGGCATTCACATCACTATCATGGGAGTAGCTTACCATCAATCGCAATGTCAACTGTTTTGAGTGTGGAGGAGTGTTTAGTTGTGTTTAAACGTTCCGTACGATAAGCGTCATCTGCAGCTAAAAAATAAGGACCTAGTGTGTTATTATTATTCAGCTTTGTGTGGAAACTACAATACATAGTACATGATTGGATTGCAATTACCTGGATCCTTTTTCGCGTCGTTTCTAACTTCCTTGGTAAATGGCTAAATGTGGAACATGTACGCAGACTGCCTCCATCGCATCAGCATTAGCGACTAGACAAGACCTTGTGTGTCCCTGAACTCACGAGCATCGCCGGTCGTCATGAAGAACATGATCGTTCTCGTCCTTGGACTAGCAGCCCTGGTCTACCTACCGCTCTCTCTGGTAATGAGGTCTTGCTCCTTCGACCGAGCCCGACAAGCCAAACCCGCATTCCGACTCCAAAATTACATTCGTCAGGAGGATTCTAGACATCAGGAGCAGAGTCGCATCGTCTTACAGTTAGGTGTCATGCTTAATCTTTTTCTATATCAACCCTACTCTTAATTCAAGTAGTCTCAAGGTAGAAGAGAAGGCCCCGTTTTATTCATGAATGATTCTTTGAAAGAGTTTGCGGGGTCAAAGGTTAATGGGCCTTGAGAAGGCAGAAGGCAGAAGGAAAGCTATTGTGGAAGGCTTTCAAAGTTCAACATGTTTGGAAAAAAAAAAGGTACCTAAAAAGACTTTGAGGAAACTGCTTAACATTTGTGTCTATCGCTGGGTTAGGGTTCTTCTTTGTTTCGCATCTGTTGTTGTTTTTTCCCCGGAACAATACTGCAGGTACATGGTTTTACAAAGTCAATGTCTGCTATGTCAGGGGCGGATCCAGGAATTCCGTAAAGAGGGGGCGCCTTTAGAAGATTAAAGGAAGGCGCAAGCACCCCTCCCCCATTTTTTTCATTTTATTTCTTTTGTTTTAACCAAAATGATAAAGGGGGGGGGGGCGCCTGGTGCGTCCCCCCCCCCTGGATCCGCCACTGTATGTAATTATTCTTCTGTGTTTAGTATACCTCCTTTGTTTACTCATTATTGTCAGTACTAACTCAGCTTGAAATTTAGTCTGACAACCTGAAAGTCTTGACATTTCGATCACCCAGTGATTTGCATTTACGTTTGGGCCCATTTTTGCTGTGGTTGCTGCTATCATTGTGTTTTGTTTAGGTCCCCCATCCCTCCTCCACCCCAACTCCCTCCCCCCCCCCCAAAAAAAAAAAAAGAAAAAAAAGAATATATATATATATATATATATATATATATATATATATATATATCTGTGACGTCAAGAGATCGCCTTCCGTAATTTTCAATTTTTTATCTTCCGCCCAGATATTTTAAACATGAGGAACTGTTACAGAAGAGTGACAGGGAGGGAACACGCCGCCCCCCCCCCCCAAAAAAAAAAAAAAGCCAGAGATAAACAAGTAATAATCAATATAACATGACAAACAACCTTGGCCGTCTGGACAGAGATACCGTGTAGTATTCAAGGAAATACGCCTCTGTACTGTGCCAGATCTGTTCCCCTGTAATGCGCAGGTGAAGGGGTCATCCCTTTTCTTTGGAAAGTACATTACCATCTTGTATCTGCACAGTGGGAATGTGCTCCTTCTTTCAGCAAGAGTCGAGGCATTTCTGGCACGCAGTATGAAAACTCCCTTTGGACATTCCAGTAATCCTGCATCTACCGTTGCCATGGAAATGAAATGCCCATACCTCACGTTACGAAGATTATGATGATAGGATTGCAGCTGTAATATATAAATTCTTCAGCATAACAGTCAGAGTAAGAGCCCGTTTCACTCTCACGATCTGGACCCTGATCTGTCCCGAGCCATCAATTTGATGTAGAGCGGCAAAAGCGTACAGGGATCGGTTGAAATAATCGGGGGCATTTCAATTTCAATTTCAATTTCAATTTTATTTCCATTTCCTTTGAATAAACAGGGAAAATTATATACAATACATATACACAACATATTTGTAACAATTTCAAAGAAAACGTACAAGTGGTCACGAGTAACAACAGAAATTCCTTTCTAAGGTATATACATATACATATACATAATACAAAGATTAGAATGGAAATGGAGGGTCCCACTAAAAAGCAAGTCTTGTAGGGTATGGGACCCTCGGAAAATACGTACACAAAATCAAAGAAACCAATGTCAACTGACATGAAATTAACTTAGGAAGGAAAAAAGACAGAAAAAAAGGAAAAAGAAGAAAAAAGGGGAAATGAGACTATGGTACAACACACGCCATCGTGGACACAAGCATACTGTACTTCATGATGTAAATGCAATGATAAAACGATAAAAAGCTCCCTTGTTTGATATTGCGATTGATTGGGTGCATATACCGGTATGAATGCATAGGAACGGATATAAAAAAAGAGAAAGAGAATAGACTCACTGTTGTCTGGTACAATAAAAGAAATATCTGTGGAAAACTTATGTTAAACATATTATTTTCTTTAAAAGATGATTTCTGTGTGATATCTTCATACTTGTAAAAAAAGATGACTTGATTGAGACAATAAAACCGAACCTAATTTGGTTGTATATCATAAGATTTCAATAGAAAGAATTTTAATTTGTTCTTAAAAGAATTCAAAGTTTGTGCTGTTACTATGTCGTTGGGAAGTGAGTTCCAATACTTTGGCCCCTCGTAGATGAAGGTTTGCTGAGCCAGCAAAGTCCTAAAAAATGGCAAATGAAATTCATTGGATTGCCTTGTAGGATAATTATGAACGGATTGATTTTTTGAAAACATTGATTCAAATATATATATGGAAGATTATTTGACATTGACATTGACGCAGCAGCGTTGTGATCAGTCAAACAAATAAATTGGGCAATCCGTCATAAAGTTATTCTTCATCCCGTTCTTCAGCTGTCAGTGATTCAGAAATTCAGAGCTAGGCTGATGTTGGCTTGTGTGAAACTCGAACAGAGTTGATGCATGTGAAGTCGACAGACAGCCTACAGAAGAGCAAACTTTTTGAGCAATATTGGATATAAACCAACAAGTTGTAATAGTTTTAAATGGAAACGAACCGTATTCGACGGAAAATGCAAGCCGCCATCTTTGCCACGTAACCGTTATACAATACACTGTTACACTTGCACAGAAATTCTGAGTTTTCTTAATTCAAAGAGACGGTTCTACTATCAGTCTTGAATTCATAAGAAATGATTCACTTCTCACGTCTTGAAGATGTACAATTTATTATGTGGTAATATCCCTAATAACATTTAAACCAGGGACACAGAGAGAGAGGAAAAATGCAAATATCAATGATTGCCATTAGTCAGATATTGCTTCATATTTACATGTTTACTATAGGCCTAATTATTGCTTTGACTGGATTTGCACACCAGAATGCCCCGGGACAATTTTACCGGCGACACAGCAGAAACTGAGAGAGAAAGCTTTGTGCAAACTGCCAAGATTTCAGAAGGTAAATATAATAGAAATTGAGAGAAGGAGGAGGAGGAAGAAGAAGAAGAAGAAGAAGAAGAAGAGGAGGAGGAGGAGGAGGAAGAGGGAATGGAGACGAGGGTGGATAGAAGGAGAGAAAATGGAAGGAGAAAGGTTGAGTTAGGGATACTTCTAAGGTAATGAATGAAGGAAGTCAATTCTGGAGAGTAAATTAATGATCTCACAAAGCTGTCTCTTTATAGCAACATGGATTAATGTTAAAGATGAGGTATGAAGACAGCGGGGCACTGAAAAAGAAGCAACATCAGGGATAATACAGTAGCGGGCTCCATCTCATCATATTCAGATCAAATCACCTACTTTTATTGTTTATTTTTTGACCTACCCTGCGCATGCGATAAAATTCACCTTATGCAAGTAGCATCCATCAATCTAGAATATAAATTGGAACTTAAAATGCGTAGTAAAGAATATCAGACTGCTGGTCTTTCCAGTTTTAGCTACTTCATAATCGCAGAAATTTCAACCAAAATATGCAGACTTAAAATGACTTCAAAATCCTCAAGCAGAATTCTAAGAAATGCAGTACAAAATAAAGAAACAGTAACAAATGCGTAGGAATTGTAGATGGGGTGATGTTTCTGTAATCATCATGCCTTTATCTACGTTGAATTCTCTTATACCGATTGTTTGACCTGTTACCTCGCGTCTCTTCCAAAGTTTTCGCATCGCCGAGTCTGGCGTACGAGACGGCAAGAAGACGCGTCGGGCGAGAGGCCGAGGAGCTCGGTTCCTACCTCGACATGCAGCTGACGCGGCTGAAGAATGCCACGAGGGACACACCGACTCGACGTAGGCTCGAGGAAATGTTGATCGACTTACGTGAAAGACAAAGGTGCACTTTCTTCATCCCTCTCTGCACTAAGAATTACTTGTGATACAACTAGGTAACAAGTAAAAGACAAACTATAATGTATCATTCAACCATGGAGCTGGTAGCTCCATGATTCAACCCTACTGGCATACAGTTTGATTTGATAGGAAAAAATGTAGGCAAGCCTTGATTTTCGATATGACATTGCATTCAAAACGACCATGTTAGTCATGTGACATTGTCATCACGTGAGAAATGTTTCCACATACACTGTATTTTTTGTGTGTGTGTTTGTTTGTTTATTTGTGTGTGTGTGTGTGTGTGTGTGTGTGTGTGTGTGTGTGTGTGTGTGTGTGTGTGTGTGTGAAATGCTATGAGTCTAAGATACTTGTTGTTAAAATAGTTTCATTCGACACTCAGTTGGTCACTTTTATCTTACTTCTTAATTGTCGTCATTCCAAAAGAAATTTGCTCATTCTTTAAACAAAAACAAAAAATTGTATCTTATCATATTTTTCACTGTTTTGTTTTATTTCTTTGTTTATAACAAACTCACACATGCCAGGTCTCTCATCAGCGATATCCAGAATTTGAGCCAAGTGGATGGATACAAGGCTAGTCGTCGCAAAGAAATAGACTCTTTGGCAGCATTAGTACAATCTAGACTTCGGTACATACAGGTAAAGACCGAACAAAGTCGGAACTCCTGCACTTTTTGATGTCTTTAGTCATGTGATATCCTAACCATAATTTAATGGAGAATGTGTCATTTTTTTATTACTATTTGATTACAACAAAAACACGAAATTTTCAATCAAGTAAATGTGAATGAAATCATTGTAGTTAATGATATTATCAGTAAAACTATTTCCTTAAATAATCAATCCTTGAGATCAAAGTCAAATCAAAATGAATGACACTCTTGGCAGTTGATCCTGGGTTCCAATCGTACTTGACGCGAACTTCTTCTTTTTCTTTCTTTCTTTTTCTTGTCCTTCTTCCTCTTTTACTTTTGTCTGCTTTGTCCACTGTTTTCTAATGTGTGCATCAACGGATTCTTCTTCTTTATCTCTCTCCTCCTCCTCCCTCCTCTTTTTCTTCTCTTTCTTCTTCCTCTTCTGTTCTTCTGATCTGTCTTTTCTTTCCATCGACGCCATTTTCATTAGCATCATTTATACTTCCTTCTTCATCACGGGCAGAATCCTCACAACTGCAGTACGGCCAGGAAGATCGTGTGTCGTCTACGAGACGAGGTCGGGTACGGCTGCCATCTGCACCACATTGTCGGCTGCCTCATCGCAGCTTACGCGACCAACAGAACGCTGGTCGTGAACACGAGAAGGTGGAACTACGCCCCCAACGGATGGTCGAAAATATTCTTGCCGCTGAGCGAAACGTGCACGAGCGGGAGAGGGCGTACACATGCGGATTGGGATGGTGAGATACAAAGGAATGAGAAAGATCCTCAGGGTTCCCATGTGAAGAAGAAATTCCATTGACCCACACTGCGAAAAAAAAAAAATCGCAAGATATTAGAGGAAGAGAAAATCTAATTTGCCCGGCCTCAAAAAGTTCCAGGAAATAGATTAGCGAACGTGTTAATCTGTAATTGCCATAATAAGGGAGTTCATGGTTAGCGCATGTCTCATTTGACTCTTACACCACAGACTTTCAAATAACATGGAAAGGACCTCTGACAGAGCATTTTTGTTGAAGCATGCCACCTTTGTAATCAATGTCAATGAAATGCGTGTGCAGCTTTTGTTAAACATTATTGATGAATCACTTTCACCTGTGCGTTCTAATAAGGTGAAACACACAACTTAACATTTTGCCTGAGGATTCTTTTCGTTTGAAAGTCAATGGCAAATACACAAACATTCTCATTTGACCTTTATTTTGCACATCGCAACCGTGAACTCCCTTATACTATATCACAGAAAAGTAGCCTGCGATTCATGATTTCAACCTCACAGATAAACCTTGGCTGAGGAAATGTTCGGTGACATGGCAGTGTTCCCAAAGACCACTATGGAGACAGCCAAACGATGATTGGGTTGCGTCATGTAGATTTTTTTATCTGCCTCCCTCATGTGACAGCATGTAAACAGTTGAAGAGTGTATCTAACCTTGTTCTGTTTTAAAGTTTCAAAATGTTGTAAAACATTTGGATTCAAGGAGATATCGTTGCCGAGATCTCATGCCGTGCAGCCTAGAGAGTATTACTGTTTTCTCGACCCGTATGTTACAAAATTGCACATGGCATTTACCAGCAGACAACAGTTGAGTTCGGTGTAGTTGATGCAGAGGTATTTTTGGAAACTGCTCGATTTTATTAATTTTTTGTTGTCCTTTTGCAGATTACGTGAAACTTGGAAAAGATGCGCAGGTGATCTACATGCCGACACTCCTGCGCATTAAAACCAAGACGCCCTTATTCATACCGCCTGCGGTGCCAGCCGATCTAGCGGGACCTCTCGCCAGACTCCACGGGTTCCCGGCCGTCTGGTGGGTTGGCCAATTCATGCTCTACATCCAACGGCTCAAGCCGCATCAACAGGAAATGTTGACTCACCAAGCATATGATATGGGTTTCAAGCATCCCATTGTAGGGTGAGGGCGAAATATCTAGGGGGGGGGGATAATCTGCTGGTTCATTTTGAGGATGCGAACATTATCGTGTCAAATTCATCTTTGAAATTTTGTGCTATCAGTCCTTAATGAAATAGAAGCAGACAAAATTTTCATGACGTTCTCTTTCTGTATAGCATGGCTGTGATTTGGCTCAGTAGGTAGCGCGTCTGCCTCCATATCCATTGTAGAACCTGGGTCCGATTCCCGAGTCCAACTGAGCAATATCGTGTGAAACCTTACCGTCCCCTCTTGTAAGAGGCAAAACACTCTGTCCCTGGGATAGGACATAAAATGGAGGTCCCGTGTGTGAGAAAATCACAACCCATGCACGTAAAAGATCCCGATTCATTTATCCATCGCAAAGAACAGAGTGCATAACCCGGTGAAGTGGTCCAACCTCACACCCATCAACTGGACCCCATATGGAAGACCAGCTTTTGCAACTGACTATGGGCTATCCAGTCATCCTTTCAGAAGGAAAATGAAACAAACAAACAAACAAACAAACAAACAAATAAACGTTGATTCTGCTCAACCATTTCAAATAAAGTTTTATACTCACCTGAGGAATTCACTTAGATCGATGTAAAGGGTGACAGAGACTGACAGAGATTATTATTTTACACCCTACAGCTATGAATTTTATCGAAGACACTTGACAACTTCATCCTTTACAGACGAAGAATAGAAGTGACGAATACTTTTCCCGTGACGTCACACTCACGTGACCTTTACAGTCACCACTGGAAGCTCATCGTTTCCATAGATTACTTATTTTCTACTTGCCTAATTTCGTTCAAGTTATGTTTCTAAATAAGTTCATTCATTCATGATTCCATTTCAATTTGTCTCATTTCATTTTTTTAATCTCGTTTCATTTAACTTTATGTTATACTATCTTAACATATTCATTTAATTCACTTCATTTAATTTAATTTCACTTCATCTAAATTTATTCCATTGTACTTTATTTCCGATACAAAAAAAAAAAATGAATGAACTGATAACTTGGTTGCATTCTCCCCGCAAGAGTCCACGTGCGGCGAACCGACAAGCTGCTGAAGGAGGCCTCATTCCATCCAATCGAGCAATACATGGCCCACGTGGAGGAATTCTTCCTGCGCCTGGAGATGACGACGGCTGAGACCCCAGTGAGGAGGGTGTACCTTGCCACTGATGACAGTGGGCTAGTCGCCGAGACCAGAGCCAAGTAAGTAAAACGAAACTATTGACATACCACTTCAGAATCTTATATCATCTCTAAGTAGACTCTTATGTAGGTCTGGTTACAGTTCTTCATTCCAAAGTTTTGGTAATCCGAAAACGAAATTATGTTCGTTATTCCGAAGGTTCGTTCATATATTATACGCACCTTCTTTTCATCTTCTGATTAACGAACCTTCGGAATAACAAACATCACCCGAGGGTATATAGGCCTATGTCATAATCAAGTTGATTTTGATATTAGCAGAAAGAGGTAGAGGTCCCATCAAAATCTGATCCTATACAAGCAAGTTGTAGAATTACGAAATTTTCGCATGTTTTCACTGATCAGTGTTATTAGTAGCAATCACATATTCTGCAAAATCAGTCGAGGTGATCCATAGCCTCACATAAATTAAGTTATTATTCTACAAATCTATTTGCAGTCATTCATTCATTTATTCATCAACTTACCTATCTAGATCTATCTATCTATCTGTCTGTCTATCTATCTATCTATCTATCTATCTATCTATCTATCTATCTGTATGTCTATTGATAAATTCTAATTGGGGTTTGCTCGTTAAAACATCATCCTTTTTGACTTTCATTTCATCTCCTTTTTACTTCTCTTCATTATTCACTTTGTATGGTACCAAAGATACCCAAACTATATCTTCGTGAGCAGCTCGGCCATTACAAACTCGGCCAGACTCGAGTCCCGATACACGGAGGAATCTCTTTGGGGTATCGTCCAGGATCTGATGTTCCTTGCTCGCACCGACTTCTTGGTGTGCACGCTCTCCTCACAGGTCAGCAGAGGCTCATGGCAGAGGAAAACATAAGAATGCGTCATAATCATACGAACATGTCATAAACAAAAGAACTCGTTATATAAACATAAGAACACGTCATAAAAATGAGAACACATTACATGTGTAGACGTGAAAACACTGTACGTCTAAACGTAAAAACACGTGATTACACGTCATGATCGCTCCCCGCTCCTTTTCTCTCTGGTGGTCCTCCCCTCTCTTTCTCTCTGTGTATCAATTTCTCTTTGTTTCTATCCCTATCTACCTCTTGCAGCATCCAACCAAGCTTAAATCGGAAAGGGACGGGTTTTTTTTAATGTTCGTTTTTGTGATTGGCAGGCTGTCAAAAAGTAACATGGCCCTGTGATATCATACAGTTTGTATTCTGTGGAATATTATTGTTGTAGCGTCAACACAACCCGAAGACAAATTGGCATTGTGTGGGAGGGTATTCTCAACTCCTCACGTAAGTAAACCCCTTACGGTATATACGTTGGGGACACCGTAGGTTACTGCCTATAGTGCGTACTGAATGATATTTCGGCGAAGAGAGATTTATAGGACCAGTTTTCAATGATTAGAATATGAACCGTCTAACAATTCCGAATCGTTTGCCTCTTTTATCAAAATTCACTAGAAATGGATGGAAACGTGCCTCCAAAATAACAGTATTGTGAACAGTTGTTGATTATGATGAAATAACTAGTCTTACAGGGAAATTTAGAACACCTAGCATTCTGGCGTTATGATATCAACACTAATCAAGCACTATGTACATCGTCAATTAATAAGTGTTTGATGGAATGCATCATCGTGTTAATCTTTACGCGAAGTTCTGTTGTTGTTGTTGTTGCTGTTCCTTGATGCATCAAAGACAACGCGCGAATGTCGTTCCTAATAGCATTACACGTTTCTTCACAACAATAAGGAATAACAAAGTGCCAGCGTTCTATTTCATAGTTTGATATGCAGAGTCATTTTAAAGTCATGGTCAAAGGCTTGCATTCCTATATCCTCATTGTTTTCTCCAGATTGGCCGAGCTGCCTACGAGATGATGCAGGCGTACCACATAGACGCCTCGACACTGGTTCGCTCGTTGGATGACAAGTACTTTTTCGCCGGCGGACGCGGACACGACTGGATGGTGCGTCGGGCGCACAGACCGCGCAGCGCCGCCGAGCTCGATCTGAAACCTGGCGACGTTGTCAGAATGATCAGCAACCGCTGGGATGGGTATTCCATGGGGTCGCACCGTCGAGTTCCCCACGAGGCGCGGGTGAAAGGATTATTCCCGACCTATAAAGTAGAGGACTCCACGCTCATTGCACAAATGCCAACGTATCCGGAACTTCAACAGACTCCATAGATGTGTCATGTATGATCATACCTAGGGTTGTTTTTTTTTTTTTCCTCACTATCCAAAAGGCTTATAGCAAAAGACGAAGAGCTTTTTTTTTAACATAAATGATGTTACATAAAGGCTATTTGAAAAATATTTGCAATCTCAATAGACATACAGGGTACGAGGACATGTCATGCATTGCATAGGACATTGCAAGTACAATGAACATCTCGGGGTTATGATGAAACCTCACAAAATGCTTCCATTTTCCTTTCACGTTTTAGAGTAACAGTAATGATTAAAGATAAAGTGTAATACAATAATGGAGCTAATAGTCAATTGAACTTATTGGACTAACCAAGAATTTTAGTGCATCATTTTTCCACCAGAGCAAAGAGTTTCATCAATGTTACACTGGAATTGCCCTATCGATCCAAGACCACAATTAGTAGCTGTATAACGCCATCATTTGACGGCAGTGCGCACAGTCCACCAACTTCCATGATTGTATCGTCGAAGTTGCTTTATACCTCCCCCCCCCCCCCCCCCGTTTCCAGTGGAGCCCGTTCACACTCATGAATTAATTGTGCAATGTAAAGAGCCGCATTTAACGTGTGTGAAAACATCTTTTGAAGTAAAGATAACACCACCAGAAGCATGCGCTTTAATTACTCCCATCCCTCTCCATTTGAGATGGCGCTGTATTAAAACTCGAACATGTATATCGTTAACTGACAAACTTGAGAGAAGTTGCGGCTATCAGATAGAAGTAGGTTTATTAAAGGGGTGATATAGTTTTGGTTTAGATGGGATTCAGATTTTAACTTTTTGTGAGGTAATTAGAAACCACTTACATGAAATATTAGAGAGCATACATTTCTAAGCAAAGTATACAATAATCAAAGTATAGAAGCAAAGTGGTCCTCATAAAAGGTGGGACCCACCTTTTATTAGGACCACTTTCTTTTGTTTATATCTCAGCCACTTCAAAACCGATTTTCATCAAATAAACTTTTAAATCCTCTTATAATCGTATGCTCTTTAATACGACATGTAAGTGATCTCTAGTTATCTCTCAAAAAGTTTAAACCTAAATCCCAATCTCAACCAAAACTATACCATCCCTTTGACGACTTGGCTGCTTTTGTTTTCACCTGTGTCAGTGATAGTGAGCAAGTAGCACCCTCTGCATACTTTCTCTAGTGTTGTTATAGTGTTGTTTTGTATGTTTTTTTAATGTCGCTTAACGTTAGCAGGTGAGTCTTAAAAACTGGCAACATGATAGGTGGAGGTTGCATCGTTCTTCCTACTAAACAAGGTCCACTTTAAAAGGTTGATTGACTCCCTCTCGAGATCTTCGCAATATTTTGCAACTGAGAGCTACATACATTCTGTAGGCCTACTATGTTTTCGTGGGGAACAGTCCCCGAGGACTGCAAGCTGTTTTGAATTAGGGCGGCGACTATACCAAAGTGTTCGTTAAGGTAGGAGCAAAAGGAGGGGAAAACAACTAATTTAAAAGAAAGAAAGAAAAGAAAATGGTTTTGGTGCAAGTTGAGAAGCATGTTTGCTGTCTGAAGGGACTCCCCGGAGTAACAGTTGAGGAAGATGACGGTGATACATGACATACTGAAATAAAGTGGCGAAATACATTCCAGGACCACATTCTTTGGAAGTAACCATGCTACCAGGGAGGAGCGGATAAACATGGCTTAACCCTCTGTTAGCCACGTTTACTTTGATATGCCAATAGGTACGTGAGTGAAATTTGTGCATATTCGACACATTGGCAGAGAAAGGATTAAACGTGTTCAACGAGAATGTTCATTTACAAGTCTGCAGGTCTGCAGAGTCGAAATGTCGTTATTATAAAAATAGGTGCGCGGGGTGGTGAAAAGAGGGAATCTGCCACCTTCCTGATCGGTAATGGTAATATTCGCCGCCTAAAAAAAAAAATCGGCAAATTGGATTTGATGTCGCGCTTGGGTCCGACGCGGTGCTTTCCACTGAGCCAATCTTATGGCGTCTAATCCAATCAGGCCTAATGAATGAAGTTCTCTGTTCGAAACCGAGGGCATGGGGTGTGATTGCCTAGTTTTGCAGAGTTCGTTCTCGTAAACATTTGGTTGATTGGGAAGTTATTCAAAGGTACTGACTCCAGCCAATACTTTATTTAAAAAAAAAAAAAAACTCATCTTGTATGTACTCGAGACTGATTTTGTACTTACTTTGATGTGTTTTCCCCTCAAATTCTATTTTTCCGTGAATGTTACAACAGATGTATGGAATTTGGTGCAAGAATTTCGAAGTGTTTTTCTTGATTTTGGTCTATTCATGCGGTTATTCGATTGTTGAGTCATTGATATGAAGCAGTCAGAGCGTAGATGAACAGGCATGTTATTATTATCATTAAGTCTTGACTTTTTTATTCTTCCCATTTGATTTTGCAGACAAAGCAGCCGAAGACAAGAAGAAGTGAACCACTCTGCTCATTTTATGTACTCTGTTCTGGTGGTTACATCCATTAATTAGAAGTAATTAAAAGAAATTAGACAGCTCTACAAATATTGAACGCAATTGTCTATTTCATAATTTCACACTTCGGCGTTAGTGATCCTGTACTTAAACAAAATACATCTCACGGACATTGGTGTGTTTGTTTTTTGTGTGTTTGTTTGTTTGTTTGTTTGTTTGTTTTTTTCTTTCTTTCTTTTTTTTGGGGGGGTGGGGATTGAGGATAGTATAATGTTTCTTGGAAATTCCATGGTTTGTCATGCGCTGATGTCATTTGAAGGTAGAAAAACCTGGTCTACTGCGACATAACTTACGTTTAGGCCCTACACTGCTTCACATTTCACATCGTTCTTGTTGGTGTCAGAACTTCCAGGGTTTGACAAGGAAAAGCCTCAGTCTAGATTGTTTGTGACGCCTGAAATCCAGGGTACGGATTCTTCAAGACGCGTGTATTCAGCGGATCTTGTTAAACTTCGCTCGATGAAGTATGGTCCGAGCAAACGGGTAAGCCTACTGCTCGCGTCTCCTGAGTACACGAGCACGGCTCGAGTGGTCCAGTCTAGCCAACATACATGACATGCTGTATTCATACATGGTTGGTGTTTGCCAGGGTGTGACTCACCATTGTACTGGACAGAGGAAAGAGGGGGAGGAGGAGGGGGGGGGGGGGGGAAGTGGTCGGGGGGTAATGCAAGGGAAGGAGTGGGGGTGAAAAGGAGATGGGTATAGTATAGGGTTAAGGGGTTTATTTAACATTTTCATTTCATTTCATTTCATTTCATTTTTTATCTATTGTAACAATATCAAAATATTACAATCACAATATAATTGGTGGTAAAGCACAGATGCATGATATTTACTCAATAATGTTGAAAAGGGAGGGGCTTTAATGGCTTTAAATCTCTCCCTCTCCCTCCTCTTCGTGCTCCCTCCGTCAGCCACCTCCCCCCCCCCCCCCCCCCCGCCCATTTCAGTGATTACAGAACTCTAAGAAATCATGTCTGTGTATGATTATACTCATTTGGATATATGTATGGGGGGGGGGGGGAGAAAAAGAAGTTACAGCCCCACCAAAATTTATTACATAACATTTCAAGAAAAAAAATAATTCAATTGAAGCAATGTCAAATATTCCAAGAGCAATCAATAACGGATGGCCTTGATGCAATGAAAGCCAGGTGTCAGTCAAGATCAAGTTGAAGCTGAGAAATGCAGAAAGTCATCATGGTAGGTGCGGTAGTAGCGATTTCTTAAACTGACGTCGGTACATGGTAGCTTATAACACAACAACTCACAATCGTAACTCACATGATGATATTAATTTTTCATTCTTAAATCGCAACAAAATAATAATAACAATAATAAATAAACAACGGTATCGAAACTGTGAATTCTCTTACCAGAAACTGTAGGACGTTTTTCCCTACTGACTGCGGGCTATCAGTAGCATGACAGTTTGCGACGTCGCTGACACGTCTGTTCAAAACTTAGAATGCTTTTGATGATGTTGCCTATCAAGAAGCCGAAACCAGCAAACTGTAAATATATGTTGCCCAATTAGTTGTGATCGTGACGTGACAATAAACATCACCCTCTGGTTTTGTTCAAAAAGAAAAAAAAATGTTTTTTTTTTTCCTGAAGTCGTCAGAAGAAATGGACCCCCCCCCCCCCCCTTGCGGAGGTCCTAAGGACGTGACATTCATAGTACATGGAGAGGACGTCTCCTGAGAAAGAGAGAAGAAAAAAAGGTGACATCTTCTGTTAAAATCAAAAGGAAATTCTGCGCAAGAAACATGACGTGAAAAGTGCATTTTCATATCGAGTCCCGTTGGACTCATTGGGTTCGTTAAATTCGTCATTTTTGTCCGAGTTCGTGATTTGTTAAAGTTTTTCACTAACTTTTCATCTATTTCTTTCAAAATAACTCTTTCACAGGGATGAATCATCCTGTCAACAGAGAGTTTATCTGATTACTTTAATAATGATGATGGTGATGATGATGATGATAATAGTAATAGTAATAATAATAATTTGATTATTATTATCATTATTATGATTATTATTATTATTATTACTACTACTATTATTATCATCATTATTATCCTCATCATCATTATACAGTACATATATATATACAATTTTGTATATATATATATATGTGTGTGTGTGTGTGTGTGTGTGCGTGTATGTGCGTCAATTGAAACGTAAGTGCCATATTCTGCTTATTTTCGTACAACTACGCAAAACATGCATTAAATGGACGAAACACCTCGGAGGAGTTGCATTGTCGCCAAGAGAGCCTTTAATGAGACGTACTGTAGGAGACAGCAGAAGCACAGTGGTGATGATTAAGAGTTTTATGAGACAGCTGGTTACCTTTCGGCCATGTTTTTTTTTTTTTTTTTTTTCTGGGAAGTTGGATGCTTGTTTCTGAAACTGGAGCCAAAGAAGTCATTCTGTGCAGTGTCATTTGTTTCTCTCGTCTCTCGTCCTCCATTATTAAATGACGTAAGCCATTTTTATTTTTCTTCGAGTTGTTTTCTATGATCTATATATTTTCCTACATCCCACTCTACTTCACACAATTCTCTGAACTTTTCTACTCCTTTCACTCTCTCCTTCCCCCATTCCTTCTTTGTTTTTGTTTTGTTTTTGTTTTTTGTATTGCAGTTCTCACGTCCGTTGTTCTTAAAGATATTTGTTAGATATATGTTAATCAGAACAATAGTTTTATTGTATAAGAACCGTTTCTAAAATAAACCATAACCGTGACGGTTTATTGAGAAAATTCGTAATATTATCTCCTTACATACATTTGCGGCTTTATTGTGAAGTTTCTGTACGGTATAGGGTGTTTTGTGATACAACTGAACTATGCATATGCATCAAATGTGATAATTCGAAAATCTTTAATTCATTCTTAAATCAATAACCAATGTTAAATAGTGGCTTTAACCTTTCAATCGCCAAAATTATCTTAAAAAACATTTCTAAACGTACGTGAAGATATGTAAAATCATAGAGCCTGCGTACATAAAAGCAAGGATGCTGTTAAAGAAAAATGTGCTCCCAAGTGTTTTCTCACTTTTTTCTCCATTTCATGATACACTGTAATGTATTATCTTTTTCTAATCCTATTTATTTTATGCTCTTGTGAAGTACAGAATAATCACAGGGTCGTGAATAGGCACTCATAACGGGCAGGTTGCATATGGAGTCACTTCAAATTCAAATCCCCAAATTTGCTATGATGTTTTATATACAAAGATCTGAATGCATCTCCATCATCACTTCAAATTCAAATCCCCAATTTTGCTATGATATCTTATATACAAAGATCTGAATGCATCTCCATCATCTCATTCACTAACAGAAGATCATGAATGAATAAAAAATAACAACAGTAAACAAAGATAAAGACAAAGACAATAGAATAATAGCAAAAACCTGTAGACACGGCGTCTGCACGGAAGGAACAATCCTGCGGCGATATATTCCAAAGAACCATGCAGTCTGCACCTGCTAGAAACATGAAATGTACATCACACACTCTTCTCCGTTTGTCCTGCGTTCATTCACGCCACCACCTGTCATTTTGTCTCCGGTCATCCCCCAGAACTTCTCCCGCTGTCCCATCGGCCGTGGAGTGTATACCCCCCTGTGCCACTCGGCCCGTACTGAGTCACCACAAGAAACCCCTTCCAAAATCACTCATCATGTCATCACTGTTAGTTTCTTATTTCGTTTATTCTCTTATATTTTGGTTGTTTTCTCTCCCTCTACACTCGTCAACGTCTGTACGGCCTGAGGCGACATGTACCAACAGGGAAAGTCTGCTCCATGTGCACTTGAAGGAACTCCCGCGGCTACATGTTCAACACAAAATAATTGTCTTTGGTAAAAGGGTTGGTGTCCACATGTAAACAGTCAACGATTCTCCAAAGTCAGACACAAAATGCAAAAAAAAAAAAAGAAAAAAAGAAAAAAGAATGGCACTTGAAAGTTGTTTTTTTTTTTCATGTTGCATTAAAGAATAAGGTAATAAGGTAGGTCACCACTTTTACTTATAAGCCAATTGAGTGAGATACAATGCCACGGGCATGCTACGACATGGCAAATCTCAACACTACTGTATCCGTATTTGAAACACACCATTGATAAGTTGTTAAATTCCCAGTATCACACGAAAAATCCCTATTCTAACTAATTTCACTAAAGGAAATCTGGCGAAGACAAGTGCTTGAATCAATTGGAAGGTTATTAAGTCCCGTTAGAGTCTGACCAATATCAAGATGTATGTTTGTGCGTGCGTCTCATTATGTGTGATAGTTTCGTCTATTTTTATAGAAATTTCAGTGCTCGGTATTTTATTCACTCTCCTCATTTAAGTATTAAATGTTAACTTTTAATCGACTTCAATTGCCCTTATGGATTGCAGCCCTCATATGCAAGTTCCCTTGAGGATTTCCAACAGGGAGAAAAAAACATTGTTGTTCCCGTTTGAATTACGCTTACGGTATCATGGAGGGAAAAGGTTAACAATCTCAGATCTCTTGTAATTCTGGGAATTTGAGGTCTGTGATGGCGTATTTCACTTGCATTGAACACGACAGGTACCTCTGTCCGGGTATCGGGAAAAATTTCCACAAACTTGCACTGTGTCTCAGTTGAGTTCTGTATAGGAATCTATAGATGTGAGGCCTACACGATATTTCTATCAATTTTAACCAAAATTTTGAAGTCAAACTGTGCCTTGAATTTAAACCACAGTTTGACTTCGACGCCCTTACTAATGGCCCACCATTCGTCCGTAATTTCACGGGGAAGGTTCGCCATCCTTTTACTAGTGACTGCCCGCACCAGGGGCGCTAAGCCATGGTGTAAATCAAAACCACGTTGTCGGATGAGCGCCATTATGTGTACAGAAATTGGATAATAGGTAACGATGCCTCCCTCGCTTCTTCAAAGTGTGGGTCACTAGTTGGACTTCATTCAGTCCCAACCCTCTCCCGTTCGTAGAAAACTCAGCGGTCCTTTGAGCTCTCTGAGAGGATTTTCTGCGAAACAAGAGACATATCATATTTTGTTCCCACCTCAACAGGACATTGGGTATTAGTCTCGAATTTCCTGTTTTCTGGGGCATTCTCGAAAAATCCCCGCCAGGAATCCCAACATTTTCCTTTGCGTCTGACATCTTTTCATGTTAGGTCAAAGGCCACCAATGCTAACATTGTACATTACCATATACCTGTTGACAGTTCAGATCAGTCAGACAGTACACCGTAGGTCTGCGTAGATTCTATCCGGATCTAATCACACGTCGTTTCATCTCAGCATAAACAGACGAAAGATTTTAAAGTGGTATCGCAATCAAATCTTCTGGAGGAAGATAAAAGTGCAAACAGCTAATTTCCGATCCACTCTATCAAAAATGATGCAGGGCTACAGACAATACTGCTCTTTTAAACCACACAGTCACTTGCGCGCGAAATCATAGCCATGCATTCATGCAGGGCCTGTATTCTGATCAACTGATTCGAAATCCTAGTCCCTCAAATATTGTTGTAAATGATGTATACCATCAAAATTACAGCTAAATCATGAGTATACATTGAATGCCAAGAGAAGAAATCATTCGGCATGACGTCCGGATCTTTCAAAGTAAACGTCTTGAGCCCTTTTTACTCTTGTGTTTCTTAACCCCGGACTTTTTTCTGACCCAGGACTATCGTTAGTCCCGTACCAATTTTTTTCAGCTTTTTACACTAGCCAATTAGTCCCGTACTATCTCTTGTCCGGGGCTAAGGAGAAAACTGACCTTTTTACACTCGTATTTCTTAGCCCCGGACTTTCCAAACCACATGAATATTCATGATTACGCTGTGCACTGTACACGTACACGCACGCACCGGCAGCACTTGATTACCTCGTTTCTGATTGGTCATTGGGGGTCGGACTTCGTCTCCGTCGCTTAGCCCCGGATTATTTTTTCGTTCTGTTTACACTCACTTTCTTGGCACCGCAACTGCGGTGCTAACCCTGTTATTTTGCAGGGCCAGATAGTACGGGATTATCGGTGGGGCTAGCCCACTTTGGCAAAAACGAGTGTAAACAGAAAGTGGGCTAAGGATAGTCCAGTACCAACGGTGGGGCTAAGGCCCCCCCCCCCCCCCCCTTAGCCCCACCGTTGGTACGGGACTAAGCAAAAATTTACAAGTGTAAAAAGCCCTTTGTTCACGTTTACAGGTTGACAATAATACAATTTCCTTGCAATTGATTGACAAATTGCCCTACATCGACGTAGTAACTGAGCACTGAATTGACCAGTGTTTTAGTAGTAGCCATAATAAAAAAAAAAGTCATGGGCGTACATACTCGAGCACGATTCGAACCTACGACCTCCTGGTCACCGGACAGGCGTCATCTCCACTAGACCACCGAAATTTCGCCCGACAGCAAGTGTTGGTTCTAATCCTTATAGCATGCACCGGGTACTGCATAATTATTCAAATTGATGAAATTTCATGAATTTTAATAATACAACTTCTTCTTAAAACACAATGCGAAAACGAATGTTTATTTTCTTGGATTTCTCGGGAATTGACTTTTCCTTTCTTCGAAGAATTATGAGAACGCCATGTGTTGTGTTCACTTGGAGCAGAGTCATAAATCAAAAAGCGGAGCAGAGAGCAGAGTAAAGAAAAAAAAAACACCTTCATAATGCAAGTGATGTCAATGACATTTCATGTATAATACACGTGAGCTGTCATGTCACTATCACATGTCTGTGACGTTGAGTTGAAATACATTATGATGCGAAAACATGTTTATTGACTTTAGCGAAATTAGCAGGCCGTACATGTTTAATTTCCCACTTACTAATTCGAGCTAACTTCCTTTCAGTTTATTAAGGATCTTTCTCCTTAAAAACAAGACACACACACACACAAGAATTCAACACTCAATCAGTTTCTTTACACGCTGAATAAACCTGATTATTTATTGGAGATGGAGATTGTGCGTGTAGAAGAAAAAAATACATGTGCATTTGTAGATTTTTAGATGTCAAACTGCAAGTCCTGCTTTTTTTAGCAGTTCCTTCCATTTCCAACAATTTTGATTCTGCCCGTATTTGTCATAAAAATCACAACATCTGTAATATTTAAATTCACAGTATTTTCCTCGAATGCAATGTTACACTGATTTTGTATAATCATGATTGTGTATTCAATGTCTTACACACTAAAAAATAAAGGTTCAAATTTGCACCCTATTTGTCCCTATACAAGCACCCTGGGTTGCACATTTTGTACCTTTTATTATACAAGTAGATAATTAAATATCTTAATATTTATATTCACACCTACAAAGACGCGGACTTATCCATTAGAGTGTAAGTTTGATCTTTCAAGTAAAACCTTGGTACTCGTGGTCCAAATGTTTTATTCACAATGTATTAATGTTTATGGTGCATGTTTGCACCCTTGATTAGCACAAAACTGAGGGTGCAAATTCGCACCCCTGCAGGTTCAAAATTCAGCGTATTGCACCTCTAAGGGTGCAAATTGCTTATTGCGTTGCAAAGTTGCAGCCATTAGGGTGGTTGTATGAGGACAATTTTGGGGATCAAATTTGAACCCGTATTTCTTAGTGTGTATGGCACTCTATATTTTTATTGAAAATGAAGTAAACGATTGAAATTAATGAAATGGATGGAGAAACGTCAGGTGATTCGAAGCAGAGACCGTCCCTTCACTCTGAGATGTTTCCCTGGGCTTCTTTTATGAAGTGACTCAAGCTTGTCTTAGCGGACAGCGACCCAAATGTTCTTCTGCCCGAAATGTTATGAGTCATATCAAGGGTGTGCCCTCTGCGCCTAAACATCACTTGCACACAGTTGCTCGCAACCAAGCTAGAAAAACCCCTACAAAAACTCTATTCAACGTATGTAATTGAGCTCAAGGTATCGCTTACAACACTAATAAACATGGAACTTGCACTTGGGTCTTTTGATCCTCACATTTTAAGCGGCCAAGGTTCGACTTGAGTTGCGGGTCAGTAGTTGACTGTATCCTTTTTTCCTGTTTTTCAAAAGAGGATAAGCACAAGAAACGTGACAAATTTTAACACATTGTAAGTGAATAACATCTACTAAAAGTGCAACTTTTCAACGAAACATAATGGAATTCATATGACGTTTTCGTTGGAGTAGCAAAATGTTGACTCATTGTCTTGCAGTGATTTTACAACGCTTGCTGATATATAGGATAAACGCCTACCACAGGTGTGTGAAGCTCCTGAATTCTTTAACTGACACAGACTTGCACCGATCCTCTAAAAGAGGAAGTTATCTCGAATTTGTAATCAGGCCTATGTCAATTCAAGGCTTGCAGGATTATTGACAGTACACATTAGTGCAGTTTGGGGAGATCAAAAAGTTATGAATTGTTAAAGTTTAGGTTCAATCGATGTCATCTCCAATGAATAAGAAGTGTATATTTTGTGATGTCACCGGAAGGCAACGGCGTATGATGGCATGCATTATCAGGAGAATTCAGCATCTTTTCAGTTTTCTAACATAATGAAAGAGCACTTAACCTCTTTAAGAAGGCAGTGGGAATGACGTAATTATGACGGTAACGAGTTGAAAGAACGGGTACTTACACCTAGTGTATTTTAAAAAAATGAGATTTGGAATTCTCTCTAAGACAATGTCTTTAATCAGTTATGTAATGAAAACTCTTAATAAGTAAACATGAACTGCTTGAACACTTACCTACAAAAATCAAATTCATGACATCATCTGTCAAGAGTTATTTTGTCTCAATTCTTTTATATTTTGACAGAATTGTGAACATTAAAGTATATGTTCTTTGTCATAAACCCATGTGAGAAAATAGGGAACAAAATCATTTATACTGAGCACACGGAAACGACAAGTAATAAAAAAGTGGAATAGTCAGTAATATAATTAAGAAACATTATATATATACGTTTTATGTTGGTTTGACGATTACTTTTCCACTTCTTTCGGATTAGATATCCGAAGTCACTTGATACATTTCCCTTAAACTGATGTTGAAGTGGCAGAGCTAGGTCTGTAATATTGACAATGGAGTGACGAAGCTGTAATCATGATTCAACGTTATGAGCTCCCGTAATTACACATTAGGGCGTATTATGTTGCAGCATTACAAATAGATGGCGTTTTCTATTAACATATAGTATACTCTTCCAATTTTTTTTAAAGAAAGAACAACAACAAACAAGGAAAGTTGCACCTAATACTAAGAGTCGATCAATTGTTTTCACGAGAGAGGTTAGACTGCAGATATTTATAGCTCGTATGAGATATTCTCAGATAATCACAGACACAAATACAGTGCTTTGAGGGATTTGATGATTCTCCTTAATGACTAATTACTTTTGCGACTTCGGTGGACGCGTGCTTTATCCGGAGTACCGCGAGATTTCCCAGGTCTTACCAGTCACTGAACTTCGCTTACCGTTAGACGGGAAACGGATATCCCTCTCTTTTGGTTCGTCGTTTGGCTCGAGAATGACAGAGATTTCCCGCCCAAACTCATCACCAAGAGCTGGCGTTCCCCAATGTTGACAACCACTAAACACAATGAGGGGTGCAATCCAGATGTCGAATTGGGGTTTCCATTCCAAGACGTTGACACACGAGATTGAGAACTCTCTGGCAACATTCCTTTTTGTCAATTTCTCCCCCCTCTCGATCCCTTTCTCAATCCCTTTCTCACCCCCCCCCCCCCTCTCTCTCTCTCTTCTTTTTGAAAGTCTCTCAAGTGGTTTAACATCTTTAAGGTACTGTCACTGCACATTACAGCAGTGCGTAAAAGTGTCTTATGTGAAACGACAGCGTGGACTTTTCTTTCCGCGTGGTCTGGATATTCACATCATGCTTTGCGCTGCACTACCTCGCGGGGAAACCGCTCGAATTCAAATTTTCCGAACGACACATTACTGGTTCCCTGTCAGACGATACGTATGGAAGCTAAAATACATATCAATAATGAGGGAAATGAAATTGTAGGCCTATATTGTTGTAAGCACTATTTATCATATCGACCGTGAGGACGACGCGAACTATACCGATCTCGAAATCCGACTGTGCAGATAAGTTAAAAACTGTGTTGTCGTTCTCGTTTTGAATGAATACTAAGAGCCCCACCCCATTTGAGGTTTCAGAAGACATTGTGCAAAACATTTATGAAAGTGGATCAATGGCATGGTATCAAGAACTAGATATATCGCTACGGCTACTGATATGCCTCCGCCACAATGCATGGTTCTCCTAATAGGTCTATAGTACAATGTCTTGACAATGTGTGATGACAGTTTCACACAATTGGCAAAATATCAAAATGACAGGTTTGACACAAATGTGCTGAATGTTCACTTTCCTAGAACTAGGTTTAATTGGATGAATGATTAAAATGTCAGAGTGCAGGTATTTGGGGAACTGATGATTTTTACTTGACTTTTGACCCTTTTATAAGTTTATGCATTGAGTAATTTTCAAGGTATTGAGAAAAAGTATAATTTCAGTATCAAATGGGAAAATAGCGTATCTAAACCTGGCCTTTGACCTTTGACCTCACAGTTCCACAGAAAATCACTGTTAGGTTGAACATGCATAAATATGTAAGTTTCATGATGATACCTTGAGTTACTTTCGAGATATGGAGGAAAAAGTGCAATTTAGCACTTTCACTTGAAATTTTGACCTTTGACCTTTTGGCAAGAAACTTCCCCCAAAATATATATTGGGTAATACATGCAATACATTAAGTTAAAAAAAAAAAAACCTTCAGGCATATTGCATTTTAAGGAAAGTAGTGAAATTTTGAGGAGTTGACCTTGACCTTTGACCCCCTGACCTTTGACCCATGACCCCCAACTTCCCTAGATAATCACTGCCCATTGGTACAAACATATATACTAAGTTCCATGAAGATACCTTGAACCATTTGCGAGATATGGAGAAAAACATGAAATTTCAATTTTTTTTCACAAAATAACCTGTGACCTTTGACCTTTGACCCTGTGACCCTAAAATCCACACAAAGTATTATCCCCCAAGGATATACCCTCATACCAAGTTTGATGTAAAACCACCGCACGGTTCTTGAGATATTGACAAAAACAAAACGGGACGGACGGACGTACGTACGGACGGACGGACGTACGGACGGACGGACGGACGTACGGACGGACGGACGTACGGACGGACGGACGGACGGACGACCCGAAAACATAATGCCTCCGGCCACTTCGTAGCGGAGGCATAAAAAGAATACAGATAACCAGAAACAAAATTTAATTGAGAATGATTGTAACATTAACATAGTGGTTAGTTTGGGCATTGAAAGAAAACAAGAGCAGAATTATAGAAAGCTGAAAAGTTTATCACCACAGATTTGATGGTGCAGCATATTTATCATGATTTCCCTGGCCTGCTGGAATTATTATCATTCAGTGGAACCTATCGAGAATTACCCCGGTTACCACGATTTATCACGGTTACATCAGATGTACACCAGTGATTTTGACTCCACTGCGACGAAATTATTTTTCTTTTCCGGGATCCACATTCTAAGGCACTGATTTCGAAGATGGGTCCCTCTCGTTTACACAGAACACAGAACATGATTATCTTGGCCATTTTTTTTTTATATATATATTTTTTTTATTCATGTTCCATATTCCACATTTCATACAAGTTATATATTCCATTTGATTTGAAGCAGAAATGTTTTACACACAATGGTCAGTTTGAACCAATAATGCACAAATGTATAAGGACATATAATTGGCGTGTAATATGAGGAACCCACTAAAAAGCAGAGCTTGTAGGATGTGGGCTCCAAAAATATAACATAGGTTTTAGTACAGTATATCAATGTCAGAAGTGACGTAATATGCAAAATTCAAAATATCGAGAATATTACAATGTTTACGGGATGTACAAGGTATAGTATATAATGTTTATAATTAACTTATGGTATAAATGCTAAGAAAAGTAGCAAGTTGATCAAACTAATGAAGTCATCCGAGCGAGGCATCATTTGAGTATATGCCAAAAAAAAAAAATCAAGTGATTACGGCAAAATAATTAAACATAGGATTTTAGAAAATTGGCTTTGAGATTTTTCTTAAAGGAGCTTAAAGAACTTGAGTGCACCCGAACCGAATCTAACTCATTCCAGAAAGAAGGGCCGGTCGATGTAATTGTCTTAAGGGCTAAAACTGTACGAACAGGGGAAAAATGATAGGATTCACTGTGTCTTGTAGGGTAAATATGAATATCACTGTTTTTCACAAACATTGAGGAAAATATACCAGGAAGGTCACCAGTATTCAACTTATACATGAAAATTCCAACATGATATAAATACAAATCAGAAATTTTGAACAATTTACTTGAAACAAACAATTCATCAGTGTGATCAAAAAATTGTGCTCGATTTATAATCCGCAAGGCCTTTTTCTGAACCAGAAATAACGAATCAATTTTAGTCTTTGAGCAATTCCCCCAGGCTAATATTCCGTAATTCAAGTAAGGTAATAATAAAATTGTATAAAGAGAATGCAATATTGGCTTGGGAAGAGATATTTCAGTTTGTGAATAATTCCAACATTCTTGCACAACAATTTACATAAATAATCAACATGTACCTTCCATGAAAGGTTACTGTTAATATAAATACCTAAAAATTTTGTTGAATCTATTTGATTTAACTGTAAACCGTTCATTAAAACTAAACCTGGAAGAGATTTTATTGTGTTACTGAAAACTATATAATTGGTCTTATTTATATTAAGTGACAATTTATTTGCCTGAATCCACTCAAACACCAACTTAAGTTCATTATTCAAAGAATCGAGCAAAACATAAGGATCTGAGTGAGAATAAAAGAGACTTGTATCATCTGCGAACAGAAGAAAAGACAGCAGAGAGGATGAGTTCCGGAAGTCATTGATGTATAAAATGAATAAAAGAGGACCTAAGAGGGAGCCCTGTGGAACACCACAACAAATCGAGTTTATATCAGATTCATGATTATTTACGGAAACAAATTGAGTTCGACCGGTAAGATAACTTCTGAACCACTCCAAGGCCTTTCCACGAATACCGTAATGATTTAGTTTATACAAAAGAATTTCGTGATCTATTGCGTCAAAGGCCTTGGAGTAGTCCAGAAACAGACCGACTGTATGCGACTTTGTGTCTATAGCTCTTACAACTTTCTTAACCAGTAGTAATACAGCATGGGTAGTTGCATTTTCGATTATGTTGAGATCGAAATAATTTACGTAAAAGTGAATCCGACTGAAGTCAATGGCAAAGTTTACCCTTGAGAAAACGAGGATACATGGGTAGTATTACACTCTTGATTGTGTTTGTGTTTTTCATCCTTAAAAATAATGTGTATTTCCAAACCAAAACATTGAAAGAGAATAAAAAAATATGGTTTTTATTGTAGTAATTTTTACAATGCCATGTGGTATCCCGTATTTGTTCATGAGTGTTTGTGTTTTTAATGGCTAGTAATCGTAGAAAGATTCCTAGAGGCAGCAGTACTTTCCCAACTCCTCGAGACTTCCTGTATTGGCTGCGAGCCATGGCCTAGAGGGCAATGTGTACTCACATGGAATCAGGGAATTCACAGCATTTTCAATAATATAAGGGAAATCAGGTCTGAATTGCTAATTGCAGGTTAAGCGTTGTTTCCAGGAGCCTCTTTCAACAACGAGCTTCGATTTGTCATGTGAAATACGAGTATCTTAAAGGAAGAATCCTCTCCATGTTCAAGCTAACTTTTGTAAATGGAGTTGAACAAAAACAAACAAACAAACAAACAAACAAACAAACAAACAAACACCACAGACTGCCGTTTCCTTAGTAGCCTGTTATTAATATACTGAGAAATCTTAAGGTGTCATATGTTTCAACAAATAGTGATACCAGGGAGGTTTCCTTGGTAATACTGATCAAAATCAATAATTGTGTAAATTGATGAGATGATGTCGGTGATATCATTGAAACAGAAGTCTTCGTTATTCTGAACTGCACATTTTTCTTCCCTAAATTTCGTAGTGTGGATGCTTTTTTCAAATGCAATCAGAATGAAATACATTACATCGGTAATACAGAACGATTGCAGCTTTGTCACAACTCATGACGTTTAAAGGACATTAGTGGATTTGTTGCAAAATCATCAACCAGAAGAAACACAGAAATTAACAGACAATGTTGCAATCACATCATCTGTATGTTTACGACTGATGTTCTGTTTCATGAAAGCGTGCTAGATTTCCAAATGTCATTCCTTTGTCATTTTGCTAGTTCATTTATGTTTTCTGCAATTTGTTATTCTCAGTTCTCTGTATTTGATTTTTACCCTACTAAAGTCTGCTCAAATGAAGAGTGCGGGCTCTCCATTTCGATTTACAATAGTATTATGGTAAGCACTGATTGGCACATGCAGAAACTCCAGATGTAAATAGCTACTTGCCTTTTATATATAAAAAAAACGATTGTTATAAGGCATATATGTTCAGATGCCGTTGTCCAAGTCAAGCGATTTGCTTATTGATAACGGTCTCCCCCATCTGTACTCTTTAAAGATCTGAAATTAAATTCATGTATTATTTCACGTGATTATATACTTGTAATGTGAAATCTTGTTTATAATTATTTTCATGACTTATGAATAATATGTTTGATATTGTTATGCTTATTTTCTGTTATGTACAAGTGGACAAATAAAACTTATTGAAACTGAAACTGAAACAGTCGAGGACCGTTCGCGAAGGATGCCGGTATCCGCACAGGCATCCCACAATGTGGCATAACATAGTGCATCAGACTCTCCGTCTTAAAAGCGGAGGTCTCGAGTTCGAATCCCGCAGAACGCTTACGTCCTTGGACGAGATGCATTTACCTATGATGTCCCATTCGACCCAGGTGGATATCGATGGATAGGCATACCTGGTAATGTTTTGTGATGATGATGACAGGGCCCTGCTTGTACAACAGTTACAGCGCTGAGAAGGATACCTGGATATGAACTTGTAATGAATTCACTTGAAGCGTATTGCCAGGAAAGATTCCTTTACAACAATAGTAAAACTAATTTCCATTATGGTTACGGTATGTCTATGCTGGTTCTCAAAACAAAAGTAAGTTCACTTTGTCATAATGACTTAAAGGACAGCCACGTTCGTCAGTCTTCTTGTGTACATTATTTGTACTTAAGTCATCCTATTCACATGACGTCACAGTTACGTGACCAAAACAAAGAAAAAGGTGCAAAAAGGACCCCGTTTAGACAATCATATAACTTTCATATAATCATCATAATAACAATATCACATAAATCCCTCTTTTTTGTCATTATTTCATTGCTCCTGCAAGGTTTCAGATAGATAGGCTGTCTTTTACTGTCCTCAGCTCAAGTAACTTTTCAGTGAACCTAGGTCTCCCTTTAATTCCCGTTACAGAGGAGCCCGGCAGACGACATGGGTGCTGGCAGTAAAGTTTGCGAAGGGTGAAATCAGGGAGCTAAGTCTCACCTCTTTGGTGAAAAATACATTCCAGACCTGTACTCTAATAAACTGTAAAATACATCTAGACACCATGGGCTACGCTATATCACGGGAAAAATAATGGTACCGTACAGAATCTTGCAATACATTGCATTTCATGATACAGAATATTCTTTCTTAAACATCTTATCTATCATTTGTTGACATTTTACCACTACCATTACATACACATCTATCATGATAATAATCATGTTTTGTAGAATTATATGCACACTCATACACATATACGTCTCACCTCCCTGCATACACACAAGTAAGTTTCCTAGAACTGGATATATACACTATTCTTGTTCAGAAAGCTCTTTCCTGTATCTTCCGAGAGCCCGACATACAATAATAGTGACATAGTGATGGCAGCTCTCATATCATGTCTAATTTCACCGTAATCTTAGCATTATTATCCAATTGCTTAAACGAATATATTTCTGCGTGATAAATTACCTCGTAAGCGGCAATGTCAGAGACGCAAGTTTTGATTCGTTCTCGGTTTTTTTTTTTTTTTGGGGGGGGGGGGGGGTATGGGGAGGGGTGCACAGGGGGAGCTAAATCCTCATGCACACACAGCTTATTGCTAACAGTCATTTTGGAATTTTCTTTGTATATCAGCATTCAAATATTGTCGTACCACTCCCCTTGAGTGATGGGAAACTGCTAGCTAGAATGAACGCCGCTGTGCTCACCTTAATGCCCTTTCGCCCATTAGGTGATTGATTGTATGCACAATGTCGCCATAAGTGTCGACAGTGTCACTCGGCTGAAAAGAGCTTAAATTGAGTTGGAAATGTCAATAATTCCGCACGACGATGTTGAAGTGTTCAAAGGCGCTGCTTGAATCACCTCCCCATTAACTCCTTCTTCGTACCCTCTTCACCCCAACCCCTGCCTATCTGTATGATACAGAAAAATCATGATTCATACATACATACATACACGCACACGCACACAGAAACTTGACACACCAACCCACATTAACGAACAATGTATTTCCTGATCACAATAATATTGTCGTGTCCCATCCATATTTTTTGTTGTTGCTGCGTCACCTATCACAATTGTGTATGTTGATTCACACTCTTTTATGAGCGATTAATGATATTTCATACTAGCCTTTCTGGTCTTTGAACTCATTAATGACTGCCCTATGTACTCTAATCCCGTCTACTCCTCAGTCGTTGTTTTTTTTTTTTTTTCTTTCTTTTTTTTTGCAAGACATCCTTTCAGCAAGCAACCTGAACACACAAACACGGTGGTCGCAGACGAATAAATTCCTGACAATACAGAAGAAACGACCAAGAATGCTGCCTCACTATTGTCGACTTAATACCTCAAGGTCGGTCGTCTACTTAAGTTTGCATTGTCGCGCTACGAGAAACTTCCCCGCAGAACAAAGTGGACGTGTTCCAATCTTGCCGAATAACAGTAGCCAGCTATAGGTAATCAAAGATGTAATGTACTACTGGAGACCATGGCAGTGACTTAGGCAATTACGCGTAAGCTTATCAACCGACGCAGTCCACCCCCCCCCCCCCACAATATAAGAATGTCAAAATTTTCTTATCCTGCCAATGCCATTTTCAAGTTCCAAGTGGTTCAAAGAAAGGCAGCTGAATGCAGGAAACTGTGGAACAGTGGGGGCACTGTGGCACAGTGCATAATACTACTTACATTCAATCAGAGGACACGAGTTCGAATCCAGTCCAGTGCTTACGTCCTTGGACAAGATGCTTTTTTCCACCAGGTCCCTCTCGACCCAAGTGGGTACCTGGCAACGCTTGACTTAATAAAACTTCAAATTACATAGGAAAGTGTGTCCCTTTGCTCTCCTACGAGGGATCTTCCTCCAGTTTTGTCTACTCTGGGCTTGATGTTCAGCTTCTTTCAGGGGATTGCCCGGGTCTCTTTCAATTTGGTCTCTCCAGCCGGCTGGAGAATGTCCTGGTGGTCTCTTTTTTTCAGAAAGTCATTCTTGGAATGGGATTCTATGTGACGGCAGGCCAACCCCCTGGCAACGATATGGGAATGATTTCATTTCATTTCATTTCTGTATTGTCCATAAAATGGAAAATGTACATGAATCAAGTGGCATACATTATTACACTTACATAGAGCACACATTCTCAAATAAAACCCAAAAGATGGTAAAACAACGCATATAATTCACATAATTAGGCCTATATAACACAGAGATCTTTACACCCAATACAAAGAAAAAATGCATCCACAACTTAGAATACTGCGCCTGTTTCTTCTAAAACCCACATACATAAACATGAATGTAAAAAAATATATATATCTAACTGTATTTTTACCGTTATTGCTGTAATACTTATGACACATTTATGTTTATGTTGATTAAAAAAAAAAATGGCAGAGCCCTCTGGTAGAACATTGTCAACACTGAAGAGGCTACCCTGGGTAGACTTACTAAGAAATCTGCCAAACAAAAGTCCCTAATGAGTCATAAAGAGTCAGTTCTTATTTTAGCCCATTCACATGGCTCGCACGGGTAAACATTTCAGATATACTGATCATACACGCCAGCGCAAACGGGGTAAAAACCGGCTCTTTAAGGACACCGGAACTTGAGGCACATTATGTCATCTAAAGATGATGTGTTCGGAACAGTTTAATGATCATCATGTCAAAACAGTAAAGGCAGAAGAAAACAGATTCGTACCCCCTCCCCCCCCCCCCCCCCCTTCGGTAACCAGTCTAATTTCCCTAGTCAACCTCTTGGGGCTGAGCGCGTATGTTGCCCTAACAAGGACAACTTACGAAGTACAAGTTTCGTAACCGGAAACTGCGGTTTAAGGAGGCGAATTAAAAACTTTATTCCAGGACAAAGTACAATCCTGAAGTCCCTGTGACATGACGAGTTATCGTACTATGCGAACCCCGTCTGTGCAATCTAAAAGAGCAAATGAAAACAAAACAAAACAAAACAAAACCAGGCATTATGAGCTAAGCAAACGAGAAAGGAAACCGCTACTCCATCTTCAAGTTGATAGAGTAAAAATGGAATCTAAAATAAGAAAGTTGTGGAATGACAGTTTCTCATGTTTTCATGATGAAGTGATTTTCTCTCAACCACAATAATGCAAATCTCCCATCGGTGTGTACAATGAAAGTATCGTAAAGAGGTCAGAACTCTATCATAATGTAGTGACAATGACATTGTTTTCAACTTCACTTTATTTTCTGCTCAATTGAAGAAAAAAAAAGAGAAAGAAAGTAAGAGACGATTTGGACGAAGGTCAATGGGTAATTAAAAAGCGTCAGGAACTGCATCTGTTGACCCTAGAGAGCCCATAGCTGGCCGTAGCTAGCCAGTCGATTGTGACCAAGCGTTATATCATGCAATATTATACAAATAATGAATGTTTATGAGTGCAATGGACAGAATATTTCATTCGGTGAAAGATGAAATGTAGATCCATTCAACTCGGCTGCGCCTCGTTGAATGGATCATTTCATCTTTCACCTTATGAAATATTCTGTCCATTGCACTCATAAACATTCATTATTTGTATAATATACAGGGCTATAGACACCGGCGCGGTCGTGACGCGTGCGTTAGAGAAACGTGTGTGTGTGTGTGTGTGTGTGTGTGTGTGTGTGTGTGTCTGTGTGTCTGTGTCTGTGTATGTGTGTGTGTGTGTGTGTGTGTGTGTGTGTGTGTGTGTGCGTGTGAGTGTGTGAGTCGGGGTGAGGGAGGTTGGCCCTTGCAATGAGCTGTACGATGTCTATGCAATCCCTAGTCAAACGTCCGAGAGTGAAATGTTGACTTTGGAATTGACTTTTACAATCCAATTTCTTATCCATTTGGGAAAGACTGTTGATTGTCCTGGTGGTAGCAGTAATCCAGGGATAGTAGCCTACATATGTATATAGTAGTTGGGGCTTGGATCCTATAATATCAGAGGTCTTACCTCAAGCATCACATTACTATAGCGTTAAAGAAGAGTATCCTGGCTGGGGTGGGGATGGAGGCGTGTAACCTAGAACGATGAAGCCCTATACTAATCCTATGGAGCCTGCATTGGGACAATAATGATCCTTTAGAACAATACACGGTATTTTAGATAATGTGAAAATGTAGAAACAAAACAGATGTAATTAGACCAGCACCTTATACCTTGAACAGTTGTTGACTATTCGCAGTGGTCAATGACTTTGTAGGTATGACGTGCAAATCAACCGATAGCTTCTCATGACCTTGCGCAGACGTTGATCCGTCCATAACCATTGTACCGAAGTCTTCACCCTAGCATCGCTACTAGCACAATATTGGTGTTGCTCGCCAGGCCATTTATAGTTATGCAACCACAACATAGCATATAAGTAAAGCTGCAAATCCCTGCAATCTGATTGGTTGATTTTGTAACCAATGAACGTGTCATTCGTGTTAGAGTGACACATGAGCAGCGGGTTCGTACACGTCATCGCAAGGAGACAACATCACACTATCAGAACGAAACCGCAAAGTGCGCACGCGCCATAATAAAGCTTGTCATCATTTTTTTTTATTTGCTTGAGAAATCATTTAGTTGATGTTTTTACTCCTGTTGTTGTTGTTGTTGCACTCACTCTTTTTTTTTAATGACAAGACATGTCAGGTGATTTGAATTTGCTAAAAATGTGTGCTCTTCTTGAACGGAATAAAAACGCTCCCGTTTGTTTTGCGATCAACCATTCTTCATCAACACTGATTTACTCAGAAAAAAAAAAAAAAACTCGTCCCAAAACTTCGATGATTTTAGTATTGGGACTTGAATAATAAAATGAATTTTAATTGAAATGACTTGCAGTAAACATCTCCCAGCTCAATAATTGTGCGAATGTTATTGCCTAGACTAAATTTTCAAGAGAAGACAGCTGCGAGGGATAGAATGTAGTGATACTTTCAGGAATTATTATTGCATCTTATGACGATGGGATTAAGGGATTATAGCGGACAAGTGATTTGGACGAGCTATTCACTCATGGGGTAACGTCTTCTTTTTCTTCCAGTGGTTCATTCCGTATTACTGAGGAGGGTTATTTCATGGAACATAGCATGATATACACTGTATAGCTTAGTACTTGAGACTAATCTGGGAATTGGGGCTTCAGTCTTTTGAAGCGGTGGAATATCTAGGGAGGTTTAATTTACTACCTCACGCGATGTGTTTACGCATCACCTCAAGCAAGCTGTCGCTTTATTCAGATTAGAAAGAAAGAACTATACTCTTATGTCGCAGTTTTGTTATCAGTCAATCTTGAAGATCCCTAATAAAATATCATCACACAGATCTTCTTTGGATTAATTCTACATCCCCATGCAATATTCATTCCTAAATTTAAATGGATTTGATATTTTCATGAGACTTTGTTGTTGCTGTTGTTGTAGTTTTTGTTGATGATGATGATGATGATGATGATGATGATTGTAGTGGTTACGGTGGTGGTGATTGGTTTGATAACATAATACCATGGAGCTACAACACATGTAGCTCCATGATAATACCGAGTACAGAGTCTTGACTCCCAAAAATTCCCGCATTAATTCGTACCACAGATTGTTCATTGTACGCATGAACTGCTAACTCACCTGATTGCGACCCAGAGGTCGCTCGCACAGTAGCTTTGCTTCGTACCCGAGCTCGACAGAACGTGGCGTGTACCTTGTCCAAACTGTATCCATCTGTACAATTCATGACAGAGTGCGGTGTATAATACGTGCTGATGCTATTTATGGACCCCGGAGGGTTGCGAATGTTATACCATAGAGCTACTAACAGTTAGTAGCTCCATGGTTAGACACAATGTAATTACACACCGTGTGTTTGCTTTCAGCCACATGATACGATGATAACGGAGGGTTTTGGAGGTCAAACGTGAGATTTAAACGGGGAACATTTTTGAGCATTTAGAACTAGAGATCATTTACACACGACCTATGAGCTGAAGGATTGGAATTAGAACAATGGTGGGCGAGTCGGAACGATACGACATGAAAGGGAAGCGCTTATAAAAGGGGAAAACTAAAATTGCTGATGATTCCTAACATTTATGAATAGCAAAAGACTCGTGGCAGTGCCAGTACAGACGTTTTTCATCGCATTTCTTCTCTTCATATTCTAGCATCTATCCTTAACTCAACCTAATCATTCATTCATTGCGTCTTCCTTAAAAAAAAAAAAAAAAAAAAAAAAAATCTTCATGGGTGGATTCCTTCTCTACATGGCCTGCCGTTTACCATGGCGCAACTATTCATTGTGATACCCCTTTCATATCCCCCGAAACACGACCAAACCTCTGGAGGTTGTACCGTGTTTACCTCAGACGCAATGGGAGAGTACGTGCGTCCACATATTAACATCTACGAGAGCTTAAAACAAGAAAACAGGGTAATTGAGGCATATGATCGTTTTTGAGTTACAATAAGTTGGACTAGATACGATTTTTTATCACTTGTACATAATGTGGTGATGTTAGATGATTAAATATCCTCATGGACAGCAAGCCTGATGGACAGACAAGAAACCAACTGCAGAAGAAAAATGTAGAATTTGAAATATTTCATGTTGATTAATGACTGAAGAGCAATACAGCAGCGACGCCAAAATCACGTGGACAGGCCGCCTACTTAACGGTGGCCATTGATTAGCCTTGTAATACACAATGTGTTGCGTTTCTGTCGCATGACTGCATTCACAGACACTTAACAGTCTCATTTTTATTTGAAGTGATTAATTCCTAGCACATGAATAAAATCCATTTGACGCGGAACTCTTCCTCTGGTTTCACAATTTTGTCTGTACGCGCCGAGACAAGGCAAGGCTACATTCTTTCTTCCTTTCTTTCTTTCTTTTTCTCTTTTTTATACAATTTTTGTGACACCTTATGCTCTTCTGCTCGACGCGAACACACGTAGTGCAACGCCCTCGAAGTAGTGAGCTAAATCTTGCGCTCGTTGGCCTAGCGCTTTCCGAGCAGGACAGGGCGAGTTATAATTCGCCCGAGTGTTGACAAATCTCGCACGCGAAGTTCAAACTCCAAAACTCTTTCGGGGAACGTAGTGAGCAGTGAGCGAAGACGTAGAGTGAGTGATGTTTTGGTCTGTGTTTGGCTCACACCCCCAGTTCTTATTTCATGATCGACTGAGTAAAACGTGCTCCCCATGTAAGTGAGTAAGCCTCTACTGCATGCATGCTCGGAACTCTGAGCAGAGGGACGGAGTATTTTGGGTCGTGTTTTTCTTTGTCATCTCGATAGATTCAATTGAAATGGATGCACGGCAGTCTTTGTTTCACGCCAGATCTCACGGATTACAAATGGATTAAATTCATAACCTTGGATTGGAATCTCGTATACGCAACGCCATCGAATGAATGTACAAACTAATGTTCGCCAATCTCAGCACTCCTAATCTGTATCACCCGAGGGAGAGAAAGAAGAGTGTTTAGGGAACTTGTCGCTAAATGTTTGATAGGATCTTCGGAACTCGGCTTCTTTGCCATAACTCATCTCCAGATTCTGTAAGTATTGAAAGTATTATTTTTGTTAATACCACTATACTGAACTATATCGGCCGTAGTACACGTTTTCAAGGAATTAAAGGTTACCTGTGAAATGCATGTCGCAATATTAAATGAGTTTGACGAGTCATTACAAAATAGGGAAATGTTCAATTTCGAGCTGTTTATATTTCCTGAGAATGCAGAAATTCGTCCTGATGATGACCGATTGACGCATTCTCTGGATAACTGGTAGAATAGCATCGGTGCATTGATGCGTTGGTCAAGGTTTTCTACCGTCCTTTAGGATTTTACCGACACCATTGACCATACGGTCATTTTACCATGGACCCTACGGTAGGGTCCATGATTTTACTAACTCTTGTTTGAAATACTGCTACAGCCGTCTATTCTTCATACCCGTCAATCAACCTGTATGCTCTCCATATTTTTAGCAATAATTAATGATTTTCACAGCATAGCTGCATTCTGCGCCCCCCCCCCCCCATTCCGATTCAAGCGACCTCTTTGATTCCGACATTTGTTGTCCCCTAGTAGTAAGTAGTACAATGTCGTGAGAGTTTTTCATATCTAAAAGTTTGTGTGGTTTTTTTTTCAACCGTTGAATGCATGAATTACTGAACTAGCAATATAACGTGTGATACTCTATTTGACAATACGAAAGCTGCGGCGGCTACACGGTGTGATGCTCGTTGACACATGACGCACACACACACACACACACACATACACGCACACACACACCGGATAACAATTGGAAAAGCTCTCAGGAATGACAAAAATTATGAATGTAACTATTTTTTTTCTTTGGGGGAATGGAGGAATTATCCCATATAAAAAAGAGCGAGAGATTAAATATTTGCTTAGTTTCTCTTGCCTGCCACTGAATAGCGAATATAATCATAATCGGATCCGGATCCAAAATCAAAATTCCTGTTCGGCTGTCAGAACCTGACTTCTTCTCATCTGCGTAATTCACATAACTCCCTTTTCTCTACGTCTCTCTAATAAAGAGGGCTACCTACTTGAATTGTATCCTTCCCGTTTTCAGCTATAGTTGCAAGTGATGTTTTGTGTTGTTGTGTTTCTGTGTATTGAGACTGAATAAATGCCCCAGAATTATCATTCTGCTCAGTCAACACTTGTCGAGGGAATATAGTATACTTTAATTAATCTCAAGAGATTTCCTATGGTGCGGATGATTCCACGGATCAAAAAGTTGGATTGACCATCCCCTGGCTGTCACCGACGTGAGTATGTATGCTAAATCGGGCATGATTCTTCAATGCGAGCTGATAACAATCGAACGGATTTAACGACGGCGCAGCATACTTCTTGTCATCATTTTGTGCTTCTGACATTTTTTCTCACCAAAGGCGCGAATTGTCATGTCAAGCCAACACTTTTCTGCCTTTGTAATAATCGAGAAGGTCCGAGAATAGTCGCATTGTCAGCCGTCAGCGGGCCTTTGAGGGGAAAATCATTGGATCCAACTAGGGCTTGAATTCGTATAATTTTCTCGCCTCGCTCTCTCTTCTCTCTCTTTCTTTATTTCGCGAATCTGTTTACTGCTCGGATTAAAATATCAGCGTGCAGTGCCCACTGTTTTGATATCAAAGCGTGACCGGATTTGAGTACGGGTGAGTGATGATCTCTTTCAGTTTACTTTTTTTTTCTTTCCTTTTCATATTCCCTTTTTGCCATCTTATCAATACGATACATACTTTGATATACCCTACGTAGTTTTGATATCACCCGTTGGCCTTCATATCAAAACCTGGGCAAGTATCAATATTTCTTTAAAGGAATCATATTAACCCTCCCCCCCCCCAAAAAAAAAAGAGAGTAATAATTATGTTGCTGATTGCCAAATAAATCCTTAATTTCATGGAAATGAAGACTGACTTGATGTTTCAAAGTAGACGATCTCAGTTTGTGTTCATGATGGTAAAACATGGAGATGAAAAAGGTCTCTTCCCACCTCCCTGGGTATACTATATCTAGATCACTTCGGGACTAACATCGAGTTTTCCCTGTGTGATTGCTTTGGATTTACAGACTCTAATAATCTGTAGCAATACTCACACACACACACACACACACACACACACGCACACACACACACACAGACAGACACTGGCATACACATGTCTTTTAACAACATCGTTACCATTATCTTGGAGTTAGACAAACCCTTGACAAACCCCACCCCCCTTCCCCCACTTGAGATGTGAATTCTTTTCAAATATTTTGCCCCTTGTTAAAGTGAGGACATCAAACACGAGAGACAACACACACACACACACACACACACACACACACACACACACACACACACACACTCATGGAAAAAATGCATCCCTTGCGAGTCCACGTGATGGAAACCTATATCGGGTTACATTTTACAACATGACACGTTGTGTTTATGAATAACATGACGTGTTCTCTCTTCCAAGGGTCAAAGCATTAAAAAAAAAACACACAGGACTAATGGTACATGTTTCAATCAATAGCTTCGTGGTAGGTCTCTGTAAACATGAACCTCTAACTCCACGCCTATAGCAACGCTACGTGTGTAGGTGCAGCTTATCATAGGGATGTCTTCTTTAAAGCGTTTTGAACGATTGGTATGGAATGTCCGCAGGCGCCGCGAATTGATGCACAAGGCTATATATGTTAGAATATGGTGCAGAATATTTTTATCGTGCTAACGGGATTTATGTGGAAAGGTCCTTTATATGGCGGCCGGTTTTTATTGAATGTGACAAACAGCGTCGCGGCGCCGCCGAGTGGAGGTATTTTTTGATATAAAACTTGCGTGGTGGAGTTGATGATGCAGGGGTATATCAAATGAGACGGGATGTCATATTAGATTGCATGCTCAACTTTATAGTTATGGGGGAGATATTGTATACACGGGGTAGTTCAATCCTTCGGCTTCTCAGAGGTGTGGTTTTTTTTTTCCGTGGGTTTGAACTAGTGTGAACTTTATAGTCAATTGCTTATCCACATTTCTTCCAAATCAAAGCTTTCATAAATGCGATAAGTCACGAAGTAATATAACTGTATGTGCGGACATCCATCACTGTTACTATATAACCATGGACGAAAGACTTAAATGCACAGGACTATTTTTGCATTTCTTTATGTTTTTATAGTTCATTTTTGTGTCATTGCTGGAACTGTTTTACACACTGCAATCCAAGACACAAATGGAGATTCAAACATCCATTTTATAATGCATGAGATTGAACTTCAAAGACTACTTTTTGTAAATCTGTCATGATTTCCCGTGCGCGAAAAGTATTTTGTTTTAATTCTTGTTGATACGATGATGAATCCTAAAATTATTGGATGTTGGCCGGACATTATATATATATATATATATATATATATATATATATAAAGAGCTTATTATCAAAAGGGGCTAGATCCATTTTGATAAAAATTGAGTTAGAGGCATCACTGCAAAGAATTCCATTTGAGTTAGTTACAGTGAAAATTTCAACTCCAGACAACGGTTTGAATAGAAATTATCGCAAAATTAGATTTATATTTTCCATACACTTGTGTACAAATTCTCACAAACGAATTGATTTTTCTCCGAAGTACTAAAAGCGGACATAGCCCCTTTTGCAAATAAACTCTTCATATATATATATATATATATATATATATATATATATATGTTATATATATATATATATATATGTATAAATAATATGTACAGTCTGTACATATATCATTCGAACTGAGCATTTATATAACCCAGGAGGAAGGACTATCCTTTGTTGGATTTTACCGCCTTGTGATTTTGCAGGACACATTCCTTATGGAAGTTGTTTCAAATGAACTCAGAAAATGAAATTGTAAGATCATTAGCAAAAAAAAAAATGATGATGATGATGATGATAATGATAATAACAGAGGGCAGGAATGTGATTGGTAGCCAAGACAAACGATTTGAGAAATATGTATCTCATTGCCGATAGTCGGTTTTGCATGCTCGTGCCAATATTAAAGTAAGGATGATATGACCTTGTCGTCACTTGCGTTCCGTACTTGAAGTGCATTGCTTCAAGGGAACAGAGTTAATATTTCCTCGGGAACGTGCAGAAAAGTCACTTTCCGCTTATTCATATATTTCTTGTGGCGATCATGTAGAACGCAACTGAGGAGTTCTGCGCAAGTGACGTCACAGCCAGAGCTTGACCCAAGCATGGTCACGGACGTGTAGTACCCCAAGAGATGTTTGTATGATCTTCATTTTTTCGAATGGTCTTTACGTTTTGGGAGTCTTTATATTTCCTTGTCATTTTCGGCATAATTTTGTGATATGTTTATCGTTTTTGTTCCACCTCTTTCATGCAAACTATATCATTCCTATTGCAGTAGTTGTATTACAATATAAAGAGTGATATTCTGGTGTTTACGAGCGTTTGTCATAGACATAGCTGTATCCATCAAATTTTCCTCCACATTATGTCAAGCAAATAGTTTTTCCAGCTTTTTAACGAACTAAACTTTTCAACGGGCGTCTGAACGCGAAGAAGCAATTTTTCACTTTGTCCAGTTGTTTGTCATAGATAGCTACTTTGTTAATCAACTCTGTTCTGACATTTTTGTTTAACTTTCCAAATTTTATTTTCTTTCGTTATTGTTGTTATTGTTATGCATTCTCTTGGACTTTTTCCTCTTTTATCTCGTTTTGTATTCTTTTAATCCAATACAGTCAAGAAAACAATAGCGTGAATTCCCAATTCTGCTCTTTTTGGATATCAGATACTGATAAACGGCGACTGAGTAAATTGCAAATTCTAGACCCATGAAATACCGAACCATGTACCAAACAAAAAAAAAACAAAAAAAAAGAAAAGAAAAGACGTGTGCCTCACGTACAGTTATGATAAAAAGGAATGAACCACGGCTGATTGTTCACTTTTTTAAATTAAAGTACAGGGGTAGGAGAGGTTGTTGCCTCGAGCTCGGTCTGGTGTCAACGTGAAGCTAGCGAGAAATGAAGTTTACTGAACTTGTGAGGAAATATTCACCAGCATGACGGTGGTTGGGCTTTTGCTGTCTGCTCCAATTTGAAACTCGAGACTCAACATTCGTTGGTTGGTCCATGGAGCTACCAGTTTGGTCTGCGAATGCAAGGTCACCTACCTGACGACGCCACGCCACAGTGCGTGCACCAGCTCAACTCGCTGCAACAGCATAGCGCGATTGTTTGATTGATCCGCTGTTGCAAGTAAATGCTTTTTATGCTCGAAGGATATCGAAGACACCACGCAGATCAGACATAGATCATCAGACATATACATACATACATACGGGTCATACGGGTGCTGTTCGTTATTCCGAAGGTTCGATATTCCGTAGGTTCGTTATTCCGAAGGTTCGTTAATCCGAAACACGCAAATTCCCTATACCTAGAGGTTCGTTAATCCGAAAATGAAAAAGGGTTCGTTAATCCGAACATTTGTGGCGTTATTCCGAAGGTTCGTTATTCCGAAGATTTGTTCATCCGAAAATGAAATTCGGAAAAACGAACCTTCGGAATAAGGAATCTTCGGACTGAAGAGCCTTCGGAATAACGAGCTGTAACCCATACATACATACACGCATGCACACATACATGCATACATACATACATGAGTATAATATATATATGTATGTATATATATATATATATATATATATATATATATATATATATATATATATGTATATACATATATATATATATATATATATATATATATATATATATATATGTGTGTGTGTGTGTCTGTGTGTGTGTGTGTGTCTGTCTGTCTGTCTGTCTGTCTGTCTGTTTGTTTGTCTGTCTGTCTGTCTATCTGCATCTGTCCAACGCTTTTTTTTTCTTCCACACTGTTTCTCGATCTCTTCTCCCTTCATGTTCACCATTTTACAACGTAAATTCAAATAAACAAAGTTAATCTTCAAGGAATTTTAATCTTCAGTCTCATCTCTTTGTGCCTGGCCTGATAAAAGGAAAGATTTAGATCGGAACCGCGACGAAATAAAGGAATTTCCCACACAATATGTGATATCTATCCGTTTGAATATTTTATCTGTCTCTCCTGCACCAGCTTATTAATACATGAATTTCATATTGTCGGACTATTGATATAGCTGGACTGTTTTCCTTGGAGGGATTTTTCCTTTAGAGTGGTGTGCGCGTTTGCGTTTTATTGTAAAGATGGCCTTCAAGATTGACAGGAAATATCATTTTGTTGACTCTTAAAAAGAGCTGCGGGGGTTTTTGTGGTAGGTAATTTGTATGCCTTTATTGACAATGCGATATATTGCGGATTAGACGTCATATTGCATCGAAGTTCAATACAGCGTTTCGGCGTGGTGCAAAGGGTAGCTATCGCTCTCTCGCTCTCTGCCTAGAGTGTGGCCTCATTTACCAGTCGTGTCAAATAAAGTTCAGGCTTGCATTATTTTTGGAAGGAATGTCTTCACGTATCAAACAGAAGTTTGCTTTTTTTCTCTTCCTTTATTTCTGCTTGAATCAAGAGTCAGACAGACATTTTATCACCGTTCCAAGCTGACAATCGAAATACATGTAGGCCTAAAGCTTTTTCTTCAAATTATTACATAGAAACTCCAGTAACTACTAAGTACTATGCACTTGTGACAATATTGGCTGTTTCGATTGGTCTGCGATATTCATACCTTAAGAGATTTTGCCGCATAGATCTATTTCAAAAATGAAAAGAAGGAAGAACGGTGTGTCTGGTTAACAAGCGTTTCTTCAAAACGCAGACATGACAGTGAGTGGCATCGTTCGTCGTTCTCTAATTGTAAAATCACCCGCCTGCTAGTCGTGTTCCAGTTTGAAATCTCCATTGGCCTGCAAAACTTCAGGACAAAAAGAATTTGAATAATTCATGCCATGAGTGAGTTTTGATTATATGGACAGGAACTGAAATGGAAGTCACTGTGTGCTGGAAAGATCTCGTCCTTCCAAGTGGACCTCGAGAAAGAGTTATTGTTATGGGTAATAAGAAGGTAGCCTCTTTCAACTACTGGGTGTACTAAGGCACACGTCAAACTTCATCAACTTATTCTCGTGCAATTGTTAATATTTCATTGCAGATCTTGAAGAGATGCCTGTTATGGTCGCGAACGGAACAAGCGTCTCGTCTCGTACTCTTGGCCTCGTTTCAAAGCGTCACGCTTCCTAATTTTATTGCCGTGGCTTGCGATTATGGGGGGAAAAGCAGTACCTTTTGAAATCTGTCCATAGCTTCTGTTTATAGCTTTTCTACTTTGGTGTAATAGGGTGAGCATAAGTCAGAGAGGAGGGTGTCTATACAGGTAAACATAATTATAGACCCATGATGGAGGTGGCGACCGTACTGCTTCGTAGATCCACCCGATTGTAATGACGCGGGCAATCTTGTCTCAACCGAAAATACCTCAACTATGTCTCTCTGGTGACGTAACTCTCGTGCATTTGCAAAATGGTGTGTACGTGTGTGTGTGTGTGGGGGGGGGGGGGGGCGGAGGGGTAGATATTTCAGTCATCCCCTCCAAAAGTTAATAAGGCTTGATAACCATAGCCGTACTACATCGAGTGATGGAGAAAACGCTATCGCGTAAATGTAGCGTTATGTGATGCGCGAGTGCGATCTCTCGTCTCATCCAACACAAATGGCATAAAAACCATGATAATAATGTTATTATCATGTGATTTCATCGTAGTCCACGTCTGGGTTTCTTTGCTGCGTGTTTAGGGGGATTCTCCCACTATCTGTCTGTACTTCTGTACCCTTCAGTGTAATGGAAACGTGTCAAAATTCCCCTTCAAGGGCTGTTTGGACATGATGTCGCTTTTCTAGACACATCTAGATCGACAGGTGACTGGAGAATGACGAACATATACTACCACCTGTTACGGCGAGTTGGATCACCGTATCGCCTCATGGGTACCTGTCCCAGCCACACCAGGCCAATCCACTGTTTCAATATATTCGTGAGCATTAAAGGAACTATACAATGCAAATACTTGTTGACTTGAGTTGATTAATGATACCCTCAACATCAATTATGTGGCCCAGTGAATATCTAAATGGTTACAGCTCGTTATTCCGAAGGTTCGTTATTCCGAAGGCTCTTCAGTCCGAAGATTCCTTATTCCGAAAGTTCATTTTTCCGAATTTCATTTTCGGATGAACAAGTCTTCGGAATAGCGAACCTTCGGAATAACGCCACAAATGTTCGGATTAACGAACCCTTTTTCATTTTCGGATTAACGAACCTCTAGGTATAGGGAATTTGCGTGTTTCGGATTAACGAACCTTCGGAATAACGAACCTTCGGAATAACGAACCTTCGGAATACCGAACCTTCGGAATAACGAACAGCACCCATCTAGATAGGTGCTACATGTTTTATTAAAAAATACAACTATTTTTCTTCAGATTACAAAGGTACGCCCGTAAAAGAGAGAAAAAAAAAAAGAAAACAATTTTACGCCCTCAAACACATATCCCAAACCAAGATTCTGTCGTTGATATCATCTGTCAATCATTGCTAAAGTATGCTAATAATGATCAACCAAAGACATGGAATACACTTTTCCCCTAGACCGAACATCACTTGCATGATTTCCCGAAATGTCTTTTGTTCATCATAAAGATAGTAACATGTAAACATGCAAGTTATACTCTATCTAAAGAAAGATGCATTCCATGTCTTTTGTTAATCCAAACTTTAGTAATGATTGACAGGTGTGATGATGTCACTGGCAGAATTTTGGATTTTGAGGTGTATTTTATTGGCTATCCAAGTAATCAGAATAAAAATAGTAGAAAACTCTAGGTGTATGGCACTCGCTAAAATATTATTTTGGGGAAAATGTAATGATTAAGGTATCATAAATCAATAGAAGCCAACATGCATTTGCATTGCATAGTTCCTTTAAACTCCTCGTATGTGTTAAGCCGCGGTAAGAAGGGGATAGCCATAATAGCGTGGATCTCTCTCGCCAACGCTTTCCCAGGGCAGCCCGCTTGTGACACCAGTAGCAAATTACCGGGGATCTGCAAGGATAGAGCTTTAGAATTGCCGCGGAGCAATCGCATAACGTGTCTTGTATTATCGTAAATTGCACAATGTGATTGTGAACCATTTAGGTCTATTAGCTCCAAATAATTGAAACTACCTTTTACAGGGAAGGTAAAGTTGATAGTCCAGCCTTTCTGAAGCGGGAGGGGGGGGGGGGGGGCTCCTAAGACATTAGTGTATCTCGGCTTAGCATGATGAAAGCGGAACAGGTGATATATCGGATATGGATAATATGTGCGGATTATGTTTTTGCCCAAGGGATTATGCAAACATAACATAGTGCACTGTGTTATATTTTAAGAAGGCTTAAATCTGATCTTTCGATCACTCTGTGGCTTCTCTGTCTTGGTGAGGGGGGTTTGATGAATATATCTGTGTGTACATCAAAACTTTGTTGTTGTTTTTTAATCGAAATCGTTCTCACATGACTAGAATTTAGATTATTCTCCTCAGTCCAAACTATGCACAGTCCTATTTTCTTTACAGGACATTGAACTCTTTCCTCACTTGGAAAATCGGATCGTAAGCCGAATTCGTCAACCCCATTTATAGTTCTCCTTATAATGATCTCACAAACATCAATCCTTTTTCCGACTAACTTTTGTTACTTTTGTTCTCCATTCAAGGAATATCGTAACTCAATATCACTCCCTATATTCCTAACTCCTGCGGCATCGGGTTAACAGGAAATGAAAATAGTCTTTTAACAAGGCTGTTGACAACAATTTATTTTTCAATTTCGAGAGTCCAAACAAATGGAAGTAAACGATTACTGTCCGTAGACCTATATAGAATGAACTTTTAATAAAAAAAAAAGAAGTCAAAAGTAACGACAAACCTGAACGTTGAAATTGAAAATTATCAAATTTGTTTAATCCTTTACTCAATGGAAATGGAATTAAATGTGTATACATGCAGTGTGAGTATGGCTGCATGACGCTGTGTAGAATGTTTAGACAATCTACAGTAGTACTAACACGTGTAACGCCTGGTGTATTGACAAGGGGAATAGTGATGATTCTTAGTGATGATGCTCTTGCTTGGAGATGGAGAGTTTGGCTGCCGCTCTGTATTTCTGGCAACTCTGTGTTTAAGAGACAGCGACACAGTCACGCATCGGTGAGGATTAACTTCAATCCCCCCCCCCCTCCATGGTTGAATCCATAATTCCATACGTCTTACCTATGGATCACATATTGGAATCATCGTTCTGTGCATGCATGAAACTTTAGTGTGAATAGTCATATACATAATATGCATTGTATTCACAATAGTTCTCTTAATCATTCCCTTCAAAGAAGAAAATACGCGAAAGAAAAGTTGCAGCAAAGCCTCCTTTTATTGAGGGAAAACTGGACAAAAGAAAGGAAAAGCGATGATGGATAATTACCTCAAATTTGTCAGAAAATTACGGGGGCTTTGGGAAGAACGTTTTTCTTGGAATGTTCATTTGACTATCACGCCTCTTCGATTTGAGAGGCACAGAGTCCAGGAAACTTAGTTTGTTTTCTTTTAAGAGGCATTGTATGTGCGTGCACAAGGGAACACAGACCAGGCTGCGTATAACATGACTGTCGTGATAACTTCTCAGTAGCATGACTAATGGATAATGTACGTGCCCAATCTCTCCCGTTTCCTCATCACAGTTCGGATAAAACGGAATGAGGGGCAGATGTCAAGTTGCTTATATTTTTCTGACCATTCTTATTTTGTTTTATTCCGTGTGTCCGTCTGTCTGTCCTTGTGTGTGTGTGTGTGTGTGTGTGCGCGCGCGCGCACATGACATCTCCTAGCGGTAGTATCATACCAAACTACATCTTCGAGCGAATTTGAGATCTATTGATGCAGGCAGGCTGGATTTTGTTTATACGTGATGATTTTCGCCTCGTCATGAATCATTCATTCCTGTTGTCAGCACGAAGCGGAAAGAAAATATGGCTGCAGTGGCGGACGTCACATACTTTTTGCCTTCTATTATGCCACTGATTTACGAGTAAACTTTCTCTTTTTTTTTTTTTTCCTATGGAATATCCACGTCCTGCTGCTGATGATCGTGTGCTTTCTTTTGCGGTGCATCTTCCCACTGATCTTAACTTTCTCTTTTTGCGGTATGCTATATTCACATCCTGCTTCCGACTAATTGACGTTCGTCATGTCACGAATGAGTAACATCTTGCAACATGAACCTCCATCATGTGTCAAGGCTAGGCATCGCCGAGAATTTAAGGGGCGAATGGCTTTGCATACTGAAACAAGAACAACAAGTAAAGTTGAATTTAAATACAATTAGATGGTTATAACATGGTTTTATTTTGTGTGTTAATGTCAAAAAGTAGTAACCATGGTAACACACAATGAATATTGTAAATCCCCTGGCAGACGACTTTAGCACTCCAAAACAAAGAAGAAAAAAATATCTCAAATAAATAAGGAGAGTCAAGTTGCGCTTTTACTTCTCTCGATTTAACAGCAAAATCACTTCAACAATAGTTATCACGCATTCCATGTCAAAATTGTCTCTCGCATGTAGAAGAATAGTGGGGAATTTTAAGGAGTTTGAAGCGGACTTCCAGTTTTTAACTGACTGAATCCAGCAGGCTCTGATTTATGCAGGAAAATACCAATGGAACGGGAGTAAAAAGAAGGAGCAAGAAAAAATGGGAATATCACAATTGACGTTTCAAAAACTGGAAAAACTGTAACTCTTTCAGACACGATATGTAAACATGATGACTGCGACCAACGAGCTATTAATAGCTCTTTGCTGCGACCATGAGCAATTAATTTGTCCAAAAGAAACATCAAAGTACGGGAAAAAAATGAGAAAAAAAGAGGCATGATGTGTGCCTGCAATTTTGTGCCACAGTGTGTCATCACGCACGAAGTTTACATAATGACTGGCGTTCGGGAGAAAATCGTCTTACCAAGCTCCTTGGGCTTCAAAGGCCTGGATGATGGTTTTTGGACTTTTTGCATTTTTTTTCCAAATTTCAGAACAAATCACAGTTAGCAAGGATGATGATGACGACATAGCAGCTTCACACAAGAACGCATGGTTGGGTGCCTAAGGAAGGAAAACAAAACAAGAAATCATGCATTCATTGTATACACAAGTGAATTGTTAAGCAAGTGGTATTGTAATGGAATTACACTGTTATTGCTGGAATGTATGAGCCTCCTACGTTATCACCCTTTTGTTCTGTGTATTACATTTTGGGTTTTCGGAGTATTGGTTCATCTGCTCAGGAACCACAATAGATTCCACAAATTTGTACATGACACTGTCGATTTATGCATTTCCTGAAGTGAAATAATAATTGTCTGTATTGCCCCTTTAAGAAAATGTTGTCTCCATTTTGTACAGGACAGCGTTCCCTGAAATTATACCTTTGTCTATTTGTTCACTACATCTGGAATAACGTTCTCCCTTTTTTTGCGTGTAAAAACGAAGGTTCTTCTGTTTTCCGCTGTGTAACTAAATGAATTAATCCTTGAACAGTTTGTTCTAATTATGATTGTATTGCTGTAAGAGGAAAACGAAATCGGATGAGACAGTAAGCATCTTTTTATTGAGATGTTATGAGCAACGAGAAGTTGCCCAGAAAAGAAAGTTCTATCGCGAAGTGACGAAAAAGTTAAAGTCCCGTTTGACTGTTAACATCTCGTATAGACACTTGTAAAATTTTGCTTAGCCCCGGACCAACGGTGGGGCTAAGGGGGGCCTTAGCCCCACCGTTGGTACGGGACTATCCTTAGCCCACTTTCTGTTTACACTGGTTTTGCCAAAGTGGGCTAGCCCCACCGATAGTACGGTATATCTGGCCCTGCAAAATAGCAGGGGTTAGCACCGCAATTGCGGTGCTAGTACCGCAATTGCGGTGCCAAGCAAGTGAGTGTAAACAGAACGAAAAAATAATCCTGGGCTAAGCGACGGAGACGAAGTCCGACCCTCAATGACCAATCAGAAACGAGGTAATCAAGTGCTGCCGGTGCGTGCGTGTACGTGTACAGTACACAGCGTAATTATGAATATTCATGTGGTTTGGAAAGTCCGGGGCTAAGAAATACGAGTGTAAAAAGGTCAGTTTTCTCCTTAGCCCCGAACAAGAGATAGTACGGGACTAATTGGCGAGTGTAAAAAGCTGAAAAAAATTGGTGCGGGACTAACGATAGTCCTGGGTCAGAGAAAGTCCGGGGTTAAGAAACACAAGTGTAAAAAGCCCTCTAGAGTAGCTGTCTTGGTCACGTGACCTAGAGGTTTCTTGCAATATCTTCATTTCCTCGGTGTCGAATGCAGTGAAATCCAGTGCCTTAAATTAGGCCCTATATCTCTTCAGCAGACCTGTAGAGTATTGTGAGGTTTTTTATAGTTGTTTCGAGAAAATACAAAATCCGTGAATGAGCAACTCTGCACTAACGATATCACAGTCAAAGAACAAAGTTTGTTTGTTTGTTTGTTTGTTTGTTTTTGGGGGTGATTTTTTTTTTTTTTGTTCAGTAAAGACACAATGTTAACCAATTTCAAACATCTACTTGATATTCACTTAATATCCGTCTAATTTCAGGGACTTTGCATGCGATTTATTTTCAAGCTCTCAAGTAAACTAACATGTTATTATCCGTAATGTTGCTCTATTTCCACGGATTACTCTAACATTGACACCAACCGTGGTTTTCCTAGGTTTAGTGGGGGCTACTATTTGATAGCCGGATAGAGGAACCGGTATATATGTCATTGGTATCACTGCGTCTCATTTACCGGCACCTGGGATTGTTTGAATATTTCGAGTTCAGTATATTTTGATTGGTTTAGAAGAGTCGAAGAACTTTTTTTTTAACTTTTCCTGGCGAAATGTATCACACTTCGGTCACCAGAACTGCGTACATCCAGGGAGATGATACATCTTTTTTTGGTACGAATGTTTGCAGATATATGCAGATACATGCATGCGTACCTGTATTCTTTCATGTCAATGTTTGCAGAGGGCGAAGACCGTAAAGTGTTGGAACAATAGAGCCAAATACCTCTAAATCGAAACATTGTTCACAAAGACTTAAACAAATATGCAGACAGGATATAGAAGAGAGAAATGAGATTGTTTTCCCATCAGTTGTTGAATGTGTAGAAAGCGCTCACCATTACAGAAGTACGTTATCTAGGCCTACATATGAATATATGGTTGTACAAGAATGTGACTCTTCACAAAATCCTGGATTATTAAATCCATCCATATACCAATGGATGCTTCTGCAATGAGAACCTGGTAATGAGCTATGTCATTGACCCACTATATATACCTCCCCATAATTTTCGTTTCAATATTGTGTGGAAGTCATGTCTGCATGCGTAGATAACAGTCTCAGGCGGCTCAGCATGTCACTTACATCCGTTGTTAAAATTTAACGCAGAGAAATCAAATACAATTGTTTGTAAACCAATCCATTTTGGAATAAACAAAACCAGTTGTTCTTTGAGTCTGTATGTGCAGACGCTATACATTTAACCACTGCTAACATTTTCAAAAGTCAAAAGTCTTCGAGGGGGTCATTAAGTCCTTGTGTACTGGACGAGCCTAAAGAAATGGGCAGTTGTAACTAGAGCAACTGCGACTTCGAGTATAAGAGCATCGAAGGCAATAATAAGCAGACGGAAATGTATGCCAACATTTGCTGCCCACGGGAGGGGCTAACAGAAAGGCAGAACAAACAAAAGTCTGTGTATAGGAGGGGGAAAACATACATCATAAGCTTAAAGGGATCGTATAGTTTTGGTTGAGACCTAATTTCAGGTTTCTGACATTTTTTGGTGAGATAAGGAGAAACCTCTTATGAAATATGAAAAAGCATGTAATTCTATGAGGAATTCAGCGTTTATTTGATGATAATTAGTTTTGAAATGGCTGAGATATCCAAAAAAAGAGCGATTCTTATCAAGTGTTGGACCCACACTTTATTACGATCGCTTTGTTTTACTTTGTTTTTGGATGTTTCAGTCATTCCAAACCTGATTTTCATGAAATAAACTTTGAATTCCTCTTAAAATGGTATGATCTGTACTATATCATAAGTATTTTCTTGGTATCTCGCAAAAAGTTAAAAGCCCAGTTCTCATCTCCACCAATACTGTACCATCCCTTTAACAACAAAATAAAATGAAGCAGCTGCATTCGATCACAAAATGAAGTAACAAAAACGACAGTCTGTATAAGAGTTCAGGCACAATGATTTCAATATAATGTTCCTGAGCACAATGTATCGCTCACCAGAAAATCTCTTGAATCATTTTCAGTTTGTATAGGAATGCGGCCCAGATAAACTGTATAACAGCTAAGGTTCGCGAAAAGAAAGAGGTATTATCCCAGTGTCAAGTGAACATGAAAAGCAAATAAACAGTTTTTCCTGGAGACACAGCAAGGCGACCGGTCTGACCTCTCGTTTTTTATTGTGTGAAACAGTGTCCATGATAAAAATAACGTTCGCTTACTTCATCTTGACATGTTTTCGTGAGATTCATGAGATTGTTTCGGGGTTTTTTTTCCGTGTATGTAACTTTGTCAAAATTATGTATCCCGCTGAAAATAGTTTTTGACTACAAAATGCAGTGCATGTAAGTCACTTTTTCTGCACATAACCGTATGTAAATAAATGTTTTTCGTGTGCACATATGGATTGGCTACCAGAATCGACAAAATGAAAGAGGCATGTAGGCCTATGTATTTTAGTAAGAAAATCTCCCAAATCGAGATTTGCACTCAACGTCTTGTACAAGCCGAATGTATCGAGAAATGAGTACATTCAAAAAAACAAAATTGTTGTTGTTTATTATACGATGGGACAACTGTATATTGGAAAGGTAGGGAACTTGTCTTTTTTATGGATTCATTTGAACTGTCATACTTTTTTTTAAAGAAAATAGTGAGATCGCTTACAAAAACATATACAACGTGTATGTAAATTATAAGTCCTTTTTAATGGTATCAAAAGAAAGAAATCAAATCCTTCGTGTTAAATAAATCTACAGTATTAATGTGGTACTACAGTGAGGACTGTATATGCTTTCTAGCAGTCGATGACGTCATTACCCCATATAATTTGAACAGAGGATTATGGTTGTTTTTTAACATTCAAAAACTTTCTTCTGTAGTTTCGGATTCTACACAAACTTTCGATGCTCTATTTTTATGTCTTTTTGCTTTACGAAGTCAATTTTGTGGGCGTAAGTCCCCTTTAAGACGCTTTATTGCACGTGCTTAGGAGATCGTCAGTAATACACTCTGATAATTACACTTACTTTGATACCTCATTGACACAAATAAACAAATCTAACAGAGAAAAGGTGTGATTAGGATTTTTCTTACGCACCTCTTCAGTTGTTGAGTGTAAATGTGTATAAGATAAGGACATCATAAAAAAAAAGAAAAAAGATATGTTGCTTTTGTGAATAGTCCCCGTTCCAAGCCTAAAAAAAGTCAGATTTTCTCCCTTTTTTCGGAGGGGGTGTGGGCGGGCGTTGCAACTCAGAAAAAAAAAGTGCGAATGGTTGAACTTGATACAGCAATGTTTAGCATTCCAGATTTGGGTTAAGCACAAATCCGGACCTCCCCTGTCTTGTGGAGAACTTCCCCCCAATAGGTTGCCAAACGGTAATTAGATTGCCGCCGCACATTGCAGGTAACAGCGACGTGTTGGAAGCCCATTTCTTTTGGCGCGATGATAGGATCCGCGAGAAGCTGAAGGTGCCGACAGATGCACTTAGAGGCAGGCGATGTACTTAGGCATGTAGTGACACATTTAGGTCGCCAATGTGCTGTGACGTAGTTGGACGCGATTGTCTCGAAGTAACAAGGGATTATTTTCATCATATCTCTATATTCTAGATTATTCCTGTCATCCCTCTCTTTTCTCGTGAGTGATGTAATCTGTAAGGAAAAAAGAAAGGAGGCAGATAATCCACAGATTATGCCTTTAAATAATCAATAAATGATCAAAATGACGTGTTTTGCTGTCACATGTGAACCAGACCTATTCACCATCAGATAATAGTTTCAAGATTTGCATCTCCACCCTCCCCCATCCCCACCCCACCCCCACCCCGCCATTCAAGGTCCTGTTTACCTTTGGGAGCAGTAGTTTAAAAAATGTTCAAGATATCACATTTGATGCATATGTGTGAGTCTGTTGTATCACAAAACATCCTACCATATAATTTTTTTTTTTTTTGCAATATAGCCTAAAATTTAAGGAGATATCAGTATTTTTCTTATTAAACCATAACTGTAGACGGTTTAGTCTGGAAACAATTTTATTATAACTATTGTTCACATTTTGTGTATTTAACAATACTTAACATCGATCATTCGGATTCAAACTTTTATAGTGGTTGTTTCTATCCCAAATTCACATTTTTGAACTATTTTAAAGCACTAATGCTTTGTTTTTAATTCATCTGCTATTGGTAAATGATGCCTTTAAAGCCTGATCTCTTGGTCGGTGCATGGGCGCATCATAAAAACATTATTAGAGGAGAATACGCAGAGGTCGAACATTATCAACTGTAAAACACAGTATCAATGATCATTAAGAAAAATGTTGTGGAGCTTAAGGTTTGAACGGGTTTAAACCCTGATTTACAAATAGAAATAATAAGTTCAAGTTCAAGTTGATTTATTTCACTTCCAACCAACAAATAATAAGAAATACAAAGAAACGCTCATATACACAGACGTCATGAAATCAGTACCACAATGCGATGAACAGAATAACATTGTAAAAGAGATACAGGTAAATTATCAACAGAGATACAAATAACTGTTACGTCACTGTTGTGAATGCATAAACAATATTGCTGGAAATGGAGGGGACTGCTAAAAAGCAGAGCTTGTAGAATGCAGTCCCCTCATAGAGAAACAAATATAATTGCAAAAAACAACAACAACAAATTACCCTAAGCGGTAGCAAAAAAACAAAACAACATTCATTATGTATACTACAGTTGGTGTGTCGCTGAAATTTTATCATCACTTTACGAGACAATTCTTTCTAGCAAAAGGTAGACTGGATAAGAAAAAGAAAACACACACACACACACACACACACGCACACGCACACACACACACACACACACATTTTGCCAATCAGCGATGCTTGCCAGTCAGAGGGTTTTGATTTATTACTTACCATTTATAACCCATGCTAGAGCTAAAGACTTCACGCTCTGTACAGTGCAGCAAACATGCTTTGAGGACCCACAGAACTCTTAAGAGTTCTGTGTGAGGACCATGCAAATATTCACGTGCAGTTTGCAAACAGATGGCGCTTCGGCCGTATATTCAGTGAACCAGTGATGATAGTGACAACACACACACGCACACACACTTTGCACATTTTACTCAAGCCTTTTTCTTATTTTCTTATTGTGTTTTTAAGTTTGTTAGTGATACAAGTGTTATGCAGCTGTCATTTGTATGACGCACCTCTTGACCCCCGGGATAGGTGCGTCAAAGTACCAATGTGCGTCATACCTTTTAGGTACCATGACGTACCCTCCGTCACAAAAAGTGACCCACCTCTATGAGACATTGACGCATTAACCAGTCAAAATGGTGACGCACCTCTTCATGAAAATGACTGACCCTTGACGCACATGTTATTCGCAGTACGTGCCAGACTGGAATGCTGCAGAGCTCTGTGTGCGCTCACGCAATTCGCTGCCTGCGAACTGTGTACACCGAACGGAACTTCGCCCGCGTGAATCCCTCTCGCCTACGGACCCTGGATGTTTACTTCGATCGCCGTGGTACTGTATCCCCATGTTGTGGGCGGCTGGGGAGCGTTAGTATAGTAGCTTAGCTGCACACTGTAGCCAGCTGCCACTACACTCCAGTACCCTGTTTCGATTCGAATCGGGGTAGAAGCGTTCCGTTGTGCAATGTCTGCTTCTTTTTCTCTTCTTCTTCATCCGCTTGTCCCTTGCCTCCCAAGTATGAAATGATTTTTAGAGTGTTGTGTGTGTTTTTTGTAACGTTATTGCATCATTTTTCTGCAAGAAGAGGTGAGTTTCTGTTCGTGTATTGATGTGCACTGCAGTATGTGCAGGTGAAAAGCGTTCGAACTGTCTTTCCCGAGTATCGTGGAAGCTCGATGTATTTCTCGGCCTATCAAAGGAGATCTCATACAACAGAATACTTATAACAAACTATTTTCCGGTCAAATTGAATTGATTTCCTTTGTTTTGTATCGTTTATTGACTTGATCCTAAGGATCTTGTCGCAATACCGAGTTTCCAATGTGTATTTATTTTCACCTTATTTTCGCGTAGCTTTCGGTGCTGTAAACTGTTGCTAGGGCCTAAGCCTACTATGTACTAAACTAATACCGTTCTCCACTGTCGTTTCTCACACATGGTTTGGTACGATTTCTTCCATTTTATATCACTTTATCCGTTCCCTTTATACTTTGAAGTATTTGACGTAATTCTTTCAAGTGTCTCGCACTGCTATTTTCGTAACGGCGATTTCTCCGCTTTGCTGCAATACTTTTTTCGAATCGAAGCGACGAAGTTTGATACCAGCCGCTGTAGTGTGCCGTGTGTTGTCTTTTCTAAATATTTATGTTGTTGGGAGGTGTTGATACTTTGTATTTGTTATTTATTTTTCTTAATGTTGATAGGAAAAGGCTAAAATGGTCTGAGTGATGTCTGATGGTGATGATGATAACTATGCTGGTGTAAAAAGACGGCTTACTGTGAATGCTGAGCGTACGTGCCGTTCGTTCCATTTTACTTTCCCTCTTATTCTTCTTTCCCCCTTACTCTTCTTTTCCTTTCCAAGAATGATAAAAAAAAAAAGAAATTACATACACCTCACAACAAAATAGAACCACGTGCTACCAACCTTCGTAAAGTTAAATCTAAATGTTCAATATCAGCAAAGAATAAGGGGAAAGCACGAATGACAATAAATTAGAGCGAAGAGATTGTTTTACACGTAGTCTCTTCGGCTCGAAGAAACTTAACGTACTTGACACCCCACCCCTCTCCCCTTGTGGAAATTTCCACAAAAGCATGTGCCACACCCAGGTGCGTGCCAGACGGAAGAATGCGCGCACTGGAATAAACAGCGTGTAAATATCATGGAAATATCGATCGAAGAACCAGCTCATTAGTTGAATTAAAGGAATCATTCGTGATATCGTGATTCTATAGCCTTTCTTTTGGCGCATAGTAGGAAACATCAAACAGTCGAATATAATGTACTTGATCGAATATCTTATGTTCCCTGAACAATAAAAAAAAAAAGATCGATTAATCAGTCAATTAAAAATGCAACTGAGCCAGAAATACTTAAAAGGTCTCGTATGCCCAGAGAAATTCACTACGAGTAGGTTCAATGAGATGCAGTCATCACCTGGTTAGACAACAAAATCATGACAATTAATTTCAGTTCACGCTCATGATAACTGCTTATTACTTATCAAAGTTTTGGCTATCAACATTCGTTCGTAGGTGTTTTTTGTTTGTTTTGTATGTTTTTTCCTCGTGAAAGACGTAATGATTTCTTCGTATCGAACGTAGACTGCATGTTTACCGTTTATCCAAACAGTAGGCGCCTAGGCGTACTTTCTGAATATATTCAGAAATTTCTATCAACATTTTAAATATATTACAAGACTCCCAAATACCAGTTCAAAAAAAATTAAGAAATCGAATTTTTTAGATATGAACAAAAAAAAAAAAAATGCGTAGGAAAAAACCACTTCAACCTCGAATGACTTCGAACTTCTCTAAACCGTTCCCTAGTTCATGGACATCCCATAGAAACGCGTGTTTTGATATACACGTTGCTATGGCAAACTATCTAGTTTCGCGAAACTACGGCCTGGCCACAGTAATTTTTTCCGTAACCTCCCGCCTCCCCTTCCCCGATTCGAAAACAGCTTGATTGAAGCCCCTGCCTATTTAAACACGAACCTTATTAAACCCAAGTTAGGTACATGGTTTATATGGCTAGTGTTTAAATAGAATTTACTATTTTAAGTTAATGCAGGTTTTAATAGACTCTCAGTAATGTTAGTTCCATAATCGTTTGTATGTTTTGGGGCCTGGCCTCTGCCATGCCTCGCCTTCTGTATACGTATGTACGCGTGTACTGTATGTATACATGTACCACATGGTCGACATCACGCACGTGGTTTTGCTGCAGGTTCCACGGTCGACGGTCGATGCTACACTACAGTGAATGCGATTGAAGGATAGCGAGCTTCGCGATGCCGCGGGCTGTATGTGATGATTTTAATCACAAATCGTGTGTGGTAGTGTGGTTTTGGAGCAAATTTGTACTCAAACTTTCTGAAAAGACCTTTAGTCTGACATCAGATAGAAAAAGAAGACATACGAGAATGAAGTGAGTATCAGTATGTTATAATAAAACTGATTGAAAATTGTGTCATTTTCGCGTTTCCAGAAGCCGGTGAATTCGGCCGACTCGCGATCGCGAGTTTGTTTTATGCTGTTACGGAGGGATACCATGCCCCATGCAAGAAGCCTCGCAAAATTACATGACGGTCCCATTAACGAACCTTTTGACACACTCTGGTTAAATGACCGACTATGACGCACATAATGGGTCAGTATTGTGACGGACATTTTGCTCCCGTGACGGCACCACGCGTCATCAAATTGGTGGTACTTGACGCGACCATGACGCACATTTCCCGGGGGTCAAGAGGTGCGTCATACAAATGACAGCTGCATTATCTCGACATAATCAGAGACTATTTAACCTACTTCGCCTTCATGACTTCATGGAATAAGTTTGCTGCAGTTTATCATTATGGCTGCCAGCGATACCACACGCTCTCAATGATTTATAGGCCTAATAAACTAATGGCTTGGCCTTCTTTCAACGTGCAGTCTGACAGTGATAGCCGTCATTAACGTGATCGGGCAGTCAGGGCAAATATTTGTATCCACGGTAACGGTCAAGTTTACACTCTTTACCGCTTTTCTTTCTTCTTTTTTTTTCAGCGAGAAGTACAATGTCCACATTTGCTCAAAGCATTCCAGAGACAAGTAAAGTCAGAAATTGTTCTCATGATTGCACTCTATACCAGCTCCTTTTTGCACTGCCATCATTTCGCTATAGGGCATTCAAAAGTCGCTTAGTCCTTTGAAAGGACAGTAATGCAGCTGTTATAAATACATTACAATATAAACCTCATGTTGAAAGCGACATCCAGCGTTTCTTTGCAGTTCAAAAGTAGATCCATTTAACTAAATTTTATTCCCATCATGTAAACCCTTGCCGAGGGAAGCATTTGCCGCAGGGGTTAATAGGTTTCGAATCAAGAAATTAAGGTATTATCTACGATTTGTATTCCCGCCAATTACGACGAAAGGAATATAGCGCAGACGACATACCCCGGGCAGGAGTCATTTAGGGGAAATTGTCATGATTGTCAAGGAAGGTAGACCTACATCCGTCGATTAGCGTTAAACGTTTCTTTGGATATAACGCCCGAGGGCCGAGTGTGGGAAAATCTTACGCTAATTGCCCTAATCTCGCTCGCACACACGCACCTGAATGCATGCTGTATATTCAAGCACACTGCACGGTGATAGGCCGAAAGTTCGAACCATGACGTCACTGATCGTCCGCAACCTGAGGTTGGATCAATGATCTCTATACCCTAATGACATAGAGATCATTGGTTCGGACGAATATTGTCGTAGATGACACTCCGATTTGTGGAAATGTTGGCTTGGTTATACGTCTTACAAGTTTCTCACTTTCTTTTAGTCTCTTATTTCTTTATAATATATTTACAGAGATATTAATGATTGACCTATGTTACCTTCTGTTGTATTTTTTTTCACTTTATGATTGGAGTAAACTGAACCGAACTGAACTGAACGGAGATAGGAAGGATGAGGCCATTCACCGTCTTTCTATTCACACAATGACAACAAAAAAAAAACTAAAGTTGTTTCGGTGGCAACTGAAAGCAATGAATTCCCTCACTTTAATCTAACAGGCTGAGAGTGTATGATAAAACACTGTTACGACCAAAATCACTCGGAGAATGATCGCACAAAAGAAACAATCAACTAATGTTCAGGCGGTTTATTAACAGTGATATATTGTGGGTACAGACTCGTGATCGGTTCTCACATCAGTACAATAACGATCAATAGAAACAGTTACAAATCAGTAATAGAATCACTTACACTTATTACATGCAATATCCCTGGAAAATGTCCAAATACGATGTTCGATACACAAAGGAATGATCCACGATGCACCGATGAATGATACCTTCGACGTAAATCCAGAGGTGCAGGTTACGATATTCCAAGGTATAGATCCGGGGTAAAATCCAAGTTATGTGTCCACAGCAAAACGTGCAGAATCCAAACGTTATGATGACCACGTCCAGTTGATGTGTTGAATGATGATTCACTTTATAATGTCCAGCGAGGAATCCAGCCCGTCACAGCTGTGCCGTAACAATGTCCGTTGACACTAAAATATGGAGTCTATCTCCAATGTAGGCAAATTAATTCTCTGCAGGCAAAATGTCTCCCAGGCTTTATCTCCAAAAACACAGTTTGTATAGCAGGTCAGCAGGTAACACAGGACTGACTATAACAAGTCGCTTCAGAGCCAGAAGTGACGTAACTCTCAGAGCAGAGGTGTTGGGTACTCTGCCTACCTCAGAATTTCTCCTGCTTATATACTATCCATTCACCCCTTTCTAGTACATTCTGTAATTTTCTCCAACCTGGGGCTACATACCTGAACATACTAGCAAGTCCAAATTCCAGGAATCCTGGATGACTCACTTCCTAATATGTGCATAACATCATTGCCAAAATTAACTACCAATCACATTGGGCTACAAGGGCAGTGCCTCACTCAGCCAGCACTTCCCAGAATTTTCTGGAATGGGTTACATCATTCTAGATTGAGTGAGCTATAATGTATTTCCTGTCACATGCATACATGTACTGTAGCTACATTGTATACCATATAGAAAATTCTCCACTGATCTGGTCAGCCTGTATGTACTATATCTATATCATATAGAATGTTCTCCATTATTCTGGTCCACCTGTGTACATACACATTAAAACAACCATGCATACAGCCTTGATACATGTACATAACTACTTGTGTGTACATGTGTGACAACACATTCATTAATCAATACATCCAGAAATTGTCCTTGCCATGAATACCAACTTTTTACTGAATTCTGTCACCATGATATCTAGTGTAATATTCTGATCTACTTTTTGCTAAACTTTTATTTTGTTATTATGCATGGTGCCCCACAATAATTGTGCATCACAACCACATTTCTCATCTATTTTTATCATCATTACCGATTATCAGTGATGTTTGAGGCCTCCTTATCCTTTGCATTCGTTTCCGTAGACTCAAGAGAACACAATTTTTGCTCTGGCTATAACCACCTTACACTTCTTATACAGATGTTGAGTCTCATTTATTCATTGTATGTGTGTGTGTGTGTGTGTGTGTGTGTGTGCGTGCGTGTGCGTGCGTGTGTATGTTTCCCTTGTCTTCCTTTCACAGCAGCTATACGAAGATGCCAATCTATTTCTCTCGTCGCACCTGACGCGATATCGGCCGCTTACCCCCTTTCCTCCTCCTCTCCACCCCCTCTCCACCCCTTCAGTCCCGTCCCATGCAATCAATAACTTTCCATGCCAACACCTCATTACCCCTGACACTCAAGTTTATCCAGCGAGACCTATGAGGTCTCCAGGTGTGAATTAACCACGTCCTTCTCATCATACATGTTGAAAGACGAGAAGAGAGAGAGACGAGAGAGAGATAGTGACAGCTAAAGAAACAGAAAGCGTAAAAAATAAAAGGGAGGGGAGGAATCGTCAAAGACTGAGAGAAAGAGAGGGAAGTTCTGTACATTTTTGGACGTAGCCTTCTTTGACAGGTGTATATTTAACTCAAATATTTACGTGTTTAGAGAAACCGTGAAACATAACCAACGTGTCAAGCCAGATGGGAGGTAGATTACGATCGTTCGCACATTCTTAGTCCTGGCCATCAAGTTATCGTGTGACTTTAGACTCAGACCAACGAGCTTCAAACAGACACACTCGCACATATACATTTTTAACCATCCCTGTGTTCCGAAAAAAAAAAATGGAACATGAAAACATGAGATTAGACGCATGCGTAAGATTCCACCTGAGGATCAAACATGTCCGGTGACGAACTTGATTGATAGCTGTTAAGAGGAAACGAAAGAAAAGAATAAATCTGCAACCTTAAGAGCGTCACCTTAAAGGGAGCATACAATGCAAATATTAGTAACATGAAAAGATACAAGTAGTACTCAGTCTAGGGAAAGGTGTACGTGATATCCCAATGTCTTTTGTTAATTATATGAATATTTTAGCAATAATTGACAGATGATGTCACTGACAGAATCTTGGTTTGAAATGTTTCTTGTGATTATATCCAAGTAATGTGGCATAAAGAAGAAAAAATTGAAATAGGTATGGCACGTATATAGATATTCATTTGACTACATAAATGATGTTGAGGGTATCATGACTAAACACGAGTCAACATATATTTGCATTGCACAGTTCCGTAAAAATACATATCGGGGAAATACAGTGTATGTCGCAAGAGCTGTGGTCATCTTATAGATGAGTTGAAGACGTGTGTTATGTTGTCCTCTCGAGGGCGATACTGTAAGAAAGGGGAAAAACAAGCCATGACTCGACCGTCATTGATTCAATGATTCATTGATTTTAGCCAACAAAAGAAAGGGCCGGAAGATGATATATGGCATTACTCGTCCATTTGTTTTTCCATGGACCCTACCGCAAAATAGGGTCCATGGTTTCTCAATAGAGCACAGAGGAATTTTCCCTGCTAGCATTTCTTTTCTGTTTTGAGGTTACACGTTCCGTTTGCAGCTCACGTGGTTCAAGTTTTGCATGCATGAAACTATGCATAATATCATGTTGATACTTCCTTATCAAAAATATGAATGATTTCATTCCAACAAGCTACGGGCATGACAGGGACGACTTGTCGACCTCGTCGTCAACGCAGACAAAAGTTTTGGAAAAAATGAAAACTGAATAACAGGCAATGACAAGGATGTATTGTAGGCCCTATTACGTAATATCGTCTCTAAAGTCAAATACACATACTGGCAATCATCTCTTACGAAATGACAACCTGAACTATGTTTATAAACATGTCGATCATTGCATCAAAGGTAGACGTTATTAAGTGCAAGGTCTCACGCCTTCCGCTCAGCCCTCTGAAAATATGTCGTTTTTCTCATATTTCTATTAAAAAAAAAAAAAATTACATCCACAGTGCATGTGGATGCATTATATCAGTATAATTCTGGGGGGGTTTTTTCATATTCTCTGGACTGTTAAGGATGTATATCATGACGTGTCGTCGAATGTAGCGATAAAGCTAGAGGAAATAGTTTTCTTTCATGGTGGATAAGCTGGAATGTTACTGTCATGTCCAGAGTATCCAGACGCTTCGTCAGTTGTATGTCTTACGCAACTCGATGAGTGCCTAATTTCCTTGCACCTGTATTGCCTATTGCTGATGACATCACTCTGGTCATTTTATATGGAAACTTTGACAGTCATTTCAACTATTATTTCGTCCAATGACCGAATCTGCTTGGAGCAAAGCTCATTATTTACAAACTCTACCCCCCCCCCCCCCCCCACTGAGTCGTTCTATGAATTTCGTCCCATTTCGCTCAATCTGGCGTCAAATAGACGAGAAAGCAGTAGACCTCGCTGATCGACGGGTATAATATTCATGGACAGAAGTTGAATTGTTAATGTGTTTCCTTTTGATGTATGGCATATATCTTCTGAATAGCTACATATTTCAGACATTGTGCAAAAACTACTCTCGTATTGAAGTTGGCTACGTCTTGCCATTAGAAAACCGTTTTATTATTCTCAGCAAAAATAATACACCGATAATTTAGTAGTTGTATAAGAATTCCATTAAAAGTCAACTGCGTGCATTTTAGTTGTCACGGTAGATGGTTAGCACACCGATTTGACAGGCGTAATATGTTTGGGTCTTTATTTCTTGCTTTGTCTCTGTTGTAACTTTTTTTTTTAATGATGGGGGGGGGGGATCACGACAGGGAACCTACTAAATTTCTTTTGACAGGTCATTCAGAATTTATCAGCTCTTGGCACTGTGTCGTCTGTTCCATTTTCGTCAAAACCCTTCGCCAGTCAGAGGACAATGAAGTATAATACTTGCGGTTATTTTTCCTCCACTATTGTGAGAATTGCTTCGGTCGGTTATGCGATGATGTGTCATTTTGCTGTATCCATGGTAATCCCTCGCTCTTTGTGAGAGTGTCAGATTAGCGCCTTTCACGTAATTTGTAAGCTAAACTTCGTCTATTGTGTGAAGTTGACGCTTCCCCCCCCCCCCCAAGTATTTTTCCGCAGCCTGATACCGCTGACAAAGTATCTGTTCCTATATAATCTTCTTCTCCTTCATTACCCCGTGATGGATGGTTAATGTAGTGATATGATTTAAGATTAAAAGAGCATGGTTGGTGCCAAAAAGTAGATTTCTTTCGTTTTTCGCCCCTCTCCCCCCCCCCCCCCCCATCTCTCTCTCCCTGGAAATGGAAACAGAAGTGACCTCAACTTCTTTTGATGAATTAGTCTGTTCACGCGTATTATTCCACTGGGATATCATGGCCAAGTCCATGCATGACAGCTTAGTATTCCTAGAATGTAAACCAGGTCGATGGAAACTAACTGCATCGTCTGAATAACACCCAGGAGAAAGTGAGCCAACTCATGCAAAATCAAATTTCCTCAACTTGCTGAAGTCTTTTTTTTTTCGCAAAAGCAAATCAAATCAAAACAAAACAAAACAAAACCAGGAAATCCCGATAACTCTATTTTTTCCCCATGCCTTTGTTAGTGGAAGGGGATAAAGCCAGCAGCTTGATCGATAAGATGTTGGTCGTTTTGTTTGTCAATCTATATTATTTAATGATAATTATGTCCAAAGTAAATCTCGTTAGTACACTGCACAACATGATTGCAACTTTCACCACAAAATATGTGAGCGAGTAAGTAGGCCTATAATCTTTGAACAATTTGTGTAAGTTCTGATTCATCCAGGGAACGTTCAATAAAGGTACAAAATTAAATCAATCGGACATGAAGCCGTTCTCGGAATCAAAACAGTAAGTCCAGATGAAATGATTTAATTTTGAACCTTTACAATCTTTGAACATGACGTGAGTGGAATGTCGAGTTGGGCTCAAATTTGGTTAGTTCAGTTCGTATTTCATGCATGCGGGTCGCCGACCCATAATAACAGCCTATTACTCGCTGCAGGATATTGTGCGCAAAGTATAAAGTGACTGTCAATTCACTGCCGTTTCCGTCATTATTTTTGATTAATCTGTGGCCTGCATTTTATCTAGGAAGCAGCAAATAAAAGGGTCCTCTTAATACTGCATTCATTTATTGGATAGCGTACCCTTTCTTATACCGAAAAGAGGGGAAATGGTTAAATTTTCCATGTCAATGTCATGTCATTGAGTCGATAGAAATTGTCGCGATAGTTGACATTTGATTTTAACGAAGATTTATTTTCCTTACTGCATGTCACGGGGTGTAGCTGCTCCCTTGGGTTTCATCAAAATTAAACCTAAAGTATAAGAAAGTTGTGGAATTTCAACGTTTCCCGTGTTCACGAGTCCCCGGAGAGTATCATCAGGCGCAACGAAGTACTCATTTGAGCATATAGGACATCATCAACTCAATTTTGACAGAGTTGATGATGTCCTATGCCTAAAATTCTCCTATTAGACTGTATATGACAAATCTTTTCTATTTTTGTTTTCTGCTGTTTTCGTCATTAAGTCAATGACATAACCTATTGCACATAGACATAACATAGACATAATTGCACAAAGACATAACCTATTGCACCGATTGAAGGGATAGTATATTTTGTTGACATGGGGATTCAGGTTTAAATTTTGCGAGATAATAATTATAAAACATTCATATGAAATATTACAGAGCATTCAATTCTAAGAGGAAATAAAAGTTTATTTGATGAAAATCGGTTTTGAAATGGCAGAGATATCCCAAAGCAAAGCAAAACAAAGTGGTTCTAATAAAAGGTGTATGGGTACCACCTTTTATTATAGGACCACTTTGTTTCAAAACTTAATGTTATTGTTATACCGTCTCCGATTTTGCAACCGAGCAATACTTTGATTCCTACTTATAAGCCCTACTTATGTTTCAATTGATGATGTGTGTTACAGCTCGTTATTCCGAAGGTTCGTTATTCCGAAGGCCCTTTAGTCTGAAGATTCGTTATTCCGAATATTCGGGATTTCATTTTCGGATTAACAAATCTCCGGAATAACGAACTTTCGGAATAAGCCACAAATGTTCGGATTAACGAGCCCTTTTTCATTTTCGAATTAACGAACCTCTAGGTATAGGGAATTTGCGTGTTTCGCATTAACGAACCTTCGGAATAACGAACCTTCGGAATAGCGAACCTTCGGAATAGCGAACTTTTGGAATAACGAACAGCACCCGAAATGTTTCATGTTTAATGAAATAATGCACCTATATGAAATCTGATAATTGTAGATATAGTTGCTAATGTTCGTCAGTATCCAGTGTGTATTTTGCCATACTGCGAACTAAACTTTTTACCATTGCCACTGAAGATCATTCCTAATGATAAACAGTGACGGACTTTATCGAGAGTTAAGATACTAACTGAATTCTAAACGTTCCGGAGCTTCTCAGAAATTCAGTCATGGAGAATAATAACAATAAAGTGATCTATATTCTCTCAAAGTAAAACAACTACCAAAAAAAAAAAAAACAGAATGAAGTGCTACTTAGGCTAACCTCACAATTCCCTTAAATCAAAATTTAGCTGATATCATGTCAGAAAGGATAAGCGCGCTTTTTTATTCTTTAGGGAAGATTGGCTCGTAGACGATCGGATATTCGTAGGAATTCGATTGCTAGGATTATTTCGGGGTCATTAATGTCGAGTTAATCTGCGCGCTCGAGCTGCCTCGCATTATTCCTTTACAATGAGAACGATAAAAACAACATCGTTAAAAAAAATGACCTGACACGTTTCACACTTGTCTTGTGTCAGTTGAATGTGATATGCTATGGCTTGCCGTCAAAGATTTAATCGCTTCCATGCCCCGTCTAATGAATTGCCCAATATTTCCCCGGGTGCAATTAGCTGGGGTGATAGATGTGGAACGTGCTTGGAGAGGGAAGGCCGAGGGGGAGATTGTGCGTGTCAGCGCGTAATTGGCAACATGGTGGAACACATGACAAGTTTATTCGAGTAAAGTTATTGTAGCTTATTGTCATACTTGTAATACTCTTCAATGTGGAAATGAATTACAAGTAGGAGTAATAGATGTCAACTTTAGTTCGTAGAGATAGACTCGCTTTGTGTAGGTCATCATTATGAGTGCGTGTGCGCGCGCGTCGAATGTGACTTACAATGTCAATTTTTGTATTGTGTTATATGTCTGCAATCAAGCATGATTTATATGCTTTTAAAGAGTGATTTCTATGTCAGTGAGTGAGATTAAGAAACGCGAGAATGATGTAAGTGCATGCTCTCAAACATTTTCCATTTTTTTAACTTGATAGATTCAATATTTTGAAAGAGTTTTCAAGTAATGAAGCTGTTATTTTCAACTCATTTGCACAAAAATGTCATGTCAGCATTAAATGCTCAGTTTAGTCAGCGTTGTTTGCATAATTGTTGGGTTTGAAAAAAGAAGAAGAACTGAAAAAACAAACAAACATACAAACGTACGGGCCATAATACATGACTTTTCGTTTGTTTCTACTAAAGTATTCATTCCCCCTTCCTCCTCTGTTCTTATTCTTACATTTATCGAAGGAAGAGAAAGCACTCTATGGTGTGATCACGAGTGTGAACAAGCCCCCTAAGAGAATTAAAGCAAGTTGTTTCATGACGCAAGTTTGACCCTTTAGAACAGAATTCACTGAAACTATCCTTGTCCAAAGTACTTCAGAACAGCTGACGACTCCTGTCGCGTTCGACGAATAGATACGGGCCGATTATGTGTGTCTTCTTCGCCCTTTAATTAATAGATAGCGTCAAACATCTGCACACCCACGTCGAGATATTTAGATGTGGATTTTTGTGTGTTTTTTTACGTTGATCCTGATTGTTGTTCATAAAAGTTCAAGGGAAAAGAGTTGATGTGTATTCAGCTAAGCTTTAATGAATGTTTAGTTATGTTTGTTTGTTTATCTTTGTTTTGTTTTTTTGATCGACTGTACACATGTTCACATACACACTCCCCTTATTTGACGCACTCTCCATGTTATATAGGCTTGAAATTGCTACTCATTTGATTGTACAAGTAAACGACAGAGGATTTTGACGAATTACAAACTACGGTATGTTTGAAAGGGACACACAGATATCATAATGCTACCAATATTCATCCCAGAGGAAAACAAAACAAAGCAAAATAGGAATGATAATTTTATGACTAACGAACCTAAGTATGAGATGCTCTCAGTTCAAATGACGCTATAGTAGCTGTGGCATCCCTTGTGGACACTATGACATTTTAATCATTTATTTGAATATTAATGACTTTAGTGATTGCATTCTTGCTCTGATAACATCTCGATAATGCTAATCACGAGGGTCTGTAAACGCTAGAAGCCTTTTGGTATGATCCAGTTGAGGGGTTTAAAAAAAAAAGTTCAGTGCCAACGCATCTGGGGAATCTGCACCAGCTTCGAGCCCTGGAGAGTTCGCCATATTTGTCTGCCATCCAGTCGTACTCCTCCAAAAGGGAAGTAATCCAAACGTGCCATTTCCTGTAAATAAATCAAATTTGCGTCTGCTAAAACCATTTACATCAGTGGAAGATTCATGAAGTCTGTGCCTCGAACATTTCCAGAATAGAAGGAATGTTTCTGCTCAGGACTTGATCTCAAAGCAGAATGTTCTCGGTCACAAAACAACCTTAAAATGTTGATATGTCAGATTTGGATGGGATTGGCTACCTGTTGTCCTCGCTCTTTTACGTGTCACTGCTTAGAAGTACCATTAATATCATATGCCTTCTGGTTGATGGTGGTACGAACAGGGTTAAGAGTAAGAAGGGTAAAATTTTTAGAAGCACCACGATGGAACATCTAACTAACTTATTAGGTGATACGCTATGAGCGTATCACCTATTGTGATTGTCAAAATCTCTCTTTATTAGGTGATCCGAGTATCCTCTCGGATCACCTTCTGTATCTGTACGGATTCTTTCTTCTTCTTTATTTCTTTATTTCTCCGCAAAAGTTGTGCAGAGGTTAGCTCAGAAAGTCCGCTGCCTATCAAATTCAAAATTATACCATGTATGTATCATGTCCCAAAGACGACAAATCTAATGTATCATTGTGATCAGTTGACCGTGACGTCACTATGACGTCATTATATGAAAACACATTCTCAATCATATCTCATTAATGGAATAGAATTTTTCAATGAAATTTACGTCACATATATTTCAAGTTATGCGCAGTTTACTCATGTTCTCAAAATTCATATTTTCTCGTAAAACGTGCGCGTACGCGCGCGTTGAAATATTTGTATGTTCCAATCGAACTCAAAAATTTTTTGCACACGTTTCGGACCATTTGGAGCATTTTTTGAAAAATTGAAAAAATCGGACGGACGCGTACGCGCGCGCGCATATACGCACGCACAGCTCATATGCAATTGAAATTTCCATTTTTTTCACTTTGATCAGATGTCTGAAATGTCAAGGAATATTTATACCAAGTTTCAAGTCAATCCGACTCAATATAACGTCATACGGGCCCGTCAAAGTTGAAATTCCGCGCGCGCGTCAATTGCGATATACAGTGCAACTATGCCAAAATACTGCCAATTTTAAATCCGATTTTACTCGTCAGGATGGACGGTGACCCCCCATTTTCTTTACATGTTTTGAAAGCTGATGAGTTGTACATGTCATTTCATGGGGTGGCAATGCTGACAAAATGATTAAAAGATATCAAATTTCTTAATAAAGTAAAAAAAGTAAATTTTCAAAATGACGTCATCAAATTTCAAGTTCATTCAAGCGTATCTCACTAATCCTTCGTCAATTTTCACCCAGATTTCAGTATGTTGTAGCTTATTTAATGTTATTTCAAACATGAAATTACAAAATTGTGATTGGATAACGGTATTAATTCGTAAAAATGGATTGAAAGTAATCTTGTCAAATTTGACCAGTTTACGTGTTATCTCTATGGGAGTGCAGTTTTTCTGGAAATCAAAATTGACATGACGGTCTTTATTGAGCACTAGCTCACTTACCCTTCTGTAAATTTCGCCCAGATTTTAATATGTTGTAGCTGAGGATTTGCGCTACCGTTAATGTGCCCTTAGCTTTTTTCATACGATGTCGGGATCACGTCAAAAATTTTGGTTGAAATTCAGGCTTATCTTCGATGTATTGAGATGTTTCTTTCTTTCTGCAACTTTCTTTGCAATAACTCAAGAAAAACGGCCTCTATCACTTCCTTATTTTGCACATGTTTAGTTCATGTCACGTAAATTATTTCATAAAATAATAACTTCTTGATCAGACACCATCTTGGGTATGTAAATTAGGGTCAAAGGTCATAAGTATTTCATCCCGTATCTTAGTGAATACATGTCCTATTTTTCCCATATTTTGCACACGCAAAGACCATGTTACAAGGATCATTTCACAAAATAACTACTTTTTACTCAGATGCCATCTTGTCTGTGCAAATTGAGGTCAAAGGTCATATGTACTTCTCTTTGTATCTTCGTCATGACGTGTTATCTCTATGGGAGGGAATTTTTTTAAATGTGAAAATTGACATGATTGTCTTTATCGAGCACTAGCTCACTTACCCCTAAGTGAATCTCTCCCAGATTTTAATATGTTGTAGCTGAGACGTAGGGCTATCGTCAGTGTGCCCTTTGTTTTTTCATACGATGTCGGAAACACGATAAAAAACTTGGTTAAAATTAAAGCTTATCTTCTATGTATAGAGATATTTCTTTCTTTCTGCAACTTTCTTTGCAATAACTCAAGAAAAACACGCCCTATCACCCCCATATTTTGCACATGTTTAGTTCATGTCACGTAAATTATTTCATAAAATAACAACTACTAGATTGGACACCATCTTGGGTATGTAAATTATGGTCAAAGGTCATAAATGTTTCATCTTGTATCTTAGTGAATACCTGTCCTATTTTCCCATATTTTTCACACGTATAGACGATGTTGCGAGAATCATTTCACAAAATAACCACTATTTCATCAGATGCAATCTTGGGAGTACAAAGGTGGGTCAAAGGTCATATGTACTTGTTGCTGTTTCTTCGTTATAGTGTATACGGAATTTGGTACCAACCATGGCAGATATGACTCCCTTTGCTAAATGAGAATTCAAACATCACACGGCCAATGTCTCTAAACACACATGAAACTTGTATGGTCATGCCTATTGCGATCAGGAATCGAATCATTGATTAAAAAAAAATCGGATCACCTTAATTTGTCAGTGATGACAAATTACAATCTCTAGTTTGATTTGGTTTGGGCGAGGTTTTTTTTAGGTGATCCGAGTATCCTCTCGGATCACCTATTGTATCTGTACGGATTCTTTCTTCTTCTTCTTTCTTTATTTCTCCCCAAAAGTTGTGCAGAGGTTAGCTCAGAAAGTGCTATGTCTATCGAGTTCAAACTTATACCATGTATGTATCGTGTCCCAAAGACGGCAATCGAACTAAAATCAAAGTGATCAGTCGACCGTGACGTCACTATGACGTCATTATATGAAAACACATTCTCAATCATATCTCATTAATGGAATGAAGTTTTTCAATGAAATTTACGTCACATATATTTCAAGTTATGTGCATTTTACTCATATTCTCAAAATTTACATTTTCTCTTGATACGTGCGCGTACGCGCGCGTTGAAATATTTGTATGCTCAAATCGAGCTCAAATTTTTTTTGCACACGTTTCAGACCATTTGGAGCATTTTTTGAAAAATTGAAAAAATCGGACGGACGCGTACGCGCGCGCGCATATACGCACGCACAGCTCATTTGCAATAGAAATTTTCAGTTTTTTCACACGGATCGGATGTCCAAAATGTCAAGGAATATTTCTATCAAGTTTCAAGTCGATCCGACTCAATATGACGTCATACGGGCCCGTCAAATTCAAAATTCCGCGCGTGCGTCAATGGGGATACACAGTGCAACTATGCCAAAAAACCGCCAATTTTAAATCGGATTTTACTCGTCAGGATGGACGGTGACCCCCCATTTTCTTGATATATTCTAAAAGCTGATGAGTTGTACATGTCATTTCATGGGTTGGCGATACTGAAAAAATGATTAAAAGATATCAAATTTCTTAATAAAGTAAACAAAGTAAATTTTCAAAATGACGTCATCAAATTTCAAATTCACTCGAGCGTATCTCACGTAAATTTCGCCAATTTTCACCCAGATTTCAGTATGTTGTAGCTTATGAAATGTTCTTTCATTAATGTAAAAACAACATTTTGATTGGATAACGTCATCACCTCGTAAAAATGGATTGAAAGTATCCTTGTAAAATTTGACCAGTTTACGTGTTATCTCTATGGGAGAGCAGTTTTTCTGGCAGTGAAAATTGACATGACTATCTTTTTCGAGCACTAGCTCACTTATGCTTCGGTGAATTTTTGCCAGATTTTAGTATGTTGTAGCTGAGACTTTGCGCTATCGTAAGTGTGCCCTCCATTTTTTCATACGACGTCGGCATCACGTCGAAAAACTTGGTTGAAAATTGCATGTGGTTTCGATGCAGCGTCATTTTGCTTAATACACAGGGCCTATGGAGCATGAAATAGGTCATTGCATAGCGCATCCGACTCGTAATCCTAAGGTCCCTGGTTCGATGCTCACCCCTGCCAGTTGTTTTTAAATTTTTTTAAACACAATTTTTTCTTCTTTTTCTTTAGTTAGTCTTAATCTCCTTTCCTAACTTTATCTTTTTCTGATTTTTTTCATGCTTCTCCTTCAAATTTCTATAAAAATAACACAATTTCTTCTTTATTTTTCTTTCTTTCTACTACTTTCTGTGCAATAGATGAACAACAACAATGGCTATTAATCCCATATTTGGCACATGTTTTGTTCATGTCACGTACATTATTTCATAAAATAACAATTACTTGATCGGACACCATCTTGGGTATGTAAATTAGGGTCAAAGGTCATAAATGTTTCATCCTGTATCTTGGTGAATACATGTCCTATCTCTCCCATATTTTGCACACGCAAAGACCATGTTACAAGAATCATTTCACGAAATAACCACTTTTTGCTCAGATGCCATCATGTCTGTGCAAAGTGCGGTCAAAGGTCATATATTCTTCTTTCTGTATCTTCATTATGACGTGTTATCTCTATGAGAGTGCAGTTTTTCTGCAAATGAAATTTGACATGACTATCTTTTTCGAGCAATAGCTCACTTATGCTTCAGTGAATTTCTCCCAGATCTTAATATGTTGTAGCTGAGACTTTGGGCTATCGTATTTTACCCTTCGTCTTTTTCATACGATGTCGGGATCACGTTAAAAAACGTGGTTGAACTTAAAGCTGATCTTCAATGTATTGAGATGTTTCTTTTCTTTCTGCAACTTTCTTTGCAATAACTCAAGAAAAACAGCGTCTATCACCCTCAAATTTTGCACATGTTTAGTTCATGTCACGTACATTATTTCATAAAATAACAACTTCTTGATCAGACACCATCTTGGGTATGTAAATTAGGGTCAAAGGTCATAAATGTTTCATTCTGTATCTTAGTGAATACATGTCCTATCTCTTCCATATTTTGCACACGCAAAGACCATGTTACAAGAATCATTTTACGAAATAACCACTTTTTGCTTAGATGCCATCCTGGCTGTGCAAAGTGGGGTCAATGGTCAAATATACTTCATTCTGTATCTTCGTTACAGTGTATGCGGAATTTGGTACCAAAGATGGCAGGTCTGACTCGCTTTTCTAAATGAGATTCCAAATATCACACGGCGAATGTCCCTAAACACAGATGAAACCTGTATGGTCATGCCTAAATTATGTATTTGTTGCTGTATCTTCGTTATCTAGTGTATACAGAATTTGGTACCAAAGATGACAGATATGACTCCCTTTTCTAAATGAGAATCCAAACATCACACGGCCAATGTCTCTAAACACAGATGAAACCTGTATGGTCATGCCTATTGCGATCAGACCTCGAATCATTGATTAAAAAAAAATCGGATCACCTTAATTTGTCAGTAATGACAAATTACAATCTCTAGTTTTTCTTTCTTTTTCTTTTTTTCCTTCGTTTTTTAGGTGATCCGAGTATCCTCTCGGATCACCTATTGTATCTGTACGGATTCTTTCTTTAGGTGATCCGAGTATCCTCTCGGATCACCTATTGTATCTGTACGGATTCTTTCTTCTTCTTCTTCTTCTTTATTTCTTTCTCCTCAAATCTTGTGTATCGGTTAACTTAAAAAGTCCCCTACCTATCACTTTCAAACTTATACCATATATGTATCATGTCCTAAGGACGACAGATCTAGTGTATCAATGTGATCAGTTAACCGTGACGTCATTATGACGTCATTATCTGAAATCACGTTTACATCAATATCTCATTAATGGAATGGAATTTTTGAATGAAATTAAGATATCATATAGTTCAAGTCAAGGTCTATTGATATATTTCATAAAATTTAGTCACGTTCATACTAAACGAGCGCGTACGCGCGCGTTGAAATTTAAACATGCTCCAATCAACCTCAAAATTGTTTTGCACACGTTTCAGGTCATTTACTGCATTTCAAAAAAAAATCGACGGACGCGTACGCGCGCGCGCATATACGCACGCAAAGCTCATATGCAATAGAAATTTCACGTTTTATCGCACGGATCGAATGTCTGAAATGTCAAGGAATATTTCTACCAAGTTTCAAGTCAATCCGATTCAATATGACGTCATACGGGCCCGTCAAAGTTGAAATTCCGCGCGCGCGTCAATGGCGATATGCAGTGCAACTATGCCAAAAAATTGCTAATTTTAGATCCGATTTTACTCGTCAGGATGGACGGTGACCCCCCATTTTCTTTACATATTTTGAAAGCTGATGAGTTGTACATGTCATTTCATGGGGTGGTAATGCTGACAAAATGATTAAAAGATATCAAATTTCTTAATAAAGTAAAAAAAGTAAATTTTCAAAATGACGTCATCAAATTTCAAGTTCACTCAAGCTTATCTCACTAGTCCTTTGTCAATTTTCACCCAGATTTCAGTATGTTGTAGCTTATTTTATGTTCTTTCAAACATAAAATTACAATATTTTGATTAGATAACGGTATCACCTCGTAAAAATGGATTGAATGTGATCTTGTCAAATTTGACCAGTTTACGTGTTATCTCTATGGGAGTGCAGTTTTTCTGGAAATGAAAATTGACATGACTATCTTTATCGAGCACTAGCTAACTTACCCTTCGGTGAATTTCTCCCAGATTTTAATATGTTGTAGCTGAGACTTTACGCTACCGTAAGTGTGCCCTTCGTTTTTTCATACGATGTCGGGATCACGTCAAAACTTTTGGTTGAAATTCAGGCTTATCTTCGATGTATTGAGATATTTCTTTCTTTCTGCAACTTTCTTTGCAATAACTCAAGAAAAACGGCCTCTATCACTTCCATATTTTGCACATGTTTAGTTCATGTCACGTCAATTATTTCACAAAATAACAACTACTTGATCGGACACCATCTTGGGTATGTAAATTAGGGTCAAAGGTCATAAGTGTTTCATCGAGTATCTTAGTGAATACATGTCCTATCTTTCCCATATTTTGCACACGCAAAGACCATGTTACAAGGATCATTTCACAAAATAATTACTTTTTACTCAGATGCCATCTTGTCTGTGCAAATTGAGGTCAAAGGTCATATGTACTTCTTTTTGTATCTTCGTTATGACGTGTTATCTCTATGGGAGGGAATTTTTTTAATGTGAATATTGACATGATCGTCTTTATCGAGCACTAGCTCACTTACCCTTTGGTGAATTTCTCCCAGATTTTGATATGTTCTAGCTGAGACTTTACGCTACCGTAAGTGTGCCCTTCGTTTTTTCATACGATGTCGGGATCACGTCAAAACTTTTGGTTGAAATTCAGGCTTATCTTCGATGTATTGAGATATTTCTTTCTTTCTGCATCTTTCTTTGCAATAACTCAAGAAAAACACGCCCAATCACCCCCATATTTTCCACATGTTTAGTTCATGTCACGTACATTATTTCATAAAATAACAACTACTAGATCGGACAACATCTTGGGTATGTAAATTAGGGTCAAAGGTCATAAATGTTTCATCTTGTATCTTGGTGAATACCTGTCCTATCTTTCCCATATTTTTCACACGTATACACGATGTCGCGAGAATCATTTCACAAAATAACCACTATTTCATCAGATGCAATCTTGGGAGTGCAAAGGTGGGTCAAAGGTCATATGTACTTGTTGCTGTTTCTTCGTTATAGTGTATACAGAATTTGGTACCAAACATGGCAGATATGACTCCCTTTGCTAAATGAGAATGCAAACATCACACGGCCAATGTCTCTAAACACAGATGAAACTTGTATGGTCATGCCTATTGCGATCAGGACTCGAATCATTGATAAAAAAAATCGGATCACCTTAATTTGTCAGTGATGACAAATTACAATCTCTAGTTTCTTTTTATTCTTCTTTCTTTCTGGACAATTTTGTGTCATCAATATCTCAAGAATGACATTACGGAATAACATGACATTTTCAGGGAACATGTCTCATGACAAAATCTAGCCACAATAAGGTTTTCATGACAGTAACATATCTATGACGTCATCTAGGCGCCATTTTGTGATTTTCGGACCATGTTACATGATCGATCATAACTTCATAACTAAAGGTTATTTCTGTATCATTTTCGGTGGACATTAAGTTCAGGTCACGCTCTATCTTACATTTTAATGCTAATTACCTAGGACATCATTACGCGCGCGTACGCGCGCATCAAACTTTTAAAAGGCTCAAAACAACTTTCCAATGGGAAATCTCGAAGTTTCAGACAATTTTAAGCGTTCCGCGCGTAGGCGTCCGTCCGCGCATTTTCGCGCGCAGTGCGCGTAAGCAACATGAAAATGCAACTGTTTTGACAGATTTGGATTCCTGATACATTAAGTAACAATATCCAATGATTTCCGATCAATTTTGACTTATAACAAAGGAATGCGCTGGCGTCAAAGTTGAAATTTCGTGTGCGCGTCTATGTGGAAATATAACGAAAAACATGTCTTTGTTTATTTCGCCATAGCTCTTTAAAACGCGGGGTGACCCTATGTTTTTATTGCATATTGCAAAAGCATATGAATTGGAAATAACATTTCAAGCATCAATATTTCCCGAAATACATTATGACGTCATCATATCATCATCTGAAATCAAAAAAGTGGAATTAATTTTTTTGAGGTACTGTTTCTGACATTCATTTGCTCGTATCTCTCTTGTTTAAGCTCAATATTATCCCAAATTCAGATATGTTGTACTTTGAACATTTGCCTTTCAAGTCCATGTCATGGTTTTGAAATTTGATGACGTCATCATACCTTAAATTGTGATTAAAGGTAAAGATGCAAAATCGGACAAGTTTACGTGTTATGTCTATGGGAGGTTATTTTTTTTAAAACCATGCATTGACTTGACAACGTTTAAGCACCTTTATCTCAGCTGATTTTGCTTCATTTCCTCTGAAACTTAAGTATGTTGTAGCTGAGACAATAAGCTGCAGTAATCATGCATTTTATTTTTTGAAATCTCATCATCAGGTTGATAATTTTGCAGTTTAAAACTGAAAATGAGAATGGAATGTGGACAAAACGATTCCCGATTCATCTTTCACATACATAAGTTTACGTTCCTCATATTTTCTCGCCGAGACGTATGGCCGAGTGGTTAAAGGCGACGTCTCAGAGACGAGAGGTTGCGGGTTCGAACCCCACAAGATCACGAAACAAAATACTTAGCTATTTTACTTTTTTTCTTCAATTTTGTATTACATATTCGTCCATGTAGAAATCACGTTCGTATATAAACGCACCTATACACACACACAGACACACACCATATCCCTCTTTTTTTTTTGTGTTGGAGACCACATTGCTTCGACTGCTGCAAAATTTTGCAGGTTGACTTTGTCAAACCGATCATAGTATGTAATGACGACGACGGAGGTGTTGTACTTTGAACAATTGTCTTTCAAGACCATGTCATTGTTTTCTACTTTGATGACGTCATCACACTGAAAATTGTGATTAAAGGCAAGGTATCAAAACCAGCCGATTATGGGCTTGATGTCTACGGCGCGTATTTTTCCCAAGCTGTCAGAAATGGCATAGCGACATCAGTCGTTACAAGGCCGCATTTCCGTCTAGCAATGCAATACATGTTCACACGGCCACGATTGTTGAGTGGGCATTGACTTTTTCCCCCTGTTATATCTATACATTTCTTTTTTGCCTTACCATTTCCGGGGATGTCCCGTGGCCGAGTGGTTAGAGAAACGGTTTTGCATGCACGCTCAATATAACTTCAAGGTGCCTATATCACATTCTTTTCTTTGTCGATCACAGATGACCGACACCTGATGACCCCAAGCGTATCACCTAACTCGTCAGCGTGACGAGTTTCATATCTCGTGACTATTTGGAGTGTAAGGTTGTGCCACAAACCAGGGAGGTGAGACAAACACACAGTCCATGTTCTACTTGGGCTTTTATCCCAGAACCTGTAGCTCTTGCACAGCCAAACTGTACACATAGCATCAACAACACAAGTCATCTACAATTTCGTCCACATTTCAAAAGAAAAAAAAAGAAAATCACGATAACATGGACAGGTCTGTGCTGGAATGACCTTGTTAACCCAAGCCATGTTCTCGTAAAAATGTGACATAGATATACAAACAACCACATTTTCATGTGATTTTCATTCGTGCCTGTTTCCATCTAACCTTGAAAGATGATATCAAGTTTGAACAGTGCCATCTTATGTATAGTGACAGGTATCCGGTTATGTTGTAACTATCATCATTATTATTCAGTTCCGTTTCCATCGTTTGGTTTCTTTTAGGATCTGTGAACAAGTAGCAATGACAAAAAAAAGCCCAACAAATATTCATTTCACAACCTCAACATTTTTCTTTTAACACTCTATGTCCTAATCGTTTCTTATCACGTTTAAATGAAAGTGTCCAATAATGTTGAATGATTAGTCATATCACTTGCTCACAGTAATGCACTCTCTGTCCTCTCCCCCTTGATCTCCGTCGTATGTAAAGGAACTTTGTGGAAGTTTCAAAGGAAGGGGCTTTAATTTATTCGCTCATGTTTACTGCTGACAATAGCTGAGCCCCAACTGTCAAGGAGCTCCGAACACAAAGGACACGGTCGTTGATGCTTATCCCCCGGCGTTTTCGCCCCCTTTGAGAGGTGCGCTCCTCCGCGACAGGTGCAGCGAGCAGAGGCGACAAATGAGCACCCTCTTCAATCGGTGTACAATCATTTGTCACGTTTGACATAACTGTGTGAAATAACTCGCCCGTCCAAAGAACCCATTCACTCAAAACGAGTTGAGCGGCGCGAAACAGTCTCGCCGATGCTGATTCGAATGGGCTTGCATCAACTCACTTTTGTGCTTTAATCACCTCAGAATAAAGACTGCCTGCAATGCAGTAATATTTGTACTAGGGTAGCATTCATCGATTAAAGGGAATGGAGAAAATTAATAGTGACAGGTTCAATCCACGAAGTCCTCATCTATAAAAAAAAAAAAAAAAAAAAACTCCTACTGATCAAGCATCATGCATATGCGAAGGCAGAGTCGTGTTTAGAAAGTAGTTGGAGAGGCCCATTCTCTTACAACAAATGTCGAGGGGTGGCATTCTCTTTTTCTTGGGGGGGGGGGGGTGAAACTAAAAAAAAAATCTAAAGTGAATGAACTTTAATACATCTCTTGTTCCTTGAAGACATGATCAGCTCACCATCATGGTGTTCATTGTTTTAGCTATTGCTTTGTTGTATTACCTACTGAATCAGGGGGCTTAAATAAGGAATCCAACCGGCGTCCATCTGTCATCCTGCACAAAAAAAAAGTTTCCTTTTATATCATTGTTATAATAAACAATAACTTTCCAACTGTTATTTCAGTTGAGACCAAATTTGATGGCGCACCAGGCTGAAGTTTCAGTCGTGAATAGTTTTGCTGTTTGTCATCATTAAATGATCTCCGATTTATTTGCTTGTCGTAGTCACCTACGATCGTCTTGGAGAATTTCTTTTGTGGTTCAGCTGCATTGCTCTTGAGGTCCTCAAACTTATGAATGTGCGGTATATAAAATATCGCCTGCGGATTTTAAAGCCACGCCCCCGTATCTCTATCTCTATCTGTCTGTCTGTCTGCATCTATCTATCTATCTATCTATCTATCTATCTATCTATCTATCTATCTATCTATCTATCTATCTATCTATCTATCTATCTATCTCTGGTCTTTCTCTCTATAAAACCCAAGCCCAATATTACAAGTTTACTGATAAATCACAATGCATTCAAATACATTATTAGTCAAGATTTTTAAACTGCTAATCCTTATGGACGTTTACATGTTATACTGTTACTCTCAGTGAGTAAGATCGTGTGTTTCATCTTTATTGTTGTGAACGCTAATTAAGTGAAAAATAAGGAACTACTGTATATGTAGCCTGAGATTGAACCCGCGTCACATAGCTATACTGTTTTCCTAGCAGCGGTACTAATGGAACCACTGAGCTGAAGCCAGTTCATGGCAGTGAGGCGATTATGTTTAAACAAATACCCAATGCCTCACCTCTCTTATATTAATTATCTCTTGATATTATTCATAATTATTCATTAGCCTCCAGAAAGGGGAAATGAATCATTTTGAATTAACTAACACACAATCTTATTTACGGAGGGTAGCAGAAAAAGTAAATATTTATGCATTATGCTATATACAGTACTTCCCAAAAAATTACAATCGGATTTTCCGCAACGATAACTAAAATGTAGTCAACTAGCGAATCAATCCAAACACAATTTCGAGGTATGAAACGATAACTTATTACCTATACACCTTACACAAGACCCCATACGATTTAATTCAGTGGTGGTCAAAGAGAAACTTGGATCTTTGTAGAGCATGTCAGGAATATCCCTTCCCTCCAAGTTTTGGGCATTGTATTCACACTTTAAAAATACAATTTCAAGAGCATCCAAGTGCTAAACTTGGAAGAAACTTACCCGTGACATGCTTTACAACGATCTAAATTTCTCTGTGACCACTTAATCGGGCAGGTGTCTATGGGAAATGCGTGTTGTAGCAAAATCAGTCCGTCCTCAACGGGTCAACCAAATTGAATGGGAGCTTCTGCAAAATGTAGGTAAGAAGTAATAGGTTGTTTTTTTTTACCCTAATATAGCAGTCATACTATTTCATAATTTTGAATGTTATCAACTTTTGAAAGTTATCATGTGGGGGCGCTGTGGCATAGTGGATAAGACTCCCGACTCCCGATCAGAGGACCCGAGTTCGAATCCCGCCCAGTGCTTACGTCCTTGGACAAGATGTTTTTACCCACTATGTCCCTATCGACCAAAGGTGTATAAATGGGTATCTACCTAGCAGGGCCCTCTGGTAGAGCAGTGGCAACATTGACGAGGCTACCCTGGGTATTAATAAGACCTTATTATTATCATCATTATTATCATTATTATTATTATTATTAATATTATTATTATCATTATTATTGTTATTGTTATTATTATTATTATTATCATCATCATTATTATTATAATGCGGAATCCGATTGTAATTGTAGTGTGGGGGTGGGGGGTGCACACTGTACAAATTAAAAAAAAAAATCCTTTGATGTACATGAAACATGAATACCACTCTGCCCCTGACGATGTCTGTAGCTCCTTCGGGACAATAATACAAGTATTTCTGTCATGAGTACACGTATGTGGGTCTATTACTCGATGCTGAAACGGAAGTGACTGCTTGAACACTTCCCTAAATACATTCGAAGAGTATAAGATCATGAGATTCATGTGTGAATGTGAGATTGCCTACTCTCTCGGGCATTCATGTCGTTCTTCAGAAGGGCATCTGTATCAAATCACTTTATACCGAAATTATAACCGACGTTATGGGATTATTCCTCGCCTCAGTACGAATCACTTCTGTGTGATGTCCCAAATGTTGCGTGTGGTGATGTCTTTCTTTTCGCGGAGCAAGGAGACGCTGACCCTCTGATCAAGGAGGTACTAGTACCTCCTTGCTCTGATGTTGTTACTGTGGCCTGACGAGTGTATGCTGCAAGCTTTCTTGAATACATTGATAGATTTGGTGGCCGACTTTTATCCCTTTTCTGTCTTTTTTTTTGGGGGGGGGGGAAGTAAACTGGACGATTATGCATCACTTTTAATTTTGGCACACAGACACACCCAAATCTTTCATCTCCCTCTCTCTCTCTCTCTCTCTCTCTCTCTATATATATATATTATACATATATGATATATATATATATATATGTATATATATATATATATATATATATATATATATATATATATATATTATACATATATGATATATATATATATATATATATATATATATATATATATATATATATATATATATATATAATATATATATATATATTGCGTGTGTAGGCCAATATATCACGTATAATAGACCTATCATGATTGTATAAAGATGGTGGCTTCTGTAGAGAGTACGTATTGACATGATAACATTTCACTCGCAAAAAAAAAAATGGTAATGATTTAGAAATAAATGATGGGTTTTACGTTTTTTTAACAGACGAACATGATTAAGGCGGAAATATTCAAAATTTTGGTAATGCCGTGACGAAAAGAGTTACTGAGGGTTTGTTTGTCAACTTTCTCTTATTAGATAATAGACAAGTTCACACTCTAGTCAAATACAGTCAAAATTGTCTATAACGGCCACCCAAGGGAGACCCAAAGCGTGGCCGTTACAGGCAGGTTATCCAATATTTTGTGTGTATCGCGCACATGCACATTACATGACTTGTACTTTGTGATGCAACTGGCCTACACATTTATGCATCAGATAAGATAACTCGAACATTATTTAAATCACTTGTCCCAATGGTAAACAGTACCTTTAAGACGAGTGACCGTTATAAACAGGGTCTTCAACACGGCTTTTCTCTTTTCTCTCAGTCTAGTGGATCTTTTTCAGTGGCAGCGTACGGCAGGTGGCCGGTATAGACAGGTGGCCGCTGAGACAGGTTTGACTGTTTCGTGGATGGAGAGAGAGAGAGAAAGAGTTAATCAAGTCGCAGCATTGTGATCGTCAAAGAAGAGTTGCGACGGAATATGATCATGGGGGAAAAAGTAGCTACAAAAGTTGTCTTTCATCTGGGAAAAAGAATCGGATGCCGGATGCCGTCAATGACGACATTTCTACTAGAATGCGTCTCTTAAAACATGTACACTGACCTGGACCCGTGTATTTTCTTCGTAAAAACTAAAATATTGATATAACACACAATTACGACAACTAACGCACGCAGTCGTATACTTGAAGCATGAAAGATGTTTAAGTTGATAATTAGTGTTCTGATTAAATGCTCCTCAGTCATTAATGTTTTGTCGCGATAAGCAGTCTCCGAAATGCCATCAGAAAATGTTGATGTTTTCAGGATCATTAAAGCACAAGTTCGAAATAGTGCAAGTGATTGGATGAAATTATTGTTGTGCGGTTGCTTAGTAACCCGACGAGTTGTCTTCTCCTCCTTCTATTTCAAATACTGTAATCTTATTAATCCGTGTTTCATATTCCACTTCTTACGTTTAGCAACATACCGCACAAAATTATGTGTCAAACGTTGCCAAAATAGTAAGGAAAGTTATTTTCATAATGTCAGGATATCAACGTAAGTGCATGCCTTATCGAAATTATAGAGACGTACATGAGAGGAGCGAGAAACGTGGCCAGCCACGCACATAGCTGCAAAATTAAATAATCTAATTGAGTCTTTCTCATATCTGATTAATCCCGCTCACACGTTACCTGCACTGCCTTCCTAACCCTTTTAAGTATGATAGATCACTGGTACAGAACTTGAAAGATTAGTCCCACAGCAATGGAGGCAATTAATTACGCTACATCCTGCAGAAAAAAAAAAGAGTCACAGCCAAATGATTGATAAAAGGCAAGATATTTGATAGTTATAAAGACAGCTTTCCTAGTGCTATATACGCGTGCAACATCTGTTGATACAATTTTCGTACATTACGTATTGTTCACTTTCATCATTTATTACGGTTCAATGTTACAATGTACAATAGCTGCTGAATAGGGTATGTCGAAAATGAAAGATTTATCTGAATTAAATTGAACTGATCGTTAATTTAAGAGAAACACGGAGAAACAACTAATCATAGGTTTCTAGTCCTCCCCCCCCCCACACACACACACACATTTTATAGTCATGTTGTGCAGTACTTATGTAATTTTAGAACGGCTTTGAATTTGATTGAAGTCGAGTATTATAGTTGATAATTTAAACGAGGAGAAATACGACAATGCTCCGCTACAGCTTACGTTTGGAACTTAACACCAACATCTACCCACATATACACACACTTATGCACATACACATACATAATATGATAAGCAAAACGAAAAATATAAAATTCTTTAAGGCAAAACTCTGCTCTTTGAGGATGATTATTTTTCTTGTCATTCTGGCTGATCCTGGACAATTCATAATGGAGAATGAAATGAGCGTATCCTACAGGAAGGCGTGACACATTGACTAGTTACACGCATCATTGCTAATTTGAAAGAGAGCGCATCGAACGTTGCTCGCAAGAGCCAAGTACCTGGGCATCTTCTGAAAAATGACTCATTTGCTCTTTTCAACGCGCTCCCGAAGAGACAAGCTTTTCGCGCGTTAACCGCCTCATTGACGAAGGCGGTATTCATCATTTATCACCGTGGAAGTATTTGATTTTGGTGTTCAGTTCGATCAGGTCCACGGTTCGATGTTTAATCTGTATAACATTTGCTACGAGGTCAACTCAGGATCAACCACATGATCATTAATAGAAACCATCCCTCCCCAACCCTCTACAAATCCGACAATGACAGCCTTTTACAACATTCATGGGTTCACACATTGTAAATCGGTGATATTGACTTTGATTGACAATGAAATTAGGGGGCTGTGCTTTTCTTTCGTACTGCCCGTCTGCCTGAGGTTCTTTCTTTCTTTCTTTTTATCTGTCATACCAGTAAGGAGCCATTTTCATTTTCTAAATGAGGCGTATTTTGGTATTTTTTTCTTTTGCACTTCGTTTGAATTGGCAATTGCATTGGGACTCTAAAAGGAGAAGCTCTAAGAGGGCAAGTCAGGACTGTCTCTTTTGTCTTGGCGACGATTCTTGAAGCTGTGGAAATTTTCAGAGAATATAATCACGATTCTTGTGCGGAGAACAATACCCATCTGTGCATGGTGTTATGTCAATGCACATATATATATATATATATATATATATATATATATATATAATTTTTTTTTTTTTGAGGCGTAATAGCGTAAGAACCTTTGGCTCAGAAAGCGACAAAAAGGTAGAACCGAACTATTGTTGGCCCATTACTTGCTAATGTTGGAGGTGGTGATGGATAGTTGACTGATTGTTAATGGTGTAAGGAATTTTCTTTTAGTTATTATTCGTATCAAATGTCGTTACCATTGAGACTGGATAAAAGTCACCCAGTGTCCTTCTCAATATATCATTCTTATATCTTTTTACTGAATGAGAATAATCAGTATCTGCACCATGGATGGAACACTGAGTCGTCAGTTAGTTTGTCAATTTGAATGTCTGTTATTTCTAATCGTACAAGTATCTTTAAAGAGACGGTGCCGACAAGCCAGTAGAGAATGCAATATTCGCCATGGTTCTTCAATGACGCGTGAGTTTAAATGCGTGAAATAACAATTATCATTGCCCACCCAACATATTCAGTCAGACAACTGTGGAATAATGTCAGGAAATGTAGAGAAATGCTATTCAGATTCAATTCTCTGCAATAGGATTATCGTTTTCTCTCTTTTTTTCTGACTGTGCAAATACTAACCGTTCGAGTACATTTTTTTTTTCACACTCTCTATCCACATGAAATGTTTCATACTATACAAAGTGAAATCTTAACACCAACGCTTGGATAGGTTCGAAGTCAGCAGTGTAAACATTCACACTGAAGTCGATTTACTTCCCGAGTTACTACTCAAAATTCCCTAAGCGTAGCCATTAAGGAAGAAAAAAAAAGAGAGACAAAAATCACCTTGAAATAATTCACCCGTTTCATAGTTGACCTCACAAGGATAACGGAAATCGTACACATTAACGCAGCTGTGCACATTCTTTGGACAAGTGGGAGAAGAAAAAAAAAGTAACTCAAACAAACGGAATACGGGGATATACCCAGATACTGCAACATGGTGGAGGCAGCTATGAAGTCGAAATGGCGTAGAAGATTGTCACTTTGTTCTGAACTTGTTCTATGAGTTGTCGAATTACTCTTCCATCAATGACATTTCATGCGCGGAAGGGGACAATGAGCCTTGATATCGGAATCAACATTTCCTATGTCAACATTCCACCGGCACCATTTAAACAAGGTAAATGAGCGGTGTGTTTCCCCTTCAATTATGTGCGTAGCGAGACAGAGTCTGCAAGGGATTTAAAGGTTCACCATGGGTCTGTGATCGAATGGCATCGAATTTGCATATTTACTTCATCGTATGGAGAGAAACAAATACAAGGTAGAGTATATTAAATTTACGTGGATTCAATCATTTGTTGTTTTTAATTTTTCTTTTGTGTGTGATATCATTCCATTTCAATTTGTTGTGATATTTCTCAATGAAAAATACATCAGATGTTACAAAATAGATGATGCATGTGTATCATATCGATAATTATGTACTGTACTATGATTGTTATTTCAATAAAACCTTTGAATAAAACCTTTGAATTTGAATTAAACAATAAAATACAAGTTAAAACTGTTAGAGCCTTTTTTTTTTGGCGTGACTGTGTTTTATGGGCGTATCTCAAACTTCTCTTTTAGCACTATCATAAAGAAAGCAACATTTGCCGTTTATGAGCTTATTTTCTGCCTGCTTATATTGGCGTCACAAAACTACAAGACTTTCATAATGACTATGCTTGCTTCCAATCGGATGTGTATTTTAAAAACAAACAAACAAACAAACAAAAACCAACAAACAAACACACATTATCAGTGCCACAACTCAATCGAACTAACTGTACTTTGATTTGGGAAATGAATTTCTTCAAGGGGCGTAGAAACTGATATCAAACGTTTCTTCTGGATCATTCAAGGACGATTCTAATGTATTGATAGTCTTTATAGAACACCATACGTCGCAATATTACATATTCTCAATTAATTTGAAGAAGTGGTATTTAGGTGTATAGGTAGATAATGTACAGCGAACGGATAAATGAATGACTGTTCTCTTTTATTCCTTGTCACATCCAAGACAATCCCCGTGTAGGATACGGTTTTCCGCTCATAAGGGGTTTATTCTTTATATTATAGGGCCTATATATACTCCTCCAAAAAGAGAACATCCTATGTGTTATCGAATCAGCCTGTAAAATCATGTAGGACTTCTGTTTTGTGGCTCAAAGAGAGTTGTCTTGCGAGGCACACAGCGAAAACACATCCCCCAGAAAAAAAGGTACTTCTGATATGTCTTAATATGCCTACCCCCTGTTACTCAGCATACTCGAAATCTGTTAACCAAATATTTTGTAGGCCTATACTGTTAGAAAGAAGACCTTATATTTTAGTAACTGGATTCTCAACAAAACGGAGTTTAGAGTAATCGAAATTCCTCACTTAATGAGTGTACACACGGGGCGCGTTCAGGTTCTGGTAAACAGAAATCGTCCCTGTTATCAGCAAACAGGCGCGTTCTGTAAGTTGACGTTTCGCACGTTTGCGTTTCACCGGAAGCCGCTGTAAATATATTCAAACCTCATGAACAGTCTTATTGTCAATACTGGCATTTGCAGTGCATTTCTTTTCAGCAAAAGGGGAAATGCGGTTCGATGACACCGATTTTTAAAATGGTATAAATCCAATTTCACTTGAATAATAAATCCCATCTATGTAGATCTACCTTTTTTTTACGCTCACCTCTAATCGCCTCCAGCTTGGAGCAGTGACGCTCTTGGCAGAGAGGTGGAAGAGAAGGAGTGGAGAGGAGGAAGAGGAGGAGGAGAAGGAAGAAGAAGAGGAGTGGAGGAAGATGAGGAGGAGGAGGAAGAGGTGAACTCATGAAGGAAGAGGAGGAGGATAAGGAGAAGGAAAGATGGGAAGGAAGAGGAGAAGGAGGGCATGGTGGTGGCGGTTTTGGAGATAGTTGTGTTTTGGGAGAAAAGTAAAGAAAATAAAGCTGCTTTAAGTTAGATTTTATAGAGATGCCATTAAAACCTGGTACGTTCAGACTTCATTGTGATCATGACTGCTGTCTTAGCACAGACAAGTTGAATGAGCCTGTTATAAGAAACGTTCAGTTTCACGTAGTTCTGCAGTCATAATCGGTGGAGGTATCAGAGAAGGTAATGGTATCTTTGGAGATATGGCTGTCACCAACAAGAAAGGACATTCCGTTCTCATACCAAGAAAGATGTCATCCATCAGAACATTATTGATTACATTCTTGTCACAAATAACAGATAACAACGTTTTTATGTTTTCTACCACGTAATCTGTTTATGGCAGTTGGTATCTTGACAGGAATGTATCTTTGAGCATGAAAATACAATGCATTGTGATATTTCATGTTGCATATTCAGCCGGGTAGATATTGCAAACTGGACCAAAATAAATCCTATACCACTCTGAGCTGTATCAATGGCATGGGGTATGGAATTGCACCTGACAGAAAGGAAGAAAGTGATTTGTCACAAAGAAATTCTGGAGAGTAAATAAGTAGTGTGTATAAAATGGCTTGGAGTCATGGCATTTGTCTTTTAGTCTTATCAGTTTTGTTGTTTGTTTATTTCTTGATGATGATAATGTACTAATCACACTGGGGGCGAAGTTTGACTTTTTTTTCTTTTCCAGCTGATGATCTTAAACGTCAGTCTATTTCGTTGTTTGAAGTTAAGAATCTCTTTTTAAGGGGTGGGTTGATTATGAACGATATCTTTTCAGTTTTTGTTAGCGAATCGTCGCCTTTGGGAGTTCATTTACGGATGCGATCAAAGACGAAGTCTACAGTCTTATATATATATATATATATATATATATATATATATATATATATACATGTAGATGTAAAATATGAGTTCGCAGTTTTACACACGCACTAATACACGTGCAGATTGTTGGCACACCGTTTCACTTCGATAAACAAATTGTTTCCCCTACAATTAAAAGAGCGAGAGCAGACATTCGGATTAATTTCCTCAGTCTGTATTAACAATGCGTATCCGTGTCTTGCAGTTTCAGCCTTGTTGTTCCCGTCAGCGGGTAAACGGCATGGATTTTAACAATCATGTCTTTGCAAGGTTAGCTGTTCAATTAGTGAAAGTGATTCACCTCGCTTTCTCTTTACAGGCGTCAACAGAAGGACTTTGGAAGTGTGTTTACTTCGTGCGACTGTTTTAAAGGTTCAGTACGTTGCAAAACGCAAAATATTATAGATACTGTACAACGATTATAGAAATGTCGATTGAAGGCCTGATAGGTGATTTACAGGTGGAATCGAAGCTCTTTTCATCAATATTTGCAGTGCTGGTTGAAGGAGCGTAACTTAACATTATTGTACACTCCACTGGTAGGGTTAAGCCCCATTGAAAATCTGTGTGATTTTCGGGGAAGTGAACGGGTAACGTTCATTTATGAATACATCTGTACTTAAGTTAGCGGAAGTTTTCAAGGAATAGTTTTACTTGTTCCGTTTCTAATCAATATTACGAGAATGTTGTGGCGTAAGTGCATTAACTATAATGACATTAACGTGAAGAAGAGCCATTTCTATCGAGATTAAGGTTACAACTTTTTAAGATAAGGGGGGAAGTGTCAACCTTTCTTGATATTTAATTGAGCTGTCAGACAACATCCGGATGCCTTCAATGAGGAAATATTGAATCATTCTTCAAACTTTGTGCTGTGGTTTTCAATGCGAGCAACAGACGCCACTTGATAAATAAAATTTGGCTCAGTCCTGAAGCTGATACCATACTTGTTGTATGTTGTGATGCGCTCATAACTCCCCCCCCCCCCGCCCCATAAAAACAGGATGGAATAAACAAATGAATAAATCAATTTAAAAATTTAATAAAATCAACTAAAGTATCCGGTGAAAAGGGGGGACCTGGGACATTTTAGCTAGGTCATTATTGTTGATTACGATTTCCAGGCAAACGGTGACGGCTTTCCCTTTCCAACCAATATAGCTAGGAATCGATATAAAACCAAATACCGTAGTCTAACTATAGTATACATCACGAATCCTCTCTACCTTCGTGCAAGTGTATTCGTTGACACCCTTGTCAGATACTCGTATTGAAACAAGTCTTCTGAAACCCCTTCTGCTAAAGATATCATAATCTTAAGAGTGTTTTGTAAATCCATTTGTCTTTTGTGAGGGAGAGGACGACAATCATACTGGCTCTGTTCCTTATTAATTTCTCGTGAGGATTATAATGATTAGCATCTTTTACTTAGAGGTATACGAGTGTAAAAATGCACTTTTCTGTCAACCTTGCAAAGTATACATCGTTTCTCTTCTTTTTACTCACTTTATTTCTGTGAATTGTGTATTACCTTTAATGATGCAAATTATACTAAACGTATTTCTGATGAATTGTAAACACAATAATTGTGATGTGTGCAATGTATGCTTTGTTTTATTTTGAACACTTTTGTCGGATGGAAATATGAGAAACTGTCATTGAATTTAATATTTCCGGCAAAGTCCTACCGGAAGAAAAAGTACAAAAATTGATTTACATAGAACATATAAGTCATAATTGTGATTTTCGAGGAAGTTGGTCTGTGTTCCATTCTACGTACGTGGTTCAATGCCTGGTAAAATGTGCAAACAGAGATGATCGAAATACACACTCTTCCCCTGTGTAACAAAAGGAGAACAGGACATTTTGTATAAAAATCCAAAGTCTTCTTCTCCGTATCCCTTGACAGTGTTCCCACCAGAATAGATGTATCTCCCAAACCAGCCCACCACCACCACCACCATTTTTTTTTCTTCAGTTCAGTTCATTCTTATCATAGTGCAAAAGTCAAAAGTGAATACAATTAGTGGTCATAAAGAATAAAATATATAACGTAAATGCGTGATAGATAAACGAAGTGCATAATGTAGTACCAAGGAGCTAGGCTCGCCTAGTACCTCCTTGGTAGTACAGGCAAACTCAAAGGCATACATGAAAGTATTATCACATGTACATAAGTCAATGGTTCTTTTTATTTTCTAAGCAACTTTTGAAGATTAACACATCGTTACTTTTCATCACAATTACTGTATTGTCTCTTGTAATCAAGTAACATCGGTAAATAAAACCTTTCGCAGGGGCTGTTACAGAAGCAAAAATGCTTGAGATAACCGCCCTGCATGACTTATGAAAATACATTTGTGTCAGGTTAATCTATGGATAAAATGTCTAGAAGTGGTGGCGGCGGAACGAGCTTCAACCTAACAAACAGACGGCAAAACTTTTGAAGTAAGTGCATGGTCGTATGAGTTCTTGATTTAATGATTCCCTTGCTTCCTGCGCAAAAACACCGAGGAAGGATGGCCAAAACATTCTGGAGTTGACTGTACTTCATAAATAGCGCCGCTGAGGTTGAAAAAAGGGAGAAAGGAGCGAACGGTAGAGGGAGTGAGAGAGAGCCACTGAAAGTCCCCGTTATTCTTTGGGATTACTAATATTTTGTATCCCTGTTTGAGAAGTTGAGATGAGTTTTGTCGCGTATAGCTATTCGTCTATATTTATGATTTTCGGATTTTTCTGATTCGCGTTCGGGTATACGGCTCCACATCAGTCTCAGAAAACGGCGTCAAGGGTTAGAGCAAATAATGCCATGATTTGTTTTTAAAACTGGAGCAAATCACTTCTAATTCTGGGATTATTCCTCGCATTAAAGAGTATCATTTTATTCAGCGTTGCTCAAGCTCTACGGTACGTTTCCGAACCTTTCAGACCTATAACATCACTGGTTTCGTTCCGCTTTCGCACAACATTCTACCGTTACCCTCTCATCACCAGGCAGATAGGATTAAGTGTCTCTTCCACCTGCCTCCTGCTCCCACAGTGCCCAATGTGCCGTTACCATGGTTACGTTTCAGTGTACCCCCTTTTCACCTGTTGCTTCTGTTCCACTCCACAGACACACAAAGATGGCTCGTTGCTCGGAAGGGACAGTGCTTTTTGCAGCGACTCTATTCTATCTCGTCATTGTGACGTCATCACAACAAAATTCTGCGGCATTCAGAAGACTCAGGGTGAGTACTATAATAGATACATCGAAACGAAAGTTAGTCCCCTCTGAATGTGGATGATGTGACCATCACCGCGTACCTTGGATTACAAATCCGTGCGCGAGCTTGAACATTTGGATGGCGACAGAATGATTTTTCATTTTCAATCGTTATGCTTAATATAATATTCCCCTAAAACTTTAAAGGAAGCATTTTTGTGCTGTTCTTTGTCTTTTTTTTTTTTTTTTGGATAGCTTCGGATTTTTATGTGTGGATTGGTTGTTTTCCAATGTTACTACAGTTTTATATACTGTAGTTATCGTTATTGTTTGTTGCTGTTTTTTTTTTTCATTTCCATTTATTATTCCTTTTTTTCATTATCTAGAGAAGAAAATACCAGAGTTCTTTTGAAGCTCCAAACAGGTTTGTGTAAACTGAATCATAGAACTATTGCAGCTCCACGACTGAATGATGCTCACCAAACGGTAGAATTCCAAACTGTTGTCAAATGTTACGAGTAACGCGTCTGTAGTGTTTGCCTCGCAGCATTTTTCAAGTTCAGCTTGCACGTTCATAGTATTCGTGGTCACTGCCAGCTACGACTGAGTTGTGTCGAGGTGGTCTCGGGGACCAGCTCGATCACTATACCACGTCTCTGTTGGCGTAAACCGTGAAATACGCTGATCTCGACTGGAAAGACAATAGATCGACGTCTGCCTCCATTCCACTGAAAAATAAACACAAAACCAAACCTATTTCATTCATCCAGGCAGGTGGGTAAGTTCTCCCACCTCCCTGATTCAAACACTGATGGTTATGTTATCGTTATAATCATAATCTTATCTACCTAGAATAGCCTCTTCCGAGTTAACACCGCTCTCCCAGATAACCCTGTAATTACTATTACACTGACATTACCAGATGTTTATTTATTCACCAAAAGGTATACAAAACATCTTGTAACCGGATGAACGCACGTGGCAAAATTCATTTTGTTATTATCAAAATCTTAAATACCCAGGTTACCCTCATCAGAGTTAACACTGCTCTCCTAGATAACCCTGTCATTATCATTACCCCAAGATTGCCAGGTGCTCAGTTATACACCATGAGGGGCAAAACATCTTGTCCCTTGATTAACGTACCGGGAAAGATTCGAACCCCAAACTTTTTTCTTTTACAAAACCAGAGGCTGCATGCGCGATAAATGAGAATACGAGTTCATAGTCATAAACGCCACCACTGACATGCAATGCCATATACACTTTTGGCTCGCGATGACTTCCAAGCGTACTGACCCTTCATCAACTACGATTGCCTCCCTTTTGTTCTAGGCCGGCCATGAAGTCCTTCCAAGCATCTTTCTGATTTCCTCACGAAGATTACTTCATTACTGCAGGTATTGTTTAAGGAGGAACATGAGCTTATAGCTATTAGCTCTAATTGGCAGTTCCCGTGTTACGACCTTGCGGAAAGTTATATTTGTACATTGATTATAAATCATTAATATTGCAACTTAGTGACCTCATCTCCAATTTATTGCAGAGCCCAGTTCGTAGGGGTTAATGTAATTCGGTGCAGCGTTTTGTTATTCCGTTTCAAAGTTGGTCGACCACTCTATGTTCATGAGAAGGCGGAAGCATAGGTGAAACGCAAGAGAAGTGTTGTTTTGTAATCGACGATTGATTTCCTAATTCATTTCCTCTCTTCTTTGCTCCCTCTCCTTCATTTCATGGCTCAACAATAGAGAAGAACCTTCTCGGTTGTTTTTGCTCTGCAAGGATCTTAACATACATCGACATGACGCCTTTAACAACAGAACATGGCGAGGCACATTCACAAACATTCGGGGGAAAACTCACGTTAATAATACATCAGTGCCAGTGGGGAGAGTTTGCTGAAAGGATAAACATAAACTCAAAAGGGGGTAACTCCTAGGTCACATCGAGATTTTCCCTGTCAGACATGTTAATATGAGCATGTGGCTGCAAAAAGGATTCTCGTGTTTTCGTTTATGGCGAACACGCTCCGAGCAGACATGCTTCAAATCGGCTTTCTTTATTTTGGGTCGATATTCTGTATAAAGGACAAGCGATCTATGTTAAAAAAAAATGACAAAGGACAGATTTGCGAAGGACGAAGCAGAATTTCGTCGGCTGTAGCCTCGCTAGATCTTTTAGCAAATAGCTGGAAACAAGATTACCTATTTCTTTTCCCACTTTCATAAAGCCATCCTGAAGGCATGCCCCTTTGTTGTCCGAAATTCCTGATGAAAACTGGTACAATGGCTTGCAGGCTATAATTAAGAATTACGAGTTCATGAGAATACTTATTCCGTTTCTATCTTTCCGTCTTTCTTCTGGAGCATAGATGTATCACGTTACATAAAACGAAAAGAAAGAAAAACGAGAGGAAACGTGACCGAAAGTTGACAGCACTGATTAAGCAAGCTTTGTTATCTCAACTGTTTAGAGCGACTTTAATTTGAATGAGCCGTTTTTTGTCAAACAAGTGTCAAGAACTTTTGTATTGAAAAAACTTTATGATATATACATAACTGACTTCTAACGTGTTACGAGTGAGCTATACTCTCTCTCTCTCTCTGACAGCAATGCTTTCCATCTGAATATATTAAAGAAAATTCTGACTGCATCAGTTTCGGGGCAAATTGATAAGCTTGCCTTTATGTGCAGAAGCTGAAACGTGTATTGGTTTTGTTTGGTTTGGTTGCAATCCTATGTAAAACCTGACCTCTCTACTTAAGGTAAGTCTAAATGACAAGCTACGCTGTTCTACTTTGGGTTTCACACCGATATACGCATCTTCTTATGGTGACCAAAGCAGTGATGATAAAAGTGTAAAAGTGGTAGATATAGTTATACGGAGCAAACCTAAAGATCCTCCGTTTCTCAATGAACCGTTGAGAAAGCATTAACGGGATACCATTAAATTGGATGAGAGTAGATGAGGTTACAGACAGGGAAACGCAGAGACAATAGCTACTCATCTGGAAGAAAACTATTGCACCTACTGATTGTTTTATTGATTGTAAGCAGATGTGCAGAAGGTACCCTATAAAATACCCCCCCCCCCCCATTTAGGATGCAATTTTATAGGCCTAATACATCAGCATGTACGTGGTCCGGTGGCCCAGGTCACCGCCACCAAAATATTGATGCCGGCTTACAGATTTCTAAAAGGCTCATCTTCCGGTGACGCGATCAGAATGGATTTTTATGCTTCCTTTTATTTCGGGCCTTTACGTGGTTATCTCTTTCGGGTCACCAAAATTTCAACCTCAAATATTTTAGTGCAACGGTCCACCAGAGGAAGAAAACAGTTCGTGTCAAGCCCTGCATATTAATATGTATGTATACAGAGAGGAGGAAAATAACAGGGGAGAGGATAAGATGAGAAAGAGAAGGTTGTTCTAACTTTGAGAAATTAGCTACGCAATCGATACTCTTATTGCAGGATAGGAGTAAGATTCTTCCTTTAACTAATGGGATCCTACAGAAATGGAAATGGAACGCGGAACCATGCAGCGGAAACTGAAGGTGACAGAAATTTGATGTTCTAATAAGCCTTGCTTCGAAGTTATTTTGTTAACAAGTAAAGTCGTCTCCGATAGTTGGAAGAAGGAAGTACGCTGTTTAGTCTACTCTCACAAAAGATGTGATGTGTTGCAGGTGGCTGGTCACGTGATTTTTTCGCTTCCTTGTGTCTTGTTCCGTGAGGACTTCCTTTCAGATGTCAGTAATTCCGATTGTAAACTTCAATCGTACGACATGCCGTCATACAGTGAGTAGTAAGTGTTTCCTGAACCAGCGAGAGTGACAACTATGGGAAAAGGTGTGCACGGAGGGCTGATGAGGGTGTCCACGAAAAAGAATAATATATAGCAAACATGCAAAAGTAAATTTGCAAATTGATACACGGTAAACGTGAGTCAGGTTTTCGGCATCTGTTTACTCTACAGCCTCCCAGCATTACAGGAATGTGTTTTTTTTTTCCTCTCAATTCCTAATTCTCTATTTATGCCAGTAATTATTTCCTTAGTACATTATTTTCTTCATTCATCACATGTGATATAATTCCAACTTATTTCGAATGTATTGCAATATTTCAAATGAAATTATTTTCTCCTTTTTCTCACCAAATTATGCATGATGACATGACGCATCACAATAGCCTGTTACCACACATGTCAATTCTGAGCTCAAAGAGTGGAGGAAATATTAATTGTTCTCGTTTCTCCAGCTTCGTCTTTTATTTTCCTCTTTTGGAGGCAACCTCCAAATGGCTCATAAGATTCACGAAGTCTCATTCATCAGCCAAATGTCCCATGATAGCGATGAAAATCAGTGTGATACGTTTACCCTCATGCAAAATTGTTTCATTATCTATAATCATTACGCTCTTTATTGTACGTTCTCCCTTCCCTCCATTCCCATGATGCATTGAGAAATGATAGTTTCACCTTTCTACATCTGCATCGTATCATCAAAACAAATAATGCCTCTGCCGTATACCTGACGAAATTTTATCGACTCGGAATTAGGCACGCACTCTTCCAATAACACGCGCATACACCGCTCTGGCCCACAAAAAAAAAAACAAAAAAACAAAAAAACAAAAAAAAAACTGAAACTCCTTGTACCTTGGAGGTGTCTGTACTTTCAGCCACATACAGGAGCTAGCCATGGGTGATCAAATTGGATGTGAAACTATTTGCAGGTTAACTGTCCCCTCCCATCCTCGTCACCGAAGGAAAAAAAAAAGTCCTCGTCATTTCACGACGCCATAAGATACCTGATTTCTCGGCTATACACACAGGCTTTTTGACACATTGTGGATCTTATACGTGGGTTATTACAAGGTCTTCATCAGGGCGCGTGCAAAACAAATGACAGGTATACAAGAGGTCTTCGTTACTGTTAACATGATGCATGTTGCAATATCTTATGAATTTAATAAATTCCCCTGCTCCGTACACACCGCTCCTGTCCGGCTACATCAAGTCGAAGCTCATCAACTAGACCCTGACCTCGGCCGTAATGTAATCGCCTGTTTACGAGTGCGGCCCGCGCAATATTTACGAGTAAACAACAAACATCTGCCAGGCAGTCCCAAAATCAGAAATCAGCCGAATGATTATCGTCTGCTGGCTAAATATGGCGCTATCGATAGTGAAACCGATCCTTGGTATTTAGTGAATGATATTAATGTTCGGGAGGGGGGTCCTCCTTTTTGGGGGGAGAGGAGGCTTAAGAATTTACTTTTTAAGCATTTTTGTAAGGATATTTAGTAACGTGTTATTTCATTTATTTGCGGCGCATTGCATTATTTTGAACCTTTTGTGCACCACAGAAAATCCGGTATTACAATACCTGTGGCAGTGTAGGATCACAAAAATTACTGCTGTGGAGGAACAGCGAAGTACTCTTGGTTATGCTTCAACCGAGGTCAATGTTATTTTTATTACATATTTATCTATTCATTTTAAAGTATTTATCGCTGTTATTGAGACTATTATAATCACCTGAAAACTAGTCCAACTCAGCTGCTAAAGGAAAAGAACCAATGAACATTTTATTCAAAATCCTGTGTCATAGTTCTCACATCATGCTTAGAACCACTGTAGTCATTTGAGGGGGGTGAAAAACCACACCAAACCCCTTCACAATATCGGCTATCAAATTCTTCTCGGATCTCCGATTTGGACCTACGCTGGTATGAAAATATTTAGCTGTATTTTAGTGACTGCTCTTTTTAACGTAGTATTGCCCTTTCTGAAAAATGAAGGACTGTTTTTGTCAGGTTTGCAGCCCGTACCCAATACTCGATGCTTTCCGCAGCTGTTTGTTAACCCGAGATAACCAAGACAAACGACATAGCACTATCTTTTTGATTTAATACAATTTTCAGACGCCAGTTTTGATGTGCAGTACGACTCGTCGTGGCCATAGGGTAGCTCCATGCATGTTGTGGCGCAACTCGGTTCGTTTTGCGCAACCCCTTGCTCGTGTTTTTAATTTCTCCAATTTGCATCTATCCCTTCGAGCAACACTTAAAGGGAAAGCATCCGTAGGTGTACACTATACACGGGAAGGTTAAAGCTAACGAAACTGCGACTTTTATCAAAAGCTGCATACACGTGAAGTAGTTCATGACCCCTTTAAGCAGATTTTACTAATTAGCTCGTTGCGCATGGGGATAAGTGATGAAGCAAATATCTTTCACATTACCTCCAGTCGTTGAGGATGCCAGTTCATAGAGCATGGATGTAAAGAATCTTTGTTTGATGCGTTAAATTCTGAGATTTGAAACAAAGAGCGAATTAAAAAAAAAAGGAAATTTTCTCTCGCACTTTATCCCCCGCCAAGCTGTCAGTCTTGAATACGACGCGCGGTGTGTAAACCTAAGCCGCAGGTCCTTTACATCAAGGGTAAAACGGTCACGAAAACGTGTTTCTGGGACAGTTGTCTGAAATTAACATTTGTTCTGTCTCGTTGATGACACATATCCAGATCTTCAACGTACAAAATAATACCTAACAAAATAACCAAACTTTCATCAAACAATGTCAAAGGTAATATAAAGAGAGAAAAAAAATGAACAAAATGGACATGAGCATATTCGTAATATTTAGGGCAGTTATTTCACACATTTTGTTTTGTGTTATCCTCGCCCGAAGACTTTATTGTCTTTGAACCTATACATGTAACCGACACCATGTACATTTTTTCTTTACTGACTAAGGGGTATTGAATAACACGGAATTTTAAAAAATTTCCAAAATTCGGTACATGTACTGGAAAGGAAAAAAGAGCTTGCCACCTCGTCTCTCACCCCAAGAAAAAAATCTCTAACATCTCTAGGCATAATTTTTACAGATTATTGGAAGTATTGAAAGAGGATTGCCTACTTTATTTCACTTTTTATACCTAATAACTGTCGCTTGCACTAATTTCCTGAAGGCATTCAGAGCTAATAAGGGGAAAATTCGGGGTGTTTGAAATGCAAATTCAGACGGATTTCATTCCTTTACGCACGGGCTGCTGTGCAAGCAAATGATTTTTGTCTTAACTTACACTACATTTCTACTCCGAAATGCCATCTGAAGACAGTTTTCCTTGGAACAGGAGAATTTTAAAAGCTGTTACTGCTGGTGTACGTTGATTGGTATAAAGTATTCAATCGCATGAATGATATTAATAATGGTAACAATGATAATTATAACGTATAATAAGATAATAGTAATAACTTAAATGATTTATGCATTCACATTTCAGTTACAACATTAAAAAATCAACAAATGCAAATTTAGACCATTGCAGTAATGATGAATGGGACATGCGATTTAGTTGCAGACAACTGTGAACAAAATTTAGTTTAAAGTGGGGAGTAGAAGTTGTAAATACAGCGAACATGCTATTCGACGTAGTATAGATACAATTTGTAAGTGCACAGGCTTGAAGTAGCATGAACAGGGGAGGAAAACAATTCAGATTGTCTATGACATCCTACAGGACTTTCCCCACATTTCAAATAAGACATTTTTGCCGTCCTATATGTCATCAGCGCCCAGTTTATAACACTTCGTAACACATACGTAGACACCTGTTCGTCGTTAAGGCGAAGCGAGCGGTGTGGCGTTACTCCTCAGGAGACTCCAGGCATATTCAATAACGATGTGCTTGTGATATTCGGTGAGGGCGCAACTTTCTAAAGATGGGCAAAGGCGCAATGATGTGTCGGTTGACATGTATGTATGCAAGGAGGTACTCCTATTTGGTTTGACGTTTAATACCATCATAATCTGTGCAAGTTTCGTTTTGATTAACCTCAAACCGTGCTTGATTTGGGGGTTTTCACTTGCGTTGCCCGATATGTCAGTCGGCTGTAATGATGATGCAAAGAATGTTAGCAGGGCCCCCTTACAATGTAATTTGATATTTTGAGAACTGAAACATTTCGGTATCAAAAGTAAAGGGAAATGACCAGTGTGTGTACCTTTGAATAATCAATGAATATTTTAACAATAGATGTTAGCTGTCAAACTACCGACAATGTTCATGTTGTTACGACTTTTTCCCGCAATTGATTGTGTTCCGCAGTTATGTGTAACTGTATAATGTAACAGCTCGAAATTAATTGAAATCTGCAGAGAGAAAACTCTCGTCAGGATTCAGAATATGAGATACCACATTGATATGCATACAATAATAGCCATATAGGATGACGGGAAAGATATGTATTCGTCATATGGTATTCGCCTCTCCGTATCACATTTTTTTTTTCTTTTTGGTAAGATATGTGGCGTCATATAAAAAACAGCACATTTTTTATGAGGATCCCACAGGACACTTGATGTAAACCCAAATCCGCAGAAAGTGGGAACATGTGTTTACAAGGCACCCCACAATGCAGGTTTGCTTGGCCAGTGATCAAGATGTAAAGCAAGGAATATGAAAACAGAAAGGGTGACTTCAAGGCAGTTGATAGTTCAGTCTGCAAAGATCCTGTGGTATTATCAAGTCATGCTGTTTGTTAACTTTTGCGTGTGTATTTGTGTGTGCGTGTGCGAGTGTGTATGTGCTTGTGTATGTGTGTGTGTGTGTGTGCGTGTATGTGTGTGTGTGTGTGTATGTTTACATAAAAAGCAATCACTTAGCTGCACTGCATGATACTATAGTAAACTGCATCAATCTGTATATAAGTGGGCTGAACTCTGGAGGGTTGCCATGCAATGGGAATACGCCCCTCCCTACACTTTCCGCGTGGTTGTGGACACCGCCCACTAATGTCTTTCCTGTCATAGCGTCATGGAATTCCCAGTGGTCAAGTAATGTAATTTCTTCTTTCCATAGTATGTATGCTGGTGAAGAAGAAGAAGAAGAAGAAGAAGAAGAAGATGATGATGATGATAATGATGATGATGATAATGATGATGACGATGATGATGATGAATATGAAAAAGAAGAAGGAGGAGGAGTAAACGAAAAATAAGAAGGAAAAGAAGCAGAAAAGAAGAAGAAGAAAACTGATAATAGTGATCATGTCATACAATCATGGAACAGGGCTGTACAATCACACTCGGTTCAGAATAAAGTGGTACATGTTGTACAATATAGTTGTCTTGCTGCTGTATTTGCGGCGGCAAAGTTAAAGAAACAGTGACTACTCTCTTTCCCCGGGGCTCCATTATTATCCTCTTCTTTTCCAGCCAGGGTCTAGAGGTGACAACAGAAATTTTCTACAATTGATAGCTCCTCCGCAGAAATCTTGGTAGGAAGAAAAGGTTCCGACAAATACTTCAGAATCTAATTCCTTCCGCTCCCCACCCCCCCCCCCCCCCCATCCTTCTCCTGAGTTATTGGTATTACAGTCTTAAGGGAAAAGACCGGAATGTAGGTTTTATTGCATTTTTTTAATACACAGAGAGAGAAAAAAGTGAGCATCCAGGCACCAAATCATTCATTGGCAATATTGGTGCTTAGTGTAGTCCCACGCGTGCAGATTTGCGTCTAGTGTTACTGGTATTGATAAAGCGCGGTGTGATTCATCGCTGACAGACGATGTCGTTGGCTGTCGTTTGTTCGGTCGGTCCAGGGCGAGCTGCGGGGGCGAGGTGGCGTTCAGTGACTGCCTGCAGAGAGGGGCGAGCTCGGGGGAAGGGGACAGAGATTCAAACCCAATAACTTGAAAATGCGCTAACAGAAATTGCTATGACAATAAAATGTGTGCATTGATGTTCCTCCATCTGAGAAAAAAAGAAACAAAAGAAGAACGGAACCACAGCAATGCGAGTTGCTTGAGCTGAAGCAAGCTGAATAAATGACTGCAAAATGTAGGTCATATACTCAGTCTTAATTTCTATAAGAAGGCGAACAGAAGCGAAAACAACACAGAGTTATGATCCGACAACTCGTATTGCTATGACCCTTGATGGCGTTTCCAGGGAATCAACTTTGGACGAAAATGATAGCAACAATATCTGAGAGTGTTTGTTTTCACTCGTAAGAAGTTAATCAAAAAGTTTTCGCCTCTTTTGTTACTTGAGTCAATTCCTGGTCTATCTTAAGCGCCCACAGCAAATATCAGCGATCTGCAGTCCCGGTCGGAGATTGACATTCGGATGGTAGAAATCCTCCGCGTGAAGAAAAAGAAAAAATTGATAAAATGAAACTGTCTATCCCTTTGAGTGGGGATAACTTTTCATGCACTGGCTTGCTACTTACGCTTGGCGACATAACTTTGTGATTTTACACCCCGGGCAGAATACCAGATTAGCATTACTCTGTCACTCCTTGACGCCCATCAAGGTCGCGGATGAAATTCGAGATTGAATTTCATGAAGAGTCAGTCATCTTGATGCAGAGCCAATTATCTATTTCTGATACTTCTCTCGTGTTTTTCTTTCCTGTACCGACTGTCGTATGTAGCTAAGCTCCCTCTACGTTCAAAGAGAGCATAGTACTTTCCGTTGTTAGTGACGTTGGACAGAATTGAGTCCATATAAGATATCTACCATTCTTTGTAGACATTAGTTCTAGAAGTTTGCTGGAGTGGATTATGACGAATTAAGGCAGTCTCTACCTCCAGAGCATGTGCAACTTGTAATAATTCTACCGATATTGATGTGATACAACTACCCAGTTTAGCTCTACCAAAACGCTAATTCATAACGAGAGCTAGTACACATCGTTAGCAGTGGACCGTGGACCGCGTCAGTGCTGTGTATTGAAAGAGCGCCCTCTTTTGCCTGCGTCGCTCTCAGGCGGGCAAACTTTCAGCCAATCACGAGTGTTCAATTATTTATTGTGGGTCCCGTCGCACCGGTAATACATTGACGCTATTAGTCTGTTTCCGCACATCGGAACTTAATAATGTCAACTTCCTATCTATATCAGAGAGGCTAAATGTAACGTTTACCAGTTGGTGACGTTGGGCTACTAGTCGACTATACCCATCTATGGAAAATTGATGGCAACTTGTAGCTAAGTCCTTGATTTCCTTGAGAGGGGTTTGGTATAATTATAAACAGAGAGTTTATAAACAGAGAAGCAGAAAAGCCAACAATGCAATGGTACCAATCTATTCTAGTCTATTTTAAAGTGACCGCAATAATTATTATCTTGTTTGGATCTACAATCCGTGCATTTTGTAAGTTTTTTTCCTTTCTCTCCTGCCACTTTCTCTGTTTTTTCCTTCGTCTTTCCTTCTGTTTTCATTCTTCCCCCGCTTCTTCTTCCTCTTCTTCTCCTGCTCCTTTTTCTTCATCCTCTTCTTTTTGTTCTTCCTCTTATTAGTTTTGACTCTCTCTCTCTCGCTTTCATCTTTTTTTTTTCATAAAATGCACTTTTTTCTTTCCCCTCCCCCTCTCTCTCTATTTCTAGCTCTCTTTTCCTCGCTTCCTTAGTCGATATGCACTGATATGCCTGATTTTGTTTAATATGATGTAAGCCGGCCAAATTCTCTGCTAAAGTCATAATTTTCTGGCATACAGGCATATAGACATACCCCTCCCCAATCCTAACCACCTTATGTAATATTATTATGGAATATTATGTAAAATTATGTAATATTATGTAATATGCATGATTTTGTATGTTTTGCTTTTGTTTGTTTGTTTGCTTTTTTTGGGGGGGGGGGGTGGTTTCCTATACTATGTATAAAATGTTGTATTTTGTAATTGTATGGTTTTTTACTTCACGGACTCACGGAAGAACAGCCATTGGCTGAAGTGAGTGACCCGTGGTGAAATAAAATAAACTCGAACTCGAACTCAAACTCAAACTCGAACTCAAACTCAAACTCAAACTCAAACCTTCCACACACTTGCTTTTACTTCGTCTTTTCTTTCACTTTTTTTTTTCTGTTCTGTATCGAAATCGCTTTTTTTTCCAAATCAAATTCCTAAATATCTTCGCAAATTACTGGTGGACGCCGGTTTGGATGTAAGAAAATAATTGATTAAATAATGAATTAAATCTTGCCCAAATTGTATGGTCTCAGTAATTACTGGGCCTTGACAGTGCGCCAACCAAAATGACGTCACGTTAATCTATACAATGTCGATGCAAGCATCGTCTCTCCAGCAACCCTCATCTCCCCCCCCCCCTTCTCTGTCTCTCAGTGTCCATTCTTTTTCTCTCTCTTATCTCAGTTTCATCAAAGACGAGATGATAATGACTGCGCAAGCCATTCGTTGAATTGGATCACTGGCTCTGCTCAGGAAATAGATTGAGAAAGAGTGAAGATGACATTTCGCCAAGTCTCGAGAACATCTCAAAAACACTTTTCCCTCATCACCGCCATTTTGCTCCACATTAAAGTCGAGATGATTTAAGTGGATGATGCATCTTCAACTTCTGGCAATATGACAGAGCGAGTGTCTGAATCACTAGGCAGAAGCCACTTTTTTGTTTTTGTTTTAAAGAATTAGAGTTAGAAGCAGAAGGCGATCTGCATTGGCTAATTGGCTGAAAGCAATGATGGTATGATTCAATGTTCATGTCCCTGAAGTGCGGCTGACAGACAGACTATGGAGATTTAAATTAGGATCAAGGTCTCTCGTTTAACAACATTTCTCTCACAATAATCTCTGTCTGGTATTTTCTATTTCACTCTTTTCCCGCGTATTCCCCTCTGAAAAGCAGACGTCATAGACTAAAACGAAACAAATCAAGAGAATAAAATCCTGAGGTCCCTTGTTCATTAAGCATGCATATTTCATTTCTTCTGAGATAACTTCGCCATTTTCTTTCTTGTTTCATTATGTTTTCAAGATTGGTAGTTCAAATCTTAAAGATGTGTGCTATTGACATGGATTCGTGCCTTATATATTTCTTGTCTAATTCTCTTTTCATTTGTTTTGTCCCTTTTTTTCAGAAACGAGGGATAGCAAATGGTGACTACATGGTGTCGCATTGGGGTGTTTGGGGACCGTGGTCTACCTGCTCAAGAACGTGTGGGGGCGGTGTTGCTGAACAGAGCCGACATTGTCTTAGAAGGCGGATGGGATCGATGTAAGTCTTCCCGACTTTATTAAATAGTGTTACAGCTCCGTTCGTGGTGATATTTGCGTGGCTATTTATTTGAGTTTATTCTGTCCGTATGTCTACCTGCACTGTTCATCCGACTGTCTATACCTCTCTTCTTATATATACAGTGTATATTTGTTTTAGGATCGTCGGCTTCAGATCATTTTGTTGTAATCCACTTGTGTGTTTTTTTATTCTATTTTTACTAGTCCAGAGAATCAGAAATCATTTTCCATAATTATTAAATGCATTTACTGTAAAAATAAATATCGTTATTCTGTATATGTCCTTTTCTTGCCTCTGACATTTTGTTTCTCAGTCTTCAGCTAAATTTTCAGGCTGGAATTACGCTTGAAATCACGTGTCCAAACCTCTCCCCAAACATACATGAGGATTCTATGCACGAAGAAAGATAAGTGAACGTTTGAAGAAAATCTGACAATGCTTTTACTAGTTACGAGTACTTCCATGTGCTGCTATCTCTGGACATGGAAGTCTAAAATTATTTGCGATGTCACAATAAAAAAAAAAAATATTGGAGCACGGAAATTAAAACAACAACCGAAAAAAAAAAAACCCAGCGGAATAATACTGTGTGGATTTTTTTTCTAAGGATATCGACAGAGCAATTGAGAGCAGAGCTCATCTGAATAGCATAGGTAATAATTAAAGACTAAAATAATAGTACGGTAAAAGATCAATGGAATGTATCTTGCCATGATGACAAAGATTTGTGGAATCTTCTTTGTATAAATTTTTCACTATGTTATCTATATTATGATGTCTACTATTGTGACGTCGTGAATTGACAAGAGTTCCCATCTACAGAGGGCGCCACGTGCAGTCTGTGTGTAAACCAAAGTATCTGAAATTCATGACTTTTGAACGGATTTTCCGATTTTCATCAAACTCTTTTTTCATCAAAGTCTTACGAATCTTTCCATGCATTCCCGGAATAAAAATAATGATTATGTTCAGGGGAAACCCCTCTTCAACATGTTTGTACTATCCTATCAATAATGAATATACATTAATTGTCTGAGCGCAAACTTGAGACAAGAAGTGATAAGCTTTAGTCTGTTTCCCTAAATTCCCCGTGAACGATCTGCGCGCTAAATGAATGTTCTTTATAGCCATTCAAACGTTGGTGTGTATGTGTGTGTTGTCATGGCTTGCATGATGAGTAGGATACACTGATTAACTGACCTTACGGTTCAACTCGATGACCGTGGTGATACATATGCCAGATGATATTTACACAATGAACAAGGTCATTTTTGCGACGGTCCTATTGCGTCATCAGTGTAACAATTCGTTAGGACTTTGACAGGTAATCACGGACAGGCAAATTAAACTCACGGGATTCACGTATCACAGGAATCACGCGAATTCATAATATCATTAAAATATATGAGACAACCTTGAGAAACTATTGTGTTCCCCGTTGTTGTGTTGGCAAGACAACCAAATTTATACCCAAATTTCCGTCATGTTGTTATAGAAAAATCAGTCAGTGTCTGAACGAAAAATGGAAGGCAGGTACACTCTTGATAAACTCAAGGGCAGTAGATTATCAACCATGGCATCACCGTCGCCTCCTCCACAATTTGATCGCCCAGGCAACGTGCCGCTGGAATATCATTGCTCTCGTGCTTTATGCTTGACACAAATTCGTAATAGAACTTATCGGTTAAGTTTTCCTTGTGAAGCATAGAAGCGGTAATTTAATGTAATACGAAGGGGGAGGTTGAAAAGATCTTCATTCATGATTGTGATTCTGTCGAGAAAGCGTCCTGGTACCTGGTCTTTCAAAGACGTGCAGCTTTATAGTCTTGACACATGTATACATTGTACTATAGTGTAGCATACAGCATATCAGGTTGTCATTGTCACGTGTGTTTCCGCAGAACGCAAGCTGCTGCCAATTAGTGTATGTGTCAACGAGCTTTAATTGATGGTTTAACAAAATTATCAGAAAAATATGAGATTACAAACTTACCGCAGCAATAGCATTGAGGAAAAAAAAAAAATCTTCAATTTTGAGCTTTTGGTGAACAGATTCCATGATCATGATGATTTCTAACACCAAATCACATCCAAATCCCAGAGCATGGAGTTTACTAAGACTATAGATTGATAGAAATGATCTTTCATACTTGCTGTCGGCCAACACACGTTACTCGAATGAGATTTGATGAGTATCGGTATGAAAGAGTAAAAGACGAGGGGGAAAAGAGGGGACGGGGAGGGGGAGGGGGAGGGTGGTGGGGAGAGTATAATGAAGAAGAGACAGGTGTAGAGAGGATCAAGCGAGGCTGGTAGAAGGGAGAAGAGGTAGACGACTTCACACTGGGTGTCTCCATGTGAAACACCTGTGCTACGAATCCCACATAATGGGCCTAATGAGTGCAAATTTTGGGGAAATTAACGCGGCGACACATCCAATACGAGGGAGAATGCGCTCCTTCTTGTGGGAAGGGTAGAAGGGGGAGGGAGGGGAGGGGGTGCGGGAGGGGGAGTTGAGAGCTCGAGAGGCCTGATCGCTCGAGGGTCAGTGCCCTTTATGCGAACGTCCCGTCTAAAAACACGCACGCTCAACTGGACTGGCTGCCTCGTTGATATGCGTGACATGTGCCACTCCTCCGCGGCTGACGGACCACTGAGAATGCAATCAGCGCACCAAGTGTTATCATGTTTTCAATCAAAATTACTCTTACTTTTCGAGATGAAAATTTAATTGAAATACTTGAGCACCGCAATGTACGTTTTTAGAAACATGTATGTCAGACAACACTGGAAGTATGGCAGTTTTGTTTGTTTGTTTGTTTGTTTTTATGAACTTCAGTTTACATTCTGGGTCAAGCCCTCAAAGCTCTAGACCAATGCTGTAAACCTCATATATACAGATGATTTATTCTTTATTTCATTTTTTAAAGAAAAAAAGTCTTATCATGTTCATTTGTCGGTCATCAAGTGCAGATAAAATTTTGTTGATATGGCCACAGGGGAAAAAATATCAAATATAATTATATAGAATAATGCATTATATATAATTCCTTTAACAAATAGGGCCTATTCCAGATTTTTCCGAGCAAGGGTAATTGATGAAAATAATTATTACTTTACCACATGAATACTAGGGAGTTGTTGACATATCAAGAATATAAATTCCTTCTAACGAGGTATAGCTTTCAGTAGTGTAATTGACGCAGACAACATGTCTCCGAATCGCAGACGCTATAGATGGAACTGAACCCGAGTGCTTTCCCGCATCGGAAACAGGGCTTGGGTTGCTCCGCAACTCGCGCCGGGCGGCAAAATTTTCTTTTGGGATAAAATGGCAGCAATATTAGATGTCGTGTACGCCCTATAATTAAGGTATGTGTCAGGCCTCTGATATTGTTGCATGTAGAATGCTGGAGGACTACACCGTCAATGCTCAAAAAATATTTGAAAAAAATACTCGACCTGCAAAGAACATCTCCTTGAAATAATGGGGTTTTTTCCCCCCTTAGGGGAATGACCTTGGAAGGTGATAATGTGATGTCGTTAATCGAGAAGTTGGGAAAAGATGATTTAGTCTTGTTTATGATGATATAGCGACCGGCAATATGAAAACACAGTTTGTTTGTGTGTTGTTGTTTTTTTTTTTTTTTTTTTTTATAGTTTCGTATACTGGGTTGGAGAGATTCCGAACAGGTGATTTACCTAATACTGAAATCGGGTCATTTTGAACTTAGGAGACGACATTGTTTCGACTCGGGAGGAAAATTTGAGAAAGGGTCGCAACTGAACGACCGTTACGACTCCCGAGATGAACTTCATCATGAATTTAATCGCTTCACTTCCCCCACCTTGTCCTCTGTCTTCTTTATGGCTTGAGGCGACGTCTTTTCATAATGCGGACCACAGGTACAAAAGTCGGGTTTATGTGAGTCACCGCTTCCTTCCCCCTTGCTCTTCATCCAAGTAATCTCCGAGGTGCACGAGACCCATGCAGGTTAATTATCCCAGGACCCCCTTCTTTATCTTCCTTTCTTTCCTATATACTTTTTTTTTTCTTGAAATTCATGTTCACATGTTGTATCCTTCCGCTTCTGAATCACGACGCGACATCAGTTAAAACGTTTACTCACTGTCGCCTGAACAGAGTTCCGTATCACATGCCGCAGCCTCCGAGCTGTGGTATAATTCCAAGAGATTGCGCACATGGACCATCGGGATCCAGTTAGCAATGGCTCCATGATAAAGTAAAGGAAACCAAAACCCAAAGAGAAATGTGGATTAAGTGAAAGCAGCATCATTACTGGAGCACATCAGTGAAAGTTTGAGGAAAATCGGACAATCGATGCAAAAGTTATGAATTTTTAAAGTTTTGATGTTGGAACCACTGGATAAGGAGACTACTTGAGTTTATGACATCATGTGTGGACAACAGGATAAAGAAAATTAAAAGAAAATTGAACATGCTTTCACTTTTCTTACGTAATGAAAGAACACTTTACTAATCGCTTTCAGAAAGCAGGGGGAATGATCGCTTACCCTTAATGTCAGTATCAAGTTGATGGAATGTGTGATTTTCATGAAAAATGAATTTCTGTGGAATTTTCTCTATATTTTCTTTATCTTGTTGTCCACACATGACGTCATTAACTCTAGTAGTCTCCTCATCCAGTCATTACAACACCAAAAGTTAAAAAATTAATAACTTTTGCATCGATTGATTTTCATCAAACTGAGTTCTACTAATGTTGCTGCTTTCAGTTAATCCACACTGCTATGGGTGTTGGTTTCCTTTAAATAACTTTATTAAAGAGTTATAGTCTGAAAATATTGCCAAAAGTGATTGATGTAATAATTATGTTTGTATCAATTACATGGGAGGGTTGTGGAGATGATGGCCTCATCACACTGTCTGCTTTGCGGATGCGCTTGTGACCAATGCCACTGTTTCGTTAAAATATGTGAAACGTATATAGCTCCATGATTTTTTGCTATCATTTCCAATGTAAAAAGACAAAACAAAACAATGAATAAAACCGAAACAAGGTTTCATAATTCTCTGTGTACAAACTGATTGTCTTTATTACAGTCGGGAAGGAAAAACCAACATCGAGTAGAATTTCCTTCCGGCATAAAATTCTGACACAATTCATTTCCCATTTACTTGTGTCTACTACTTGTCCTCCTGGTCTTCTTCAGCATTTAAGAGCCTCTTCACTTGTTAGGGTGTGTGTATGTGTGTATGTGTGTGTGTGTGTGTTTGTTTGTTTGCATGCTTATTTGTCTGTCTGTGCGTTTGTTTGTATTCATTTCTCTTTAAGTGTGTCCAACACTTATATCATCACTCTAATATTACCGTACCCTGGTGAACAAGGTGTCTTAGATCACCAACATTCATTTCCCACGCGTGATGTCCCTCTCACGACGACTCATGTCAGGAAAAGGCATGTCGGTATATCATGAGCCAAGTCTTCTCCCACGGCAGCCCGGAGAACAAATAAAAACAAGATCTTGCGAAATTGAAGGGAGAGTGAACGCACGAATTGCCATGAATACGTGACAAAATAGAATACTTTGTCTTGTCCTTCTTTTAGCTATTTCTATTGCTCTTCTCTTTGGTTTTTCCCCTTTTCTAAGTCTTCTTCCCCTTGCTTATATTCTCTCGTACTTCTTCACAGAATTCATGGAATTGTGTAACAATATTGATTGACAAATGAATGCTTTGTAATATGTGTTATTAATGTTTGATGAAAATAAAGTAAGATAATTGAATGGAAATTAATTTGAATAGAATTGAAAATACAAATTGTAGAATGGTTTGGTTCATGATGTTGTTCTAATTCTGCATAAATTGTCGTTGTTTCTATACTGTAGTGATATTGTTATTGATTTATATTTTGTATTAGCGTATGAATCAGTGGTGGTGGTGGCAATTTGCTACATGACGTTCATTTTACCAGTATCATTACCATCAATATTTGCTATGATAAATATGCCACTAGTTTACCGCCAGTGACTGCTTAGGGATGATCATAATCCCGCCAATATAGAGTGTTGAGTATACCTAATACAATGTAGTATCATATTGCTGATTTTGAGCGACTCTTCCCAGGCGAGGCATGTGCTATGGACAATATATATAATTCGACGCCCATATTTTATGTTATTGTTTGTTCGTTATTTTTTTCTTTTTGTAGGGTGCTGACGGGTGCCAATCAGTGCGTCGGGTTATACAAACAGTACAAATTGTGCAATACAAAGGTAAGAGAAAAAAAAATCTTTTTGTCAAAAAAAAAAATCTGTCAACTGAAATATATACAAGACGATTAAGCATATACTTTATATCATTTCTAATTGCGAGAGATTTAAAAACACTTTCATGAAGTGTGATGTATTTTAGGAATCTTCAAGTCATTTCTAGTAAAATAATATGTTTTACCCTGAGACTACAACATAGATAATTCCTAGTTTGTTTTTAGAAGGTTGTGCTGTCATTTGTTTGTTTTTTCCTTTGAAAACAATTTTATTTCAGTTGCCACTGGTTCATTTTCTTTTGAGAAAGGAGCGAAACTTGAACTATAATTTCGTTAATTTCATATCTTCGGTTTACCATTGATCATCCAAGTTAATCGCCACGTGTTCTCATCTTAAAGTAATGCCTTTTGATAAACCTTGCCTCCAGTTATGTTTTTATGACAGTCGATAACCATCTCAAGTCCCAATCATGCATGGTAGATTTGATTTCTGATATCTTCCGCAAGAAATATGCTGTTCATAAATACTTGCGGTTTCTCATGATTTCATTTTAATGTTGCCGTAACTTGTTAACTGCGTGTTATCGCCGCTGGCCAGCCAGTTTCATTCTTATTCCGAGGATGTCATATACACCATGTAGCAGGTGATCGTGGTCGTATTTATTAAAAAAAAAAAAACCATCAATTTGCTTCTGGACAACAACAAAAAAAAAAAGAGAAAAGAAAAGGGAGAAAACGATAATGTGGTAATGGGGCGCATAATTGGACCGACGTGCTGTTTTTATTTTACAGTCGTGTCCGCCCGGGAGTATCGATTTCAGGGCGGAGCAGTGTGAGAAGTTCAACCAAGAGACCTTCATGGGGAAACAGTACCAGTGGGAACCTTTCATCAAAGGTAGGTGTTGGTAACCATAGTAACGGTGTAGAAGATGAAAGAAGTGAAACAAAATCAACAAAAAGTCGAAGATGATAATTAATACTTAATGATATTAAATTGGTCTACTGACCAATGAAAGGGATTCATTTCTGCATCCTTATAGGATAATTTGATTGACACAATGTATGCAATACAACATAATTCAGTATAGTACAACTATATATGGCAAGATGTGTTGTTGAGTGTGACAGCATAAATTTCTAAGGAAGACTGCATCTTGCTCATCTAATTCATACCTGATCTTGTATCAGATCTGATTGTACATTTTTAGTTGGCGCGTATTAGCTTTTAAAAGATTCCTTTTGATTACACGCACTGTCGGTTTTCCTCAAACTCCACGCACTCGATTACAGTATCGAGATTTTCTTTTCTTTTCTGGTGATACAGAATCAACAACAATGAAAATTTTGAACCGATGAGATTCTTCCTTAATTAAAAAAAAATAGTAGCGAACATTTATAAGTAGGTGAATCATTAGACAAAATAGCGGGATTTCGATCACGATTCAAATACTGAGATTTCTTTACATACAGAAATGAGGGATTCATGAAGCATGATGGTATGAAACAATGCAAATGACGTAGCGATTCTGCTATTAATTCGGCATTATTTTCGAACATGGACCCTACCAGGGTCCATGGTTCGAATGACCCTCACGGAAAGGAAGTACAGTGTGTAGTGTGCTTTCACGATCTATAAGAGTCGGTACTATACATGTGGTGTTTTGTTTTGTGTTTGTGGTGTTTTGTTTTGTATTTGTAAATAGGAGTTTCTGCAATTTACAAGCATTGCTTCTCAGCAGATCTCCTATCTTTTCCACCCGATGTATTATCAGCTATCTGTCATGTTTGTCTAATCTTTGATTTCTTGTCTTCGCCCAATATTACAATTCCTGTAATTAGTTATTCTTGGTGGAATTGAACAAATAAATTGAATTGAATTGAATTGAATTGAATTGAATTGAATTGAATTGAATTGAACTGAACTGAATTGAATTGTGTGCAATGCGGTTAGTCTTGGAAATATCCTATACCAGAGAACCTTCCCTTATTTCAATCTCAAGGTGGTAAAGGGTTAAAAATCACAACTTTTTCTACTTTTTTCTTCTTTCAGCTATTTTTTTTTTCTTTTGCTTTCTGCTACTATTTTTTTTTCTTCATAAAGTACAGTCATAGTGGCATGGAAACATTGGTCTAGTCAAAGCTGAATCATTCTAAGATATTATCTTTAAATCTATAAGCTGGTACATTTTTTTGACACATATTCTCGTGAAAACTCGTAAGTTTGGTAGACGAGACGGAACGGTAAGGCAGACGTTATGATGGTGAGTCAACTTGCAGCCAGGTAATCCTCTTTTCCTCTCGTTTCCCCGCCCCTTTCCCCTACACTTGGTTTTCATCTTTTTCACCCAGTAACACTGTTTTTCTCGAGATCTTTTAGCGCTGTCCGGGCTCGCCATTACTGCCAATGACCTTTAGGTTATCAAACTCACGCCAGTCGCGGCATTTCACTCACGATGTGGTTCAGGTAGCCATCTTGCCCGAGTAGACAACATCATAATGTGATTTGATAATGTCCCCAATGTGTCCCTTCTACTGATTTTTATGTGTGTAAATGCGGATGGTTAGTATGGCAAAGACACATTTTAAAAGTTATGAGCTAACAAGTGCCCAGGGTACAAATACAATGGCAAGAGAAACTTTTTACCATGTAGGCCTAAATTTCCTGTGAGTGTCTGTCAGTGTTTGTGTGTGATACCGCCTTGTATGTACTGTACCCATCATTCCCCAGGGCAGTATTCCAGCAAAGCTGCAACTTGAAAGCAGACAAGTGCCAAATTCCAACCTGGTACCCATTTATGCACCTGTGTGTGTGCGTGGGGGTGGGATGGGGGAGGAGGGGAGGGAGCCATATGGAATAAAGTTTGTCACTCAAGATGACAAGTGTTCCCAGCACGGTTTGAACCCTAGACCTTGCCATTGAATACAGACAGTGTCCAAACCACCTGGCCATTGTCACAACCTCCGGTGGGCTAAAAATGTTCACTCGGTGAGTGCATTTCTACACGTAGACCCAGACGTACAGTGCTCAGTGATTAAATTAGAAGGAAATCCACAAGCCTTCTGACTCAAATCATGTGTGTGGTGAAACTCGGGTGCTTTCCCTGCAATACATCCCATATGTGGTGTAAAACCACATGGGAGTAAAACATGGAAAGAAAAGAAAAGAAAAGGAGATTTATTTTTGTTTTCACATCATTATCTCAACTGCACACTCATACACTCACCAGCACAACCACATGGAGAAGGAAGCATCATAATAATAATTGTTACTTTATGATATTCTTGACAATTATCACTTTGATATGAAAAAGATTATTGCCATGAATACTTTGTATCTCCTCTTACAAGTGTATATTTACTTTCTTCGTATTACATTGAATTAAATTCAGTTTAGTTCAATTCATTTCATATCAATTAATTCATCACAGAAAAATAAAGTACATTATGTACAGTACCAGTATTATATCTAGTAGGGCCTACTGTATTTTGAAAAACATACAGAGTTAATTTGATGAGCTTCTCTCTTCCAGTTGTCTTTGATCTATGAATAATTTATCTTAAATGAATCTTTCCATATGATGTATATACTTTATATTTGTTTGTACTTTAAGACATTTTCTGGTAAGATCAGGTGATGAATGAAAGTAATATATGTACAGCTTACTCGAAATCATGGATTTGTCATAACTGTTTCAGGGGCGGATCCAGGAATTCCGTATAAAAGGGGAGGCACCTTTGCAAATCCAAGAGGGACGCATGCACCTTCCCCATTTTTTTCTTTTTATTTCTTTTGTTTTAACCAAAAATAAAGAGGGGGCGCATGCAGGTGCACCCCCCTGGATCCGTCACTGCTGTTTACTATTCACTTTTAGATTTCAATGTCAGTATTTCCTTTTTCATGTCTCAAATACTTGGTAGGGAACCATTTGAAAATAGCTTGTCCTTATTTTACACATGTGCTTGTATTTTCTTGTGTAGTTTTTAGTGGTATACATATCTATCAAATTACTGAATGTTTTTGCTTAAGTGTTTTTGATATGGAAACAAATACACAGTGAAGTTAACATTGAAATATGCACAGATTAGAACTTCATTAATTTGCCTAAGACTCCAACTCACTTTAATAAAACCACTGGTGGAAAAAAAAAAAGAACAAAAGTCATTATGCAAGAAAATCCACAAATTTGGCAAGCAAATGATACAAAACATCATGAAAAACAATCATATTCTTGGCAGACAGATTGCTGCCATAATAACAGGTACACATTGTAGATTCTTGTTTCTTCCGCTTTCAAGGTTATATCGTGTCCTCCGTTTAATGGGAATTAAAAAAAAAAAAAAAACGGTGGAACCACATCGAGGTTAGTCGCTGTGTGAAACATGACAGAGGAAACGTGATCAAGGTTGTCTCCTGCTCTCTGAAATACTTGACCTCTGTGGATTGTTTGGTAATGATCTTTAGTAGTGGAGGAAAAAGGAAATTACGTCACCTTTTTATGCTGTATGGATCATATGGTGCATCCACCCCAAATTAAAGTTGTTTCAAACATTTCTGCTATCTAAAGGAAATGTTTTCTAAGCCATCAAGTGGAAGTATAGCTATCAGTGGCTGAGCTAAAAAGAGAAACTTTGCAATATCAGAAGTTGAAGGCAGACAGGCAGGCAATTAAAAATTGTGTTCAAGGTAGAAGTTGTTTATGAAATGCAGTGCCAACTTTAGTGTCGTATCATTTGCAGACGTTGTCGGGGAAACAGTGATTGCATTAAACAAACTTCATCTAGGTCCCTGTTTACACCTGAGCTTATACTTAATTGGGCCACTCCTGAGCCACAGCTCAGCAAGCTTAATTTACACTACACCATGGAGTCCTACTCACTCTTAAAGGAAAATACCTGAACTTGTTCCCCATCTTAATCGATTATGTAATTGTCAACTGTGTAAATTGACACCTTGGCCAGGTACAATATGTGTCACATTCTTTTTATATCCATACCATGATTTACCATGAGTTACAATTCGATTCATGAATGATTATTTTAACCTCTTCAAATATGATTCCATACTACTGGCTTCAGATGACCTCCCCAGGTGATTTTATTTTTCCTGACGCATCTTTTCTTGGTTGCTTAGCTACTTGCAAATGAGGAAGCATGAAAAAAAAAACAATCATAAAAGTGGAGAATGGTGTGTCACTTGGGTGAAAGGAATAAAATGGTACTCTTGCCAGGATTTGAATAGTTCATAAAGTACAATGTCAACAGAAAGATGGCTAGCTGTTATCTTTGAATCCATGAACATCACAAGGTTGGATGACTCAGGCAAATGACCTTGGACAATAGATGTATGGAAATAGTTTACTAGATCAATGATTGGTAGAAAAATTAAACAACGGATAAGATCCTTGATTGATCCATTTTTCCCACGCCCAGTCATCCAAGGGGGGGGGGGGGGGATGTGTAGGTGACATCATACATTGTTTGGACCAGTCTGAACATTAGGAAATGGATTATGAAGGGTTTTAAATGGTTCCCAGGCAACCCTAATGCAAACATATACATACACCACCACCACAATCATAATTACCATCACCATCATTAGCACTGCTACCAGCATTACCAACACTGTCACACTCGCCACCACTTTCACTATATCACTGCCATCACCACAGTGACAACCACCTCAATTACTATCACTGTCACCACCACTACTATCACCATTACCACCATCGCAAGCCCAATGCCATCATTGCTACCACAATTACTACCACCTCCACAACTGCCACCACTGCTCTCACCATCACCACCATCGCAGTCACTACAATTACTACCACCTTCACCACTGCACAACCTCTACCACCTCTGTTACCACCATGACCACCACAATCACCACTTCCTCTGCTACCATCACCACTACTTCTGCCACTACCTCCACCAATATTACAATCGCAGCAACAAAGTTGTCAGCCAAGGTGCCTGAGATAACCACATTATTACATTTTGAAGGCAGCAAGTCGATAAGAGATATCTTCATATGCATGTCACAAACATAGTCAAGGTGTCCTTACGCTTGTATGTATGGCTTCAGGTGTGATCTGTTGGGGTTACCTGCAATTCTTCTACAACATGATATCCTCAGTTATGAATCCTTCTACAGGAGAAATATTGCACATCCCAAGTATAGAATACTTGCTAAATTGATGATGATGTATGTCATGGACATAACAGTGATATTTTGGGACAAATATGTTCATTCAAGTATGTTCACTTGAGATTTCTGTTTGCAATTGCAGATATCACACGCAAATAAAAAAAGAGTTAGCAGTTCTGCTTCGTCCAAGAGAAATCTAAACTCCACATGTTTGCCAAGACTATGGGCCTAGATGCCCTACTAGGGGCTCAAAGGCTCAAGAGAAATGTTATTTGTAGTGCAGAATGCTCAACCCCCATCCCCTTGCAGGGGTCGCACTTAACTTTTTTTTTTACTAGCCAGGCGGACTACTTAGAATCAATTTTAACACTGAAGCAGTATGTTGGCTAGCCAGACGGACTAGTAACTTCAGAATTTTATGATTTTTAGCTAGTCCGATGTGATTTTGGGTGGCCAATGGCCAGCGGACCATCGCCAATTTCGAACCCTGCCTTGTGATGTGTAGCAGAGTGGTGTGTTTCTTTAGTAGAACACAAATGATGTTCTTATTTCCTATTTCACTCTGCAAGTTGAATTTCACAATTACATGTAAGCTTATTTCCAGTTAAAAAAAGTTTATGAAAACTGTAGACCTATGTAAAAGCAAGTATGTCATAAAGAGGACGTACAGGCTTTATGCAGTATTAGATGTATACTTTTGTGGAATACAAGATCACAGGGCCTGGAGCATTGTCCTTTTTTTATGAGAATGATATTACTGTGTTATTACTGTGTTACTTTGATTTCCTCAAATGCATCCCTAAAAGTATAAATTGCGGAGTACTTGACGAGAAAGATAGTATACTTCACATTATTCATATCAACTCCTGTTTATTTTTATTCATATCAGCTTCTGTTCCATGTGAGCTGAACTGCAGAGCAAAAGGAAACCGGTTTTACGCCAAGCTGGCTGAAAAAGTTGTGGATGGAACGCGGTGTGGGCTGACACAGTCGGACGATGAGTTGTGCGTGGAAGGCATGTGCAAGGTAAGAAGACTTTCAGTCGTTTTGCTGAGATTCCGCGAAAGTTTTTGTATCAATGGTCTTCTAAAGGTGATGCCAACATGCATCTAGGAAGAATCCCTCTTCCTCCAAGCAGGATTTACAAGGAATGAATGGTTGTTACAGGACTCTGGGGACTGTAAAGTGTACAGAGAATGCAACATAAACATCACTCAAAATGGTATGATATCACTATGTTGTCCAAAAACTTCATTTTTCTTTTCTTCACAAATCAAGATCTTTATGATAATCTGCACACATGAGTTCACACACACATAGACACACACACACACACACACACACACACACATACCACTTTGGTCTCTTTCACATTTTTGCAAGCTGTTACATTGTGTTTATGTTTTGATTGTTCCTAATCTATGGTCGTCTATCAAAATCTCACAAAATTATTGATATAACCTCCTTGAACACTTCTAATGTCTTCTGAGCTCAACTTTTCATATAATTTTCATTTATCCATGTCACACATATGAAATAAAGCATTTCAACACACCCACACACATGTCAAGACATATCAAGCACAGAATTCATATTCTACATTTCTTTACACAATCTGCAGACAATACAAAGACCTGGTTTGTGTGTGTGTGTTTTTTTTTCCCCCCAATTCTCTCATTTCACACATGAAAGGCGCTCACACAATTGAACACTGTCCCATATTCTATTATGAGTGTGAGCCGCTTTTTCATTCACTATGTGAATGTAGATTACAAGCAAAAGCATTTCAAAGTCCTGTAAATTTATCCATGAGATATGTGCCTCCATCAATTAGGTGCGTGTATGCATTTAAATTGCTGTCACACACACAATAGAGGATACAATGAATTTCTTGCAGCAACAAGGTTATTTAACAGGTTCAAAGCCTGCGAAAGTTGAAAGAGTGTGTGTGTGTGTGTGTGTGAGAGAGAGAGAGAGAGAGAGAGAGAGAGAGAGAGAGATAGAAGAGAGGAAAGGACTCAGACGTTTTTGCCTTCCCATCAGGGTAGTGATTTGGCACAGTTGGTAGTGCGTCTTCCTCTATATTCCACAGGACCCAGGTTCAATTCCCGCGTCTAACCAAGCAATGTTGTGTGTAAATCGTACCATCCCATCTAGTTAGAGGCAGAACACTCTGTCCCTAGAATAGGACACAAAACTGAGGTTCCGTGTGTGAGAGAGTTATAACATGTGCACGTAAAATATCCTGCTTCAATTTATAGCAAAGAGCAAGGTGCATAAGCCATCTTCTCCGAAGGAAAAAAATGAAATAAAAACTAAAAAACAAACAAACAACAAATCTCACCTGCGTTCTCTTTCGATAGAACAGAAAATCTATGTGATGTCTGTTCAGGCTAGAGTCCTGAAGTGCAGTTCTTTTATTTTTGTAAGTAAACATGGTAGCTGGAAGAAGTTGCATTGCAAATTAAATTTCATTGCAAGCGCTCCTGTGTGTGATTGCCATCTGAAACCTGTTTACATAATAGCACTGTAGGAGATTATCCATAAAAGGTTAAAGTTGAGCCTTACTTCGCCTTCTTTTTTTTTAATTAGCAACTTCCATCTCATTTGAGAGTAAAGAGAGACATTTGTAACTGCATATCACATTTTGAGCTGATCTGGAACCATGCAGTTTTTAATTTTTGAACACAATGTTTCTCTGGTAGCACTGTCATTTTCACTGACAGCATCATGTGGGTGTTCTGCGCGTTTGAAGTGACTGAAATCTTGTGGTATATGCCTGAGGCATTAATAATGATCATTCTTTTCGTTCACAAGTTTGAGCATCTTTCTGTCTGAGATTCCGACCACAGTGCGTGCAATTTGACGGCTGTTACCTTCCATTCAACTCCTTCCTGCGCAAGTTCTTGGTAATAGCTATTGGAACAGCAATGAGGAATTTCACCCTTATCTGTACCCAATCTCCGTAAAACTACGCAAATCATGATCATTTATGATAGAAAATCTGGAGCCGACTAGGCAGCTATATTAACCCATTGAGGATGAGTCCCCAGTATACTCGGGCAAGAGTCTGTGGGAAATGCGTGTTGTAGCAAAATAAGTATGTCCTCAATGGGTTAAAGTACCATTAAATTTTCAAACAGAGTAATGGGCATTCCTTTCATTGTATTTGACTATAGAAATAAAAAGAATATAAAAAGAATATATTCTTCAGTCATACTGTACATCTCATCAGTAGATTTGATGATGTCCCATTGAAATGCCATCAGCCTGAAAATGGGTAGATTGGTCGTATGATAGATTTGCGGGGAAAATACTCAATAGAAATACAAGTTTCATTGCTTGTAAAGGTAGAGCAATATGTGGTCTCCATTTCATAGCAGACAGACCGGTTTGCTTAAAGGGACTAACAAGGTATTTGTAAAAGATCTTGAAAAGCATTTTTTTTCAGTTGATTGATCACTTGATTATAAACTATGTCTTTATCAAAAGGGGACAAGCTGTTTTTATTCTTGATCTGATGGATTTATTTTGAAAAAAAAATGAGGTCAGCAGTGGGTCACTTGCATTGAATGTGTTAATACATGTACTTTCTGTTACTTTTAGATTCTTTTTTTTTTGGGGGGGGGTGGCAGAGAAAGAAAAGAAAAATTATTGACTACCCATGTAAGTATAGGAGCAGAAGTTTCTATTAAACACTGTCAAGAATCAGAGGACTGCCATGTATTAACTTTTCTCTCAAAAATGTTATAACGAGTGCCATTTTATCAAGAGTTCTGCTTCTCACATAACATACACGTAACCTGAGCAAATGTTTTGCTAACCATACTCAATCTATGTTAGTTTGTTTGTTTGGTATGGACCATATCAGTTTCTTGAATCGTGGACATGGGAGGGGAAAGGATTTGTCTCAAAATTGGCAACACAGCATACTTCACGATAGACCTTGAACACACCACATGGACATGATAAAAGAAGACAACTTCAAAAGCAAGATATATTAACAGGTTGCCTCATTTTCATTTGCTTCTCCATGTGACTCTACCCATGCAGGTGACTTCCAATATTTCACGAATTGCCACTGGCATTCAATACATGGGTAGACAAAATAGCTTGCATTTTACTTCTGCGAATCTTGGCTCTTTACAGTACCTTCCCTCCTGAAAATGAAAAAGACTCATATCTCATTCCGTCACTTTGGTTCTTGGTCATGAATTCAGTCACTTGCCATATTGTTTTATTCAAGTCTCAATTAGTGAAAAACTATTCATCAGGAAATGTATGACATATGTACAGTATCAATGAAATCTGTTCAATTCTCTTTTGTACTTCACTGGGTCCTATTTGCAGAGAGGGAGGAACATGGAGGCAACATGTACCAATCAATGCAACCTCTTGTGTATTTAATTGAAAGTTTAATTGAAAAAATTTCAACCATTGTGGCCCTGACTGTTCTTTACTTTTAGTTGACCCTATAATGTCCTATTTTCTATCATTATTATTGTTTTTGACTAAACAAATGAACCCTACATGTCTCAACTCAAATGGAATAAAAACTTTAAAGTGAGTTAGTTGTTGATTGTTTGTTTTTTGTATTTTAAGGGGTCACTTTACGGGTTGTATGGTAAAGATAAAAAGGAAACATGTGTAGCAAACATCTGACTTTGACCATTGGGTCAGTTCATGGGGTTGCATCAGCTTTTTGACATACTAGAGCTAAAAATCCAGGCCTTGTTAAAACCAAGCAATTATCTGCAAGTAATGACTTCAGAAAGAAAGTTTCTGACTTAAACATGCATCACTATGGCAGGGGGTAAGTTCATATTGACTTAGCGAAACTTAACCACATTTGAAAATGATCGAGCTCCAATGTGAAATGTAAGACTTGATACCTCTGTTACATGGACATTATGCAGCTTGTTGACCCAACTTGATGACTGACCCCACTGTCTGCCTAAATTCAATTATAACAAACTTGCATTAGAATCTAAAGAAGTTAATAGCTCTGAAATTACAGATGGTAGTGTGAGTGTGAACCACCAATGTTACATGTATGTAGAGTTTGTGTCCGCTTGAAGTAAAAGAGTTCACAATTTTTCCTTTAAAGGCAGACCAGGATTCTGGCAGTTTAAGGCTCTTTGTGCAATGAATATCCGAGGAGGATTACAATAGGTTTTTTGAGAACATTTTGTTGTGTGGATCTAACATTCTGGGGCTAAATGCTCTAGCTTCCGAGGCTTTTGAGAAGGCTGAAAGGAAGCAGGAATTTAAAGAAAAGAGAGAAGCTACCACAGAGATGAGAAAGTTTGCAGGTGCCTAGGGGACAAAGTTAGAGTCTTTGCATGGTCTGATCATCTGTACAATATGTTGCATTCATTAACCAGAGCTCTCCTTTTTTTCTCTCTCCTGCCTGGTTCTAGCAACTTTCAAGTGCTTTGTTGTGATTTCACCTCAAAAATAAATACTGACTGGACGCCTCCTTTGTGCCCGGTGTTGAGAAGGACGCCCAGTCCTCCTCGTCACAGCCGTTGAGCCTTCATCTGATCATTTCTTTCACCCTTTTTAAAAAGAAGCAGGGGTGATGGGGGAAAACATTTTTGATCGTATGCAAACTGATCCCTAGAAATCGTACCTGGTATTTCAGTGCCTTGCCTATACCTATGGCACAGGCTTCTTTGGTCCCAACTTCTCACTGTGATGTGCAGAGATTGCATAGGTGATTGAAGCTGTAGTTTGTCATGGCTGCAATAATTTGTGTTGTCTCTGTTGCATTTTGATCCAATCGCAGCTCTTCAGTCACAGTGCTGGGTAAAAATCTTTTCTCACCGTCTTGCGATGACAGGAAGACATGAGGGGGGCATTCATGAAGCGTTTTGTCACTTTTTTTTTCTGACAAACTGTATAAGTTACTGAAGTCCTTGCATCTGATTGGCGGAGAGAAAATTTGTCCAACAAATTTGTCAGAAAAAAAAAAAAAAAAAAACTCTTTGTGAAATGCCCCCTGAGCTGAGTTTTGAGGAAACTTTGTATTTGAGGAGTAAGAGCTCAGCAGAGAAGGTTACTGAATAATGCAAGCCAAATCCTCTTAATGGCATAATGGGGAGGGGAGGGGGAGGTGTTGTTTACATGTTCTCCATGGATTTCATAGCTATAGAGCATGTTCTTATGAGCTTGATTCATTTCAAAGCACCATTTGACAGTACATCCGTGTATTGTGGAACTGTTTGATTACTATTTGTTATATGAAGAGCAGTTTTAGTTGATACAAATTATTTAGGATGCAGTGATGTACAGTGCCCATCAGTGAGTCACAGAACTATTTGTACTCGCTGTAAAATCAGATTCAAGAAACGGAAAACACTTTACAATTGTACTTGTATCAATGTACTGTCTGAGATGGGTAGAATGCATGATGTGTGCATAAATCAGCCAATAGGATTTGTTTAATAGTTATCATTGTCCCTCTTCCTGTATGAGTTTGGTCTTCACAGGAAGCTCAATGGATCCAACATGAAGTGAAACAACATACAACAGAGGCTTTTTCTTTATTGTTTCTCATTTATCTATAAAATTGAAGGTATTATCATTTTCTGACAATGCAGTGAACATCACGATGATGGTGATTATGAAGGAAAAATGGCATATGTAAAAGTATTGATATTATGGAACGATGAAGAAAAGTGAAACAAAATAAAACCTAGACAGACAGTATGTCAGAGCAGGGAGGTGAGTGAATACTTGCTACATATTTGTATTCTTTTGTAGCTATGCTGATAGCCCTGTGCTATGACAATATCTGCAATTCATTTTCAATTACGGCCTCAGACCTAAAGGACAAGTCCACTTCCATACACATGTGGATTGAGGAAATGCAACAATATTAGTAGAACACATTAAGTGAAAGTTTGGAGAAAATCATACAATCCCTTCAAAAGTTATGACTTCTTAAAATATCTGCACAGTCACTGCTGGATGAGAAGACTACTACAGTGTATGATGTCACATGCATACAACAATATAAGGAAAACAAAAAGAGAATTTCACAAAACATTACTTTTGGAATAAAGTGGACATTTCTTCCACTTGTCACTGATGTATGTTAAGGGTAATATTATTCCCTCTGCCTTCTAAAAGAGAGGATTCGAGTATTCTTTTGTTGTGCGAGAAAAGTGAAAATATGTTGAATTTTCTTTATTCTTTCTTTATATCGTTGTACACATGTGACATCACAAGGTATAGTAGTCTTCTCATCTAGCCGTGACTGAGCAGAAAATTCAAAAATTCATAACTTTGGAATGGATTGTCCGATTTTCCTCAAACAGATGTGTTGTACTTTTGTTGCTGCATTCACTCAACAGATATGTCTATGAAGGTGAACTTGTCCTTTAAGTCAGGTTTGTGTGCTGTTTTAGTATCACAGAGTACTTTTCTATCCCCTCCCCCTCCCCCCCCCCCCTCTATCTGTCATTCTGTCTGCAAATACAAGGCAACTTTATAAAGTGAATACTTCCACCTTGTCGTCACAGACAAGGGGAATCTCCTTTTTAAAGATAATGTATAAATTGGAGTTCAATTGCCATCAGGCAACGTCAACTGCCCTTTAAAATAATTGTCTCAAAGGTAAGAATGCTGAGACAGTGTGCTTCTTTCTTCACCTAAGTACAGTGTACCATGAAGATGCCAGGCTTTTGTCAAACAAGGCAAACTAAAGCCTCTATTTGTGGCAATTATCCTCCCATTCTAACAGGATTACGGATAGATTATCCTGCATTTGTGGAATTGAATCCCTAGTAGTTCTTGCTCCCACTTCCTTGAGGTAGCTGCAGTTGATCCAGGGAAACCAGACTGATCAGCGCATTAGTCTGTCTTGTATTCAATGTAAGCCAAGTGGATTTGCCTGAGTCAACTATTGTGAGTGGAAACAGCATTGTTTGTGACTGACGAAGTCAAAGTTGGGAAGTGTTATTTTTTTTAAAACTGTAATATTGTACGTGGATATACGTGGATACCTTGGATGGTGAAACTGAAAGACACATTCTTCTCTATTACAAAATTGTTATATAAAGTGTAATAGGGTAAGAAAATTAGCTATTGTGCATCTGTAATTGGCTTTGAGAAACTTACTAGATATTGTTCAGGCCATGATTGAAGAATTTAACCTACAAGACTGACAAGAGAATTTGATAATTCTTTTTTCTTCAAATATACAGAATTTGTGGAGAAAGTCCACTTCTGCTCCACCAGCAAATGTCCATAGAAACAAAAACAAACTGAAGCATTAATCCTGCATGTAGTAACCAGATAGGGTCATTATGCCATTAAAGTAACCTTTAATTGGTTTAACATGTTATAACATTAAAGGTCCAGTTTACCTTTGGGAGCAGTGATTTAAAAATTTTTCAAGATATCACATTTGATGCATATGTGTAGGTCTGTTGTATCACAAATCATCCTGCCATATGAAATTTTTGCAATAAAGCCTAAAATATAGGGAGATATCAGCATTTTTCTTGATAAGCCATAACTGTAGACGGTTTAGTGTGGAAACATTTTTATTATAACTATTGTTCACATTTTGTGTATTTAACAATACTAAACATCAATACTACGGCTTCAAATTTTTACAGTGGTTGTTTCTATCCCTAAATCACAGCTTAGAACTATTTTAAATCACTAATGCTAGGTTTTTGTTTCATCTGCAAATGGTAAATTATGCCTTTAAAGAAAATTGCAGATCAAAGACTATCCATATATCATGCATGGACATACGGATGTGAGCCTGCCATGTGTTGATTCAGTATTACACATGTCATGAATTCACAGCTTAACCTTAAAATAAGCCTGTTTTGACCATGGGGTGGGATTAAGATGTAGCCTATGTATGAGGATTACTGACTTGTCCTGTGCAACATACCTGGATTAGAAATCCAAAGTCTCAAATATCTTTTTCTTATCTTTTCTCTTTTTGATTAACTGTCTACACCCACACTATCTTAAACTATGAAAAATATATTTTTGCTCATAAGATAGTAGTCTTCTCACTTTTCTCTCTCTCAAGTGTTTCAGAAATTATATCTCAATATTAGAATCATTATTCATAACTTGTAACCATTACATACAATGTAATTATTTCTTGTTGAGAAATCATGTCATTCTTCTATCTGATCATGTCCTTGCCACCGTAGATCTTTGCATACGAAAGCTGAATAAAGTTCTCTTCAAGGAAATATGCCACTGTGTCTTTTTTATGTATATAGTAAGGCTACCGTGCACAACATCTAAGCTGATAAGGAAACTGATTCCTTTGAAACTGCAGTTTTGTTATTATGGCTTAAGTTTATTAAGGACAGTAGTTTACCCAAGCAAGAGCAAACATTATTGACCATTGTGTACAATAAAAGTCTTTGGAATTGTTGCAAAAGAAGACTGAAAGTAGATTATAAAAAGTGAGAAATAGAGGAGGGATTACCTTGATGCAATTAATTATTTTAACCAAGTATTAGTTAATCTCAAATTGCTCTTAATTCAATTGTGTGTTTTTTTGACAGACATCCTTTTCTTCTTCTTCTTCATCTTCTTTTCTGGTGTTTTCAGTCTTTGTTGCTTCGATGTAAAGCGCCTTGAGCATTTGATAAAAATAGAAAGTGGCACTATAGACATTGTATGTATTATTTTCTCCAAAATAACTGGAATTTCTACACCAAAATACATTTTAACAATGTCAAAAAATGTTGTTAACCCAGATACTTGTATAGTAATTTATTGTACCTTATGTGGTCTTCCCCCTCCCCTGTTCTGTTTCTGTTTTATGGTCAGCAAGGTCAGAAATATTTTGTTGGTTGTATTATCCCTTCTAAGTAGAATTTAGCCAGTTTCACTAAGAATACAGAAAAAGATCTATACAAAGGCTGTATAGCAGTTTTAAAGAGAGAAATAGAAGTAGAAAAGGGGAAAGAGTGTTAGGAGAGTGAGGGGGAGACAAATCGTATGATAAAGAGTAATGCCAGAAATTTTCAATACTTGTGTGTGAAAGGAACGCCTCCACTCGGTTGATACCCAATACATCCACTGTGATCACATTGTCTGTTTGTCTTCTATTCACGACTGTTAGTCATTCTGCTCGGCAAACACAGTATGTTACTCTGCTCAATCGAAGAATAGTGTTCCACTTCAGTGACAGTATTCCTTTTCAAATCACCTTCTTTTTTTCTCTCAATAGGAAGAAAGGGAGGAAGGGGTAAAGGGTGATGTGACCTTTTTCAATTCATCCCAGCCAACCTCTTGCAACATATGACAAGTTTGATTTTTAAAAATGGGCTATAAGCACTATTCTTAAACATTTTAAAGTGAGTCAATCAAGAGCAAAATAAAGCCATTCCAGTAATACCTCACAACAAACAGTCACCATCAAAATTGATAATTATGATAGAATTGAAACTGATATGGTGATACTAGACCCATAATCACCTTTCCCTCCTCTGAATGCAATTTTGTTTTTTGTTATGTTTTGTTTTGTTTTTTTAATGATTTAGCACAGCTGGTCTGCTTTAGTGCATTATAGACCATTTATATTTTGCCACTTTATGCTGGTGTTTATGACATTGATGTTGCCAATGTTTCCAACATATTAGGACTCAGTCATCATACTGTAACATACTTAACTCAAGTTGATGTAGCAGGAAATTGGATTAACGTTGGATGTCCCCTGAAAGACATGGGTGCAGATTTTCTGTTTAGCTTAGATTTTATAGAACATGCTCGCAGTTGTGTTGCTCAGCGAATACTTAAGGGAAATTAGTAAAAGGGGCATGGTTAATGTAATTGATTTGGCTGACCTTGTGCCGTTCATCTGGATGGTGTACGCACTATATAGGTCTGCTACATGAAGAAAAAATTAATAGAATGCTCTTTATTTCTGTCAAAAGCTAGCTTAGACTATGATGTCATTTTTTAAAAATCAATGTACCATCACAGCCTGCCTGATTAGGCCTTCTGTTGATAGACCCTCCACCCCCCTTCCTAAAAAAATCCCCAAAGATCATTCGAATATACATTTATACATCAAAATCCATAGATATTCCATCATACAGGTAAAAAAGCAAAAGTACCTACATATTGACTCTGTTAACATAACGTCTGTGGTTTTCTGAATCAATGGAAATATCAAACTCTAAGGCATTGGGTTTGTGCATTACTGAATTTTCTTGACAGCAGTTTGGTCATATTAATGTAAGACAAACATGTTTATATACTTTGTACTATTGCATCAAACAACTAAACTCATTGGCCTAATTTTGTGGGCATATGTCCAGAAATATACCAAGACTGCAAAAGTGGAAAGTGATCAAATAGAAAAAGACATTTTGTTTGTATTGCCCTAATTTGCTAAGTAATGATCATTTTGACTCTTGTAGTAATTCAACCAACTCATGACACACATGGCAGTGAGACAGTCCTTTTTGTTGTTCTTGTTGTTGTTGTTATTGAAGACTACCGTGAGTGCAAAAGAGAGAGAGAGAGAGAGTAAGGAGGAGAAGAGAAAAGACAGTGAGGTATGAGTAGGAGGAATAGAGAACCAGTAAGAGAGAGAGAGAGGGAGGGAGAGATAGATACTCCTCTCTGCTCTGATTGGTCACCCAAGTTGTGCCTGACTTTAAGCTCCGCCTCCTCTCCATAGTTACTGAGTCCGGTTAGCTCCAGGTTCCTTGTGTGTGCATGAGTGTGTGTCTGTGTGTGTGTGTGCATGTGTGCAAAGTTCTGTACGTGAATTGCTTTGTGCTTCACGGAATGCCGCTAATACAAGTGTATCTGATAACATGTGTTTCTGCTATCCAGCTCATACCTGGAATGAGAGAGGGAGAGAGAAGAGAGACACATGTGACACTCCTGTACAGACTGGATAGGAGATTTCATACTCAGCTCTCTTGTGATCCAGGGAATAAACTTGTGAAAAATACACACTTCACCCCACTTCACAAGCATCAGATAGACCAGACCTGGGTTAGCTTGTTCAAATATTGATTTCTGTGTGTACTGCCCAACAACTTGGCATTCCAAGCTGATAGGGGTTGTAGAGTTTCTGTCTTTTTTTTTTTCAAATTTGAAACAGACCATCATGCCTGTGGCTTGAGCATTTCTGAGGGTATGTAAAAGCAGATTCGGCACCATTGCATAATACCCCTGGACTGGAGTCAGGATTGGAATTAATCAGAACACTGCAGCTGAATTTTACAGGAGTGGGATCTGAGTGCTTTCATGACATGTTGCTATGCTGCAATCATCAGGATATGGATTGATTAATTGCTTTAGATTGAGCTTTTCTTGAACCTTTTGATCTTTGTGTCAGATATTCACCAGTGCTCCAAGAGCTGTTGAGGAGAAAGAGACGTAGAGTTCATGAATGAAGTTGCATTTTAGAATCGGGTCCAATTTTGGATACGAGTGCACAGAGCCAATGAGAAGATGACATCAGTGCATTTTGATATCTTCCTTGTCTTCAGGATCACCTTATAGTTGCAATAGCATCAAACCTTTTTCAAATAGTTTTCTTTCCGTGAGATTTTTGCCCGTGCTGTGGATTAACAGACAACATCTTTCATTCATCATGATTCCCAGAAGAGAATTTGTGTTGATTCTAGTGGTATTCCTCGCTTTCTGGAGTCTGTCGGAAGCGGCGAGGGGGAGGGGAAGGAGGCAGCGCAAACAGCGGAAGCAGAGACAGGTAAGCCAGTGGAAGGGGGACAGATCCTACCCTTGTTCTTGGCTGGTTGGTCTGTTGGTAGGTTGTATCAAACCTCTATTCTTTCATCTTGAGCCTGCATTTACTGCCAAGTAATCACTTGGAATTTCAAATGGCTGAAAATTCTCTTTAGCCACCGCAAAATCATCTCAAAGATGGTGCAAATAGGCTGTATAATATTTATGTCAAACGTATCACCAGGCCGCTTCTGCTCACCTTGAGCGAGTTGATAGTAAACATTTGTCACATTCTTGACATTTTCATCAATAATTCTGTTAAAAAAAACCACTAAGATATCATACATCTACATCTAGTTAAGTTTTGAAGTCAGTGTATGTGTTATAGCTTGACCAAGATTCTCCAGCTGTGATTTTAAACACCATCCTTAACCATTGTGCGCTGGATGGCATGACATCTCAATACCAGTGTAAAGTGAAATAGGTCCAACCAAAATGGTCTTCACATAATTCTGCAATTCAGGCAGTATAGAGCCACTTAGTCTGTGATCTGTTCAAAGATGATCATGTGGTGAGCGCCAAAAACATCACTGAGCCGCATTTGTGAAATGTCAAAGTATGAATTTGACAGTTTGTCCCTAAAGACACAGTTTTTCTTTCCAGCACACTTATTTTCCAAGCAAAGTTCATATCATGAGGGCACGTGGGATTGGAGAAGCCTGAATCAAGTTTCAGCTCAAGCTGCTAGTAGCATCCTGTATTGCTAATGTTGCCCTCAGCAGCAAGATATAAAAACATTCTTTGAATTTTATCTCATCCTTTTTTCTTTTCTTTTCTTTTTTTTTTTTCGCTTGGTTTGTGGTATGTTTCAGGCCATTTCTGGTTGCCTTCAGCAACCAAAAACAAAATGCATTTTTAACAGAATGACCATAAACAGAACTAAACGTCATCTATCATCACTGGATACCAAAATATGTTAATTTCTACTCAAGGTGAATGAAAGTAAATGGAGTATGGAGGTCATTTGATCTTGGACCAATCAATGTGGCCACTGAAGACTGGGAGATGGGGCAGATGAGTGGCCCTGAAAATGAGTGCTTATTAGGGGCTCTCCTTACTCTGACATGCAGTTTATGAACTCATAACTTTTTCATTCTTGAAAACAAACAGGCATATAGCTTGTTTTGTTGTGTATGTGTGTGTGTTCATGTGTAAACCATAATCATATGCTGCTTTTGTGAGAAGAAAAACTTTGAAAGACTCGTGAAAGTGACAAAGTTTGCCAAAAAACAACATGGTGGTTGTTCTGATATGTGCTAGATTGTTTAGATCTATTTTATGAAACACAAATTTGATGAGCAGTGCAAGAAATAGTCCAGTTAAGTGCCTGAAACAAAAAAGAATGATAATGATACAGTATTATGGATGCATGCATTATTAAATCTTGAAGAACACATATGTTATGGTATTGACCTCATACAACAGTGATGATATATAATTATTAGTGTTATGACCTCCAGTTACTTTTCATTAGAAACTGTTATCCTTTTAACATGCTTGTTATTTTGATGTGTATACATGCAGAACCTGGTTAGGCTTCACCCACTTAATTTTGAATGTTTTGAGTCATGTGTCTTAAAAGTTCAAATTTCTCCCAGATTTTATGTTGTAGTGCTCACTAAATCCTGGCAGCCTTGGTTACATGGTATCATGCATCGAAAACATTGTGCCCAGATTACAGTGCCAGACTTTTGAAGGTGTTAATAGTATTAAACATTTCAATGTGTGGCAGTCAGGCCAGACGATGGGAGTTCTCAATGGATGTTTGAAGGATGTGTAAATATGTACGGCTATTGCTGTAAATGAGGTCACTTATTAGCAAATATAGGTCTTATTCAATGATGTGTATGCATTTTATTCTGTCTTTGAAGAATGTCACTATACACCATCAGTTCAGACTTTGACCCAGCAGTTGTTGTACAGTAGGATGATGACTTTGTGACAGAACTTGACAGTGTGTGAGTTGTGACTCTGGCTTTGAGAATTGGTCCAACTTGTCATGGGCCTTACCAGAAATGATTAGCTACAGCCAACAGGGCAGCTGTTTTGGGCTTCCCCATTGAATGCAATGTGAGGCAATTTAACCTTCAGATGACCATACCATTGTAACGTTCTTCCTTTGTATCTGAGTTTTCTGAAACCTTCCACATATTGTTCTGTTTGTTTTTCATTAGTGTCATCAAACAAGGAAAAGAAGAAAAACTTCTTTGACAAGAAAGAAATATTTCTCTCAGCATTCAATTAAAACTTCAACACCTCTGTGACACAGCGGATCACTGCGCACATTTATTTTCACATTTACCTTTGCATGACATTTTCTTCTTTTTTTTTTACCTGTCTCTAATGATGTTTGATATTCATACCACCAGTCAAATGTAACTCATGAGTGTTTATATTTTGGTTGTGTTTGATTTGATTCACTGAACCGTTGAGCTGAAGTTTACATCCTTTGCAGGAATTTTCACCAACCAACCTTGGTTGGTCCACGCTGTCTCACTTCAAAGGGGTTTGAGCACAATCGAGGACAAATCACTACTGTTTCACGAGTGTGGTGTGGGTTACAATTTAAATGTCAATGGCTAGATGACACTGGGGACTCTGTGGTATCCATTATTTGTAGAGCATTGTCCTGAATCTTTGTGTGGGTATCTGCTCAATTAGGCTTTAACCTTTGAGCAGCACATGGATGACAGTATCTCTGTATCTCTCTGTCGCGGACTATAAGCTTACCCACTTACATGTACCTAAGCGAGAGAGTTTAAGTGCCACTCAACTGCATGCTCATGATTACTTAAGTTGATAGCTGTAAGTGGAACACACAAGACCAATTTAAGTTCCCTTGGAATAAGGCAAAAGGTTAGGAAGTAATAGAATTTTGAGTTCCACCATTTCGTGAAACAATGATATTGATCACAGCCACATGATTATTATGCAAATGAAAGGTAATTATGCCACTGCTTCACAACTCCCCTACTGGTTGTGCATCCAAAATTAAACCATTTTTTTTTTGTCTTATGACTGAGCAAACACATCCCCACTCCTTCCACCTCCTCACAACAGTAAATAACTTAAAAAGAGATGGAATCTATCAAAATGAAAACAAACAAACAGATGGACAAACAAATCGAAGTAACAAAAGTTTGTGCAACTGCTTAGGTGAGCTGAATAGTGCCACATACTGGAAGCAGTGTGCTGCTGTTTAAAGAAATTACTGCTGGGAAGTCTTGATGGGGTAAGGTTATTCACCCCATGCCAACTCCACAGGTGGTAATTTTCAGGAGCGTGTTGAATCTGCATAACTCCTCATTCTCTTACAATAGGTCCATGAACACTTACAGTGAAATACTACAATTTTCTAATATGAACACAAATATCTTGCAAAATGCTGTGGTAATTAGAGCAATAATTCAAACTTTGTGCCTACTGAAATACTGTGGTGTCTATGGTATTTCGCCAAGGAAAACAGTGACAACAAATTTCTATATTATCTAATACTACGGTAGTTCTAATAGGAATGCACCTGTAGCAAGTGATTGTGGGTGGTTGATGTAGGCCTAAATGGTTAAATGGAGATTTTGTGATCTCTGGAATGCAAAAGGCTACAAAATAGATCTGTGTGGAGTTCTCCTTTGACTTCTACTGACAAACAAGAATCGCATGTAAAGATTTGAAGCCTTTCTTTGGACTCAAGGAATGGTCTGGCAATTTTGAATTACTGACCATGTATTGTGGCCGTATCACAAGGGTCAGTGAATTGTAATTACATAACGCATACTGGTATGATGAGATGCTTCAATCTTCATATTTGTTTGACACCCCAAGCACTGAATAAAAAAAAAAATAATAATAAGTAAAGCTTGAAGTTAATCTTGCTGCTAAACTTCCAGGAGATTGGCACCTGCCATGCTGATTATATCAAATTCCACTCTGGATTTTTAATTACAGAAATTGAAGAAAGTTTTCCAAAGGAATGGCTGTTGAAAAACATCACAGGGGATAGCCCTCAGAATTCCCCCATCAATCATACTGCTTGTATGCCTATGCAAAATCTCTCAGTGCATTCCACATGTATACTGTGGTTCTAATATCAAATAAGAATGAACTCAATGACCTCTTTCTTTCTTGCTCAAGAAACACACCTGAACCCCATTTCATGAAAGATGTTAGGATGACAACTCTTGCTGGAATGACAACTTCCCATAGCAACAGCCAATCAGGAAGCTGGATTCCTGTCATTACCATGACAATTGTCATTCCAGCAAGAGTTGCTATCATATCAACTTTTCATGAAATGGGACCCTGATCTCTGTTTTATTCCTTGTTAATGTTGGAAGTAACCTTTCACTTGTTGTTATGTTTTTATCATCATCATACCAGCCCCTCCCCTTCCACTTTTGCCACTTTGCACATCCCACTGATTCCTGTGGGTGAGAAGAGAAAACCTTTGTGGTTTCTGTGATTGGAAGTCAAATGCTTGACCGCAAAAACCTCACCTTCCACTTCCAGGCCACCAGACCAGCTCTCATCCTCGACCGAATTGTGCACGTATTTCAGATTCCAGGACAGTCATCCCCTCTTGCATGAGATATAGTAATAGTCATGAATGAAAACTGTCCTTGAATGGAGATATTATTCTTTTAACTGTAAAATGTGTATACAGTAACAATGACAAACATACAACGGTATGGTCTTACAAGTATGTTTTCTGAGATTATCAAAAATGCTTCTTTGTCTTGGAAGGAGGAGAAAGTAGCATCTACATCTCATTTTGGAGTGCAACCCTGACTCAAAGGACTTGAGGAGTCTTGGCAAAAAGCACAGACAATGAAAAGATGATATTTCACCAGTAAACAAATGATTTGAGTACTACTATGTGTTTCAATTTATGCAAAATGTAGGACCTACTCAGTCAAATATATCATCAATTATACACCCATGCACACGTTTCACACCAAAATGGCAGAGGAGACAAAGGCAATACACTAGAGTATTTTTTTCTTTGTAGTCATAATTTCTACTAGTCCTGTGGGCATATACTTTAACATTTATCCTAACTCCCTTCATCTTTTTGTGAAGGGCAGCTGGTGGATAGATCAATTATAATTTAAGTATTATGTACAATATGTATGTTAATGTCCATACTTCCAACAGCTAATTTATAATCTAGAATTTAAAAAAAAAGTTTTGTTTGTTTGTTTGTTGTTTTGCTTTTTTTGCATCGTATCAGTTTGACATGACAATTCAGTTAGAATGAACTTGTGAAACCAGGGCGGCCAAAAAAAGCGCTCACTCACTGCCGCTGCAGGGCAACTGTATTTTATTGAATCAAACCACACAAAGAGAGCACTGTTTGTCCACTTCTTCTATTTAGACCACAAACTAGCTTGTACTTGACACGCGCTGTCAATGGAAATATTTAACTCTGTCATGTTGACATTTCTCATCCCTTCAAATTATCCTGTTTCTTGCCAATATGATTGCTATATCCTTACACAAACATTGCCAAATATTTTGAAATATTTGGTTTCATTGTCTGTGTTGGAGTTTCACGCCTTTCAGGTCATTGGGGTGTATTCTTCAGGTAGCGGGATATATTCTCTGTTTATTTCTGTTAGTGTTATCATTGTAAAAGTAAAGTCGGCAGGCCGCACCATTGCGGTGCAGGTCCATTTAGCAATTTGAAATGGTCGCCCTCTCGGTCACCTATACACCATTGACACATCTGTTCTCCTTCTTGTTATTGTCACCCTTCTTTTTGTTTGGGAGGCTATGAATTCGGACCAGGAGGAAATCGTATCTATTATATTTCATCACCCCTCTGTTCATTCGAGTCGTGTTGTGAGTGTGTTTTGTGCAGTTGTGTGTCTGCCTCTTTGTCTCCCCTCTCTTTCTCCCTTGATTGGTCTATCTATCTATCTATCTAAATATCTATCTATCTATCTATCTATCTATCTATCTATCTACCTACCTATACTATCTATCTACCTATCTAACTATTTATCTATCTATCTATCTAAATATCTATCTATCTATCTATCTATCTGTCTATCTATCTGTCTATCTACCTATCTAACTATTTACCTATCTATCTATCTATCTATCTATCTACCTATCTGTCTATATATCTATCTTTTTATCTACCTATCTATTTATCTATCTACCTATCTATCTAGATCTTTCTATTTTTCTATATATCTATCTTTTTATTAGCTCCATCTCTCTCTTTCTCTTTCTATCCATGCTTCCTGAATTTGGCCAGCAGTCCTGTGGAGGTGTGATGTTACCCTGGCAGAATGTCAAATCCCACTCTGAGCCAAGTTTCCATGGGATGTGGATATGATCTCATTACTTCTTCATCTTATATATCTTTCGAGGAACAGCAAAGACCTTGTACTCTATAAGTGCTTCTCTTTTGGAAGTATGTGCTCTGGGGGTATTGTATGAAGTTTAGAGTGCAGTATTAACAGGTTTTGAAAGTGGAGCACTGCAGATGTACTCATTTAAGAGAAATTTTATCTTATTTCTCCTCATCCAAGAGTGCATACAGGCTGGCAATTCTGCTGACTTCAGATATCTATCCCCTTTCTCTATTATAGGAGGCAAGAAGTTTACATGACAAGATTGAGAAGAGGTAGATGTTGTCATGGAGCTGGTATAGTAGCTCCATGATCTTATTAATATTTACAATACAAAAATGAGCTCAAAGCGTCCATAGTTCCATGTTTTCAGATACAAAGAATTCACAAAATTAGGTAACAGAAAGGCAGTGAGGAGTAAGATGCTGTTAGACTTCTTTTTTTTTCCAGATGTTTGGCTGGAGGCATACAAATATCAACACATTTTTACAAGTTTTGTGGAATATTCTGCTTGAAATCTTAAAGCATGATGATTTGCTAAGAACTGTGACTTCAATGAAAGAAGCAATTACAATGCTTTGAAAGCTTCTTTTGTCATGTGTATTATGATTTTTGTTTTGCAATTATCTGGGTTTTTAATGTGATTATCTAAGGGGGGGGGGGAGGAGGGATGGCATTGAAATACTGCCTAAAATGTCATGGGGCATGAATCATTTCTTGAGAGTGTGATGGAAATAATTCAGTATGGCACGCCGGGATTTCCAGGATGTGTCACATGAGCACTGTGATGACAGTGTGGTTCAATGTCAGAATATTCTGAGATTTTGGAAACAAAAGGCAGAACCATGAAATCCTCAGATCCTTTTGAAATTGTCCTAGCCCCCCCCCCCATAGTTAATCACCAGTTACCCCTCCCTCCCCTTTCCCCTCTCCCTCCCCTCTCCCATTCTAGGGCCACTCTCATCAGGAAATAAACTTTCCATTGCACATAGTTCCTCATTACTTTCTTCACCATAATTTCATAATTTCTATTGTTAGTGTGAACAGCCCTCCTTTCTCTCCCTTTGCCCAGTGGATTTCCCTCAAGTTCTAGGGTCAAAACATTTGTCATGTGATGAGTTTGTCAGTGTCATTGATACAATTTGTGCAGCTGCCATGTTGGTCTTCTAGTGCATTCTCAGGAGACATTTATTGTGGGCGTGGAAGCGTTCACATGCACTCTGCTTTGCGCAACGTAACTGAGATTCACAGACTTTAAAGTAGCTGATGAAATATCATCTTGACATTCAATAAAAAAAATGTTTCTCTTCCTTGCATCTTCCCTTTCACTAGTTTGCTTCTTGTTTAAAGGGAAAGTAAACCCAAAGAGCAATGTGGATTGAGTGAAAGCAGTAATATTAATAGAGCACATCAGTGAAAATTTTAGGAAAATCGGGCAATCGATGCAAAAGTTATGAATTTTTAAAGTTTTGGTGTTGCAACTGCTGGGTAAGGAGACTACTAGAGGTTATGACGTATGAGTGGACTACAATATAAAGAAAATAACAAGGGAATTCAATGAAAATTCATTTTTCATGAAAATTACATATTCCATCAACTTGATACTGACATATGTTAGGGGTAGCACTTATTTCCCCTGCTTTCTGAAAGCGGTTAGTCAAGAACTCTTTCATTTTGCTAGAAAAGTGAATTTTTGTGGAATTCCTTTTATATTTCCTTTATATTGTGGTCCTCTCATACGTCATAACCTCTAGTAGTCTCCTCATCCAGCGGTTCCAACACCAAAACTTTAAAAATTCATAACTTTTGCATCGATTGTCCGATTTTCCTCAAACTTTCACTGATGTGTTCTACTAATGTTACTGCTTTTACTCAATCCACATTGCTCTTGGGGTTTATCTACCCTTTAAGGGATGGAGCGTCCACTAGCAGTTGGCATTGAAATTCCGAGGACCGACTGGAGAAAGTATTTCCCATTCTCTTTCCAAAGCAAGGAGCTTTAGTGTTTGAAGCTCCTTGTCCAAAGTCAGCATGACTGTTTTACAACCTCCCTGTAAGAGTATAAATGAAGAAAATACAACAACAGCATTTTGCATTGTGTAAGATGGGCAAGCAAAGGTGTTGACAGTACATTGTTGGCAGTGTACAGTAAAATATAAACATACAGTCACACAGGAGTAGCTGGTTGAAACTGCTCTGCCGGAGGTGAAGTAGTAATGAGGGAAAATGTTTGCTGTCATGTCAACGGGGGCATCATGATGCCAGCCAGACACTTATATCAAGACATAGGACCTATATGATTTGTATGCGGCAAGTCTTGATGGAGAAATGAAGAGATGGAATTGTTTATCAATACCTGGTACCATGTTCATGACAGTTAGTATGGTCATGTGATTGATTAGATTTCCTCCAAGGAAACAAAACAATCACATAAGATCTAGTCATTGGCTCTCATGGTGATGAATACAGATGCAGTAGGTGTTCTGGTGGTGAAATTGTTTTTTGTTTGTTTATCTTTGCACCCTTTTGCCCAAGTTTGATACCGTCAATAAATGTTCCTGTGATGATCATTTGTGTTATTCATGCAGTAAAGCATTGACTGGGAGATTTTGCTTCTTGTGTTCATAAGTTTTCGGTGAGCAAAAGTTTTTGATTAGCAAGTGTCTTTAACCCTCATGGGACAAATCTCTCACCACAGCATTCCCATTGTATATAAATAGGCTGTCAGAGGCAGTGACAGGCTTAAAGAAATGCTTCACCACAACACATAGACTTTTAGTGGGAATGTGCCACTGTGCATTTCATGCTAAAGTGAGCATGTAATCATTAGCCCTGAAGATGCTGCCCCTCTTCTTGAACTCTTGGGAGAGAAAAAAGGAGTGAGAGGACAAGAGGAAAAAATCCTCTTCATGAAAAATACAGCTTTTGTCAGCACAATTTCTTCCTGTGTGTGTATGTCTGGTCTGGTGTACGATAGCCTTGGCTTTAACTCAAGTGAATGAATGCGCCCAGCGAAACCAGGGTTATCTGGTGCTCTGTTATCATCTGATGGCATCCAGTTTATCATCACTGGAGCAAGATGAGGAAGTGGCATGGCTGGCTAGTTATCTTGGTGGGAGGGGAGTAGAGGATGACCATGGTAGCTACATGTTCTAACTGACCATCACTGCATCAGGGATGGCCAAGTGGGCCCTTGGGCTCTTCAGTGGGGAAAGAAAGTGTCTGCTCTGTCATCATGCAAGTGGAATATGATTTCATAAACTGCTTTCATTGAAAGAAAGAGGGAGTATTCCTCATTGTTGCTTTTCTGTTAGTACTTATTCCGAAAAGAAGAAAGTTCTGTATTGTGACAGGTGCTCAAGCAAAGTGTAGATGTAACAAGCTGCCAGAGGTCAAGATTGAATTCTGATAATTACACAAATCATGCAATAGATTGTGTAGTCTCACCTCCCTGGTTAGAGCAGTGATGCTGTTGCAAATATTACAAAGCAAAACTGACCAGTCTGTCACTGGTAGAAAGTGCTAGTATTGCAACAGATTTATGATAAATGGTCTGCAACACAAGCTCAGATTCAAAAGGGCAAGAGTTGGATACATCATACCAGGGAGGTGGGCCTCCCTGATCATACAGAGGAAGGCTGAAGCTGAAGTATATCAGTGAGACACCACTGTATGATTCTAGAATGTTTATTTGCCACTGGTTATGAACTTCATATGAGCTGCGGCAGTTGGCCAGCCCTGTCTGAAGGTGAAATAGTTCCATGCTGACACACAACATAGTCAAAAAGAGTGTTTGCCAAGTTGGAGTTCAGGGTCTCAATTGTGTTTGCTCAACAGGTGTCAAGGAGAGTGTAGGGGTGGTAACGGAGGGTGAGATGGAGGGGGAGGGGTGGGGGTATAGGGGGTGCTTTCTATGAGGGGTAAGGAGTATGATACATGGAGAGAGAGAGGTTGTCGACAACAAAGCCTGCAACTGATACGTGGGTGGGGATGGGGGGGGGGGGTAGAACAAGACCAAGATGATGGAACATCAGAATTAGAAAGTAGAATTGATGAAAGGGTTTTTCTGTGGACTAGGGATTCTCCTGGTGAAGGGATAATAACATTTATGGAAAGGGGAGAGTATTGTGTAGAAGAAAGTAACAGAAGTAGAGTGCTATGAGAAAACTCAATATGGAAATAATGATTCAGGAGTGTGTAATTTGTGGCAATCAGTGGGGACAAAGGGTACTTTTGCAGCTTACAAAACTACATTTGTTCTTTACCATCATCAGTTTTTGTTTGATGGAATAAGTCAAATTGATTATGTAATTCGTAGAGATTAGATTGCAGGGTAAGGTGATACAGGGGCTATAGGATTAAACAATGTCATGTCAAAATGATGCTAAGTGGTGCTGACATTTCAAAACATCAAACATGGTCACATTTTGAGAGCACATGAATACTGCAGCAGTGTCTACGTGGTCTGAAAATGTTCCCCTTCCCAGCTTCTAGACATGCCTATAATGGGTAGTGACTTGATTGTATTATGTTGTCATGTCAGGTATGGTCAAATCTGGAGAAGAATGCCCCAAAATACTCAATTAATCCAGGGGCATTATAAGAGAGTGAGTGTATTTCAAGTCGTGAGCTCCTATTGTCATATGATAGGATTAAGATAGGGAAATCACTGATTAGCGACTAATCCAAAATGATTGAGATGGGGTCCTCTCATGCTCAGGCCTATACATTTCTCCCAGGTTCTTGAAATTTTGTCTCTAAAACTTAACAACTTCCGACTTCTTCATTGAATTTGGTCAACTTTGACTTTGACGCCCACTCAATGTCCCCAATGTCGGAGACAGCATCATTGAATTTCATTTACAGGAATCGTATCTGCTACTTCTGGAGTCTATTTCACTCTTCTAAAATGCAATTACTTAACTCAATGCTAGGGTTCAAGCTGGTAAAATTGGTTTTCAGGAGTCTGTTGACATGTCGTCATTGTCCACAGGGACTCTCATCAATTGCGGTGTGTTTGAGGAATAAGTGCATCATCCCATTTTTCAGCTGTGAAAGGGATAACAAATGTCAGACCGAAATTTGTGTTATCTCTTTATTTGCCTAAGGCTCTTTGTGTGTGTGTGTGTGTGTGTGTGTGTGTGTGTGTGTGTGTGTGTGTGCTGTGGTCATTTCTTTCCTTCCTGTTGGAAAGCGCAGTTTTTGGTTACAGTGGTATTGCTCCATTTGGTAGAATTCTAATACTTAAAAAGGCACCGCTCTTTTCTGGTAGTTGGAGTGGGTGTGTCTGATCAACTGGCCTATTTATACCGGCAGAAACCCCACAATTTGACAGAGTCTAGGTGTCAGATCTACCGTTTCCACTGGCACAGTGGTACAAACTCATTTATAATCGAGTTTCCTGGGGCAACCAAAATTTGCCGTTGGGCAAGTAGTAAAAATGAGCACTAGCTTGTTAGAAGTCGAATAAGTTGTGCAGTTAGAGGCCTGTCACTGCTTCAAAGAGTGGTAGAATCCCCACGACAGGTGTTATGTATAAGGTATAAGGTATAATGTATAAGGACCATTCCCTCAAACTTTCACTATGCACCTAAGTGGGGAGAGTCATGTAATGAATAAACAGAAGTTTTACCTTACAAGCATGTGTATTGGCAAAAGAAAAACAAAAACAACAACGATGAAACTTTGGAGGTGGGTTTGGGATATTTTTGCAGAAAACACAGGTATAGTTGCCTATCATCTTCCAACCAAAGTCCGGAATGTGAGAAAACCCAGGTTTTTCCACTGCCAACATAAACACCCCTAATGATGTGCGATGTTCTAATGCTTTCTCCTGATTTTGGCATGTTGACAGGGAAATGTTAAAGTAAATAGATGAAAAGTAGATTAAATGTCTCATGCCCACGTCTCCACAGCATTTTCTCATGAATTCTCCCATTCTCTCCAAACTTCTTTTCCTGCCTCTACTATGTTTTTCGCTGTCTCCATTACTTCTTTATTTTTTTTTTTTGCTTCTTTTCATTTCATTGTGTGAACCTTTTGAAACTTTCTTTCTCACCCTCCCCACCAATTTCACTTCATTTTGTCATTGTTCAGCATTCATGCCTCTTATATGGTGCAACTCCATTCCTCCCTTTTCCCAAAGACTACTTTTCCTGATTGTATATCCTACATGTCCTACTCTTTTTTCGTGTCTGATCCTACAATTCTTGTACTCTTTTATCAAAATCTACTCCCCACTTCTGTTTCTCTCTAGAGTTTCACTTCCCCAGGGTAGTCCACATGGGTTTTCGGCATGTTACTGCAACATGCTCAAATTCCTTTGCAACATCCTCAAAAGCTAGCAACATGTTGTGCAACATCCTCCAAAATTTGCAGCATGCTCAAAATATAATGTATTCACACATATGAAAAACATGTGCAGTAGATTAGAAAAATCAAACTATCTGGTACTGAGATATTTTTGTGCAAAACATGAAAGAGAACATTGAACGTACGCAGCAAAAGAGAGATAAGCTGTGAAATATTGTGTACTATGTACTCGTGATGTGTGCTCCACGCACATATGATTTCTGCAATATTCTTAGATTCTGAGCTTGCAACATACTCAGATTTCAAGTTTTGGACCACCGTGCTTCCCTCATATCGACATACTGTAAAACGAGGAATTTTCGCGTGCATTTTAATTTCGCGAATTTCGCGAGCGCCAAGATTCGTGAAATTAAAATGCACGCCAAAGTTCTTGTCTACACTATATTCATTGAATGCCAGTGGCAGTTCGCGAAAATTTCATGCCGCAAAAAAGGCCGTCGGCTCCAATTCGCGAAAAATTCATGCCGCGAATATATCATGTTTTACAGTATACACATGCATATGTCTCATCATAGACCTATGTAATTTTCTTATCAACTCTCTTCTCTTCTCCTCTCAATTTTATTCCAGTGTATCTATCTCATCCTATCAGTCTAATACCAGTCTATCCACCCCATTCTCTCATCCTATATATACCAGTCTATCCCTCACATCCTCTCAATCTTATACCAGTCTATCCATCCCATTGTCTCAAACCAGTCTGTTCATCCCAACCTCTCAACCTTATACCAGTCTATCCATCCCATCCTCTGAATCTTATACCAGTCTATCCATCCCATCCTCTCTATCTTATACCACTCTATCCATCCATCCTCTCAATCTTATACCACTCTATCCATCCATCCTCTCAGTCTTATACCAGTCTATCTATCCAATCCTCTGAATCTTATACCACTCTATCCATCCATCCTCTCAAACTTATACCAATCTATCCATCCCATTGTCTCAAACTTATACCAGTCTATCCATTCCATGTGCTCAACCTCATAACAGTCTATATATCTTATTCTCTCAAACTTACACTGGTCTATCCATCCCATCTTCTCAGTTTTATACCAGTATATCCATCATCCAACATCACCCAACATCATCAGACATCACTGTGCTTCCTGTAGATGATGCATGGAACTACATCACACACCGGATATTTACCTTCAGTGATGTTGTAGATTTAGAGCTAGAATACAGAAGTAAATATCTCATACTCATTGTTCATAGAAATGAGTCAAGTACTCTTGGGCAATATGCTGCATTGTTGAAGAAATGTATTTTCCATGTTATCAATAAGCAAGTAAGCACTTAAGTTGATCCACCCAAAGCTTGAAGCACAATGGTCTTGTAAATTTCTTTGACTGTATAGAAATAGATAAGTCAATAGCTTCCAGTGTCTGTCACATATAATGTGCTAGAAATCATAGGGTTCTGACCTTCTAAGTAAATAGGACTTTGCCTCGCAAACGTTGATTCTTGAGAAATGCACTTTTTCCTCCCAAACTTCAAAGCAGCGGCAGGAACCGAGAATGAATGAACATGAGCATGTAAAGAGGGGTACAAGAAGTAGTACAAACTGTAAACATTTATTCTGTTCACATAGAACTTCATGTACACTTTAAAAGTAAGTGGGTATTACTGGGTATTCAATGTGCAGTGGAACCATGCATTTATATTTCACTTCATCTTGTACAATATTTGGGTACCCAAATGATATTTTCAGAATTACAGAATTGAATTGATGCAAGTTCAGCAAACCCCTGATTGGGTTATTAGTCAGGGGGAAAATATTTGTGGTGGAATACTGATCTTATTGGAGGCACACATCTTAAAATAGGCTTGGCTAGGGTGGATTCTGTCTCAAGTGGAAATCCCTATTTATCTGAGATTCCAGAGTGTAATCTCATCCCAGCCCTGGAAGGGGAGTCTTTTTGGAAGCATAGAGCATCAAGAATGATGTTTATAAACACCCATCACCAGTGATGTCATATACAATTCCCGGGAGAGTGATCGGGGACGGTTCGCAGCAACAGGGGAAAAATAGTAATTTTAGAAAACACATGTCTTGGGAAAAGCAGTAATTTTAGAAAACTCATGACATAAGATGGGTGAAAGTTAATGCTGTGAAGCAACTGTGCCAAAAGCCATCCAAACAACAAAGGCACAAATGTCGCACACCAGAGGGCAATTTGTCGTTATAATAACTTTGCGCGAAAGTTTGCTGTCACGATTTTGGCACAAAAATCCTCCTGGCTTCCACCATATCATAAAACCTTATTGTTATTCATTGTGACCATGCACGAAATGTGAATTGTTTACGGAAATCTAAACTTGCAACCAGTGACACATGTTCATTGCCTTTTCCAAAACACATCAATTTTTTTTTCCAAGTTACAGTGACATTATTTCTATGTTTTTGCCATTGTTGTTGTTGCTGTGTCACTTGTAAAGTCAAATATTCCAGACTCCAGTGTCATAGTATTTTGCAGTGAGAGTGCAGATGGGTTAACCCGTTGAGGACGGTTTGATTTTTCTACAACACGCATTTCACCTAGATGCTTGCCCAATTATACTCGGGACTCGTCATCAATGGGTTAATCTGTGGGAGAGACATCTATTGGATCAGCAATGAAGAAGACGCGTGTGCTAGAGAATCAGTTTGGTCCGGGAAGAGGTCTACAAGATTGATCCTCCTAAACGGTCCCTGGATGTTGGTCTAGGCACATGCATACTCCTATTTTAGCAAAAGCTGCTGGCAGAGTTGCTTCAAGGCAAGAATTTTAGGAGGATTAGTTTTGCAGCTTTAGTTTACCTATTATCATTCCTCCACCCTGACCTTTGCTGCTATGGCAACAAGCTCGCTTTGTGACTGCATTGCAGGCTGGCCAGCAACAAGACCATATCAATGGGCAACTTGCCATGAAATATGAAAGCAATTCAGAACATGCTACTAAATAGGTCTTTTTGATCACTGTAAGATAAGAGCAAACCTTTTTTTTTGTTTTGTTTTGTTTTGTTTTTTTGTTTTGGTTTTTAGGCTGTTGAAGAAAGGTCATGGTTGTCAGTGGAGGTCATAGGTCACAAGGCCTCTTCATCACTGTCTGCACAGAGGTTGTTGTCACATTGGGGGTCGACAAGTGTGAAGATGTGTGAAGTGAATTAAGGTTTATAGAGGGGTCTCATGATGAAAACTACCATGGCATAAACTGGTATTTGGGACTTTTATATTTAAGTAAGCTTGTGAAGATGTTGTAGTAGGGTCCCACATAACAGAGTATTGGAAAGAGTAGGCAATTACTGCCTGGCATTCGCTTCTTTATTAAAGAAGAAAAGCAGGTTAAAGGCATAATTTACCATTTGCAGATGAAACAAAAACCCAGCATTAGTGATTTAAAATAGTTCTGAAATGTGAGTTAGGGATAGAAACAACCTCTGTAAAAATTTGAATCAGTAAAATTGATGTCAAGTATTGTTAAATATACAAAATGTGAACAATAGTTATAAGAATGTTTTCCGACTAAACCGTCTACAGTTATGATTTATTAAGAAAAATACTGATATCTCCTTATATTTTAGGCTTATTGCGAAAATTTTATATGGTAGGATGTTTTGTGGTACAACAGACCTACTCATATGCATCAAATGTGATATCTTGAACATTTTTTTAAATCACTGGTCCCAAAGGTAAACTGGACCTTTAACTCAGACTATATTTGTATTCTGAGATCACACAAGTTGGTACAAAAAGAATCCAAACTACATACCCTAAATGTGAATTAAGCCAAGACCAAACAAGATTGTTCATAATAGACATTGATCACTACAGTAGTGATTAAATATGTATGCTGTCAGGATAATGTATTCAATAAAAAAAAAATGGATGAGTAATCAATAGATATTGATGATTGAATTCGAGGTGACAATTTTAATGAAATTTTAATTACACTCAGTCCTCACTGCTGTGATTTCTGTCTGTTTGATTTTTCTGAAACTTGATGCGATTTCGTCCATCACCATGATGCCAGTGACTTAAAAATCCTTGATGAATTCAAATTTTTGCAGTGATATTTTGCAGTCAGCTTCACTGATTAAGAAAACTTGCATCACATTGGTGCAGAAAAAGGCATTGATAAGATTCCTAAATTCTTTTAAGATGAAGTTTTGGTTTTAAGTGCTTTTATTAAAAAAAGAGCAATGTGTAAACCTATTATCTTCTCAGTGCCAATATACCTCAGTCTTGCTCTGCTCAACCCCCTGTCCCCTCCCCCCCCCCCCCACACACACTTTTTTTTCTTTGGGGGGGGGGGGGGGGTATGCAAGCCTTATTCTGAAATGACCTCAACACCTTTAGCCAAATTTGTCTTCTTTAGTTTTTTGTTTTAACAAGTTTTAAAGAGCAGCAGATGCTCAAACACATGTCCAGTAAAGAAGCAATTTAACAAAGAGACTTCAAGGTTTCAAACTGTCTTTTTTAGGAGTCTCTTCATTGAGAAGTCAGCCAATGTACACAAGTGTGTTTGGTCTGTGGTTGTTAGCCCCTGTGTTGGGTTAATACAAAGAAGTCAGGCGAAGAAGATTCTATCAATTATTCATCATTCACAGTATCATTATTTTGCATTACACAGGCATTAAAAACAGCTAATTAGAGGAATTTGAGTTAAATACCCAGCTTGACCTTGGTATAGGTGTGTCGTATCTAGCCGTGCATTCTCCCACAGTGGCCATTTTCAGAATAATCCCATACTACCACATCAGTTTGAGTCAATTTAAGGGACTCTTTTAAGTGATCAAATACCCTGTGTAGTGATAAGATGTGTGATAGCGCGGGCAAGATCTTTGTATTGGCGGTGTGCCTTTGTGACGTATGGCATTACCCGACAGAAATTTCAGGTGGTATTGTACAGAGAGGAAAAAAAAAATTGCACCGTGTTACCATGGACCTACATAGGTCCATGGTGTTACAAAGGCACTGCTGTACAATACCTCCAGTTTGTAAATTTTGAGCTGCATGTTGCTCATTGTGCATCTGAAATGATGACATAGCAGTTAAAAATAATGATTAAATGCTTCAAAGAGATGATGATCCGTGAGTGACCAAATATACCATATTACAACAGCTTTTATCATAGAGAGTACTATTTTGCTGCCATGGTTGTAGAATATGTGCTTCTGGGTATATTGAAAGTGATGACATGCTTCTATACATATTATAGGCCCTATGTGGCCCCTATTTGAATATCATTTCTCAGCTCACTCAACACAGTTCCGAAATTTTGGCACCACACTTTTCAAAAGAATGTCATGAATGACAGAAGAGTGCCATGCCCATACAATGCATTTCTTTATTGTTTGTCCGAATAGTGTTGCTAACTGTATCCTGTCTGAGATTAATGATGTTGGTTTGAAACAGTAAACACACTAAAAACTTTGTAATCATAAGAAATAACAAATTGTACTGATTTGTGGAGATTTTATGCATTTGCTCGCTTCCTTTTCTTGATACTTCTTGTTAACTCGTTGAGGACGGTTTGGTTTTGCTACAACACCTATTTTCCATAGACACTTGCCTGAGTATACTCAGGACTCGTCCTCAACGGGTTAAGATGTTTCCACTTTAAAAATTCATATGTCACTCATTCTTTTTCAGGGCATGAGTTCCTTTTTTTTTGTTTTTGTTTTTTCTTTCTTTTTTAATCATTCAGGCCAGGGTAGTATGACTTTTTCTTTCTCTGTTCTTTTTCATTCGGAAATAGTCCTGTCACCCTACATGCTGTTAAGTCGTCCTTCGCTGCCACTCAACTGCCAACACATTCTGACAGGGTGCCTGAGTGATGATAAACATGGGTCCCAAGGTCTGAAAAGAGGTGTGAGGATTCACGGTGTGCAATGTGTAGGCTTCCGGTACAACCCTTTGTTGGGAGGGAATCATGTGGCCTTGGGATCTGCAAGGAAACCGCTTTCAAAGTGTGGGGTTGCTGCCAAAATGTGGCCACTCCGTCTCCCGAAACTGGCAATTATGAGCTGGAAAATACATAAAATTGCTGTTAATCCTCAAAAAGTCCTGGAAAAGTTGCACCAGAGCATGATGTTATTTCTCGCAGTTACTGTGTCAAGGATAAATGGATACCGGATGTTGTGGGAGTTTTTTTTTAAATCATTATTTTATTTTATTTTTTAGCCTAGGCAAAGTAAAAAATGCCTCACCTGACTTTGCTCTATTGTGGAATATGTGATGTTCATGTTGCCAAGGTTATTTTATGACTCTCTAGAAATTTTTGTGATGTTAGAAATATGGGGTTGAGAGTATATAATCTCAGTCAGTATTATGGAAAAAAAAATATGCAGGTAAAAAAAAAAAGTTCTGGTATTACATTGGAATCATTCACAACAGAGCAAACTGTAGCCAACACATTTTCTGAGTCACATTAGTATTGGTGCAAGTTGACAGCTCACCCAGTGGTATTTCTGTATGGTTCATGGTACACAACAATTCACTTTTACACAGATATAGTATTAATTTTCTCCTTTTTATTCAACAGTATTTTTGACAGCAAAGTTTGCTCTTTTAGGCTTTTTTGGTGCCATTATAATATAAGGGCCAAATCAAAAAATCAGTCTGAGGAATCACTTCAATCTACACTGTAAAAACTGTAAAAATTAAAGCACTAAGCATCATTCCCCCCCCCCCCCAACAATAATGGATATGTGCCATCTTTTAAGAGCTGAAAAGTATGGTGGCCCTGAAGTACGCTCGATGACAGGTCATGTGTGCCATGAATTTGGCGACCTGGTCGCGAAATTTGCGATTTGGGACGCCAAGTTCGTGACCCAGGACGCAAATTTTGTGACCCAGGACACAAACTTCGTGACCGGGCACATGAATTTGGTGACCGGGGACTCGAATTTGGCGACCAGGGACGCAAAATTCGCGTCCTTTGGTCACGAAATTTGCGACTTTGGATTGCGAATTTCGCGACCCAAAATCGCAAACCTCGCGACCCAAAGTCGCGAAGTTTGCGACCACAGGACGCGAATTTTGCGTCACCGGTCGCCAAGTTCGTGTCCCGGGTCATGAAATTCGCGTCCAGAGTCGCGAACTGGTCGCAAAATTCACGGCGCACATGACCTGTTGTCGAGCGTACCTCAGGGCCACCATAGGAAAGGCAAGAACACAAACCGTTCTTGATCGTGTGCAAAAGGGATAGTTTTGCTCCCGTTGAGATGGGGCTTCTGGTTTCCAACCTTTTTTTCAAGGCAATTTTGGGAGAAAAGGAGAAACCTCTTATGAAATATGAAAGAGCATATGATTCTAAGGGGAGTTCAAAGTTCATGTGGTGAAAATTGGTTTTGAAATGGCTGAGAGATCAAAAACAAAGCAATCCTAATAAAAGGTAGGACCCTCCTTTCATTATGTTTGCTTTGTTTTACTGTGTTTTGGATATCTCAACCAATTTGAAACCGATTTTCACAAAATCAACTTTGAATTCCTCTGAGAGTAATATGCTCTTTAGTATTTCATAGAGTGGTTTCTAAGTATTTTGCAAAGAGCTAAAAGCTGAATCCTCATGTCAATGAATACTATACCATTTCTGGGGGGGGGGGGGGGGTGAAAAAGGCCTATTGTTTGACTCCAAGAAAGTAGGTTGGTCAATCCAGCATGTTGTCACCATTGAAAAGAGTAACTCCCTTTAGAATAGACAATAGACATTTGTGAAACGGTGCTAATTTGGCAAGGTCATCCCTGCATGTTCATCATCTGCCCTAAATAGGACTTTCTAGGTGAGTCCCTTCATGTGGCCAGGTGTGGACAGCAAAGTGATTTCAGTGCAGATTGATTGGTTGGTAGAGTGGGGGCAGTTCAAAGGGGTGTCCAGGGGTATAGGAAGGGGAGGCAGCTATTGATATTGGTAATGGGTAAGGTTGATGAATGGGTAGGGTAGGGAGGGGACGATGTATGGGAAGCTAGCTTTGCTATAGAGGCATCTAACTAGGTTGATATAGAGGTGGATCATTTTACTGATTGTTTATCTTTTATCAATGCTCACAACTTGAGCATTGAGATGTTTCATGTATTTTTAACATTGTGGAAGATGGTATAATGCATATAGAGAGAGTTTGTACTGCGTGTCCTTCTCTTTGAATGTACCAGACAAGCTTCCATTGGAGCAGACAAGAAAACCTGGAGTCTTAAACAAATGAACAAAATGTTTAGTATAGTTATAAAAAAAAAAAAATGGGTGGAATTAAACTAACTTGTTCACATAGATTGGGCCATAACACGAGTCAGATGTAGATACTCGAAGATACTCGACACTAAATTCCAAGTTAGAATCCAGATTTTCAGCAGGTCTTCATCCCATGTGAAGGATAATATCCACATTGAGCATACGTTCAGGTGCCTGCCATTTCATTTTTGTCCTAACCTGCCCAAAAGTTAGCAAAAATACTGGAATAGAAAATATCATTAAAGAAGATACCTACCCTCCACATCCTTGAAAATGGGAACCATCCCATACACCGTGGATATACTGCCAACGACAGGTTCAAGCCAAGTCAGAGAGTATGAAGCTACCTGATGAGCTGTTGAAAGTGTTGATTATTGGGTCAAACCAATAGGTGATATGTGACTCTCAGCCTCAAGGACTCATATCATATATGGAGGATCAAGGTAATTTTTCATCGCAGCCCAGTTCAGACTGATCTCATAAGCCAGGTCAACTGCAGAGTGGTGATACAACTAATCCTCTCGATGACACCTGTGTCTTCGTAATTGGGCCCTGAAATATGGGCTGAAGATTATATAATGACCAATAATTGGATGGAGTTGAGGTGCAGCCACAGAATTTGTCATCATTAGTCTCTGTCCTTCACACCCCATTTAAAGTCTTCAAATCCTATACCTTAGGGAATTACCATGGGTACAACCCAGTTTCACAACTGTTAGCACTGAAACCGCATAGACATGCCCCCTCCCCCCCCCCCCCCCCATTAGTAGAATTATCTTTGATAAAGTTATAGTCTTCCCTCAAGGCTTAAGCTATAGTGCTAGATGGGCTTGTGGCAGTCTGCTCATCATCTTTTAAAAAAAAAATCAAATTGGTTGCACTGAACTATGCCCTGCACATGTATGATTTGAGTGGTGAATTGCAGACTGATTGTGTCTTCTTCATTTTTTTTTCTTTTTAAGTCTTAACCTTATTCACACCTTTGAAATTCAAATGCAGATGAAAGTTCCTGATCTGGATTTTTGTCTAGAAAGAGAAAAAAAGACATTGTAAAGACAATTTTCTTTTACAACTCTATGAATGATGCTGCAAAGTAGCTGCTGAAAGGAGATTATTTTCTGCAGCATCGATGATATCCAAGCAATTCTGGTGGCAACACTCACTCTTCATTAATATTTTCTGCTCCAGTGATGTTCAAACATACTGCTGATTTGTTGCTTCAAGTTTCAAATGTTACTGCAAAGCAGGGTATGAGTCCCTTTAACCCATTGAGGACGAACTGATTTTGCTACAACACATCTTTTCCATAGATACCTGCCTAAGTACACTTAGTTCTGGTCTTCAATGGGTTAAGGTTTATTTCCCTTTGATTCATGATGATACTATGCATACTATTATTATAATCATGTGAAACTTTGCTCATACTCTTTCCCTTTAGCTTTGTGTGAGGTTTTTTTTTTTTTCATGAGGAAAAGTGATAATTTCCTCTATATTGTAGAAAATATTCAAGGTTCTATTTCAAAATACTGTGGTATGAAGTTTTTATTGTTGTTGTTGCATTGTGTTTTTTTTTTATTTTATCTTCTTTTTTTTTTTTGCGCTAGCTGAAATTGACAGGAAGGAGTGAGAAGCATGCATGGCTGGTGTATTCAGTGGTTGCTGGTTCCCATGCCCTGAACTTGGTGTACTTTTTCAAAAAAAACCTTTTGTGTCCATTACCAGCTTCGCAAGGTCAACGCGGAGGAGGGATTTGTTGGAAGTTTGAACACATCAAAGAGTATCGGACTAACCCTCACCTCATTTCCCCCCAGCAATCATGAAAAGAAGAGAGAAGGAGATATATAAAAAGGGAAGAAAATAAGAAACTCCGTACAGCAGTTGTCACAAGGAGGGTAGCCCGAATTTGTCTGATAATCTTGAGCACACAAGCGGTGTGTACTCAGGAGCCATAACCCTGAAGGGGCCCTAAGCCCCCGAACGAACGTGTTTCGGATTTATTGCCTTATATCTCTCCCTCTCTCTCTCTCCTCCTCCTCCTCCCTGTTTTCCCAATTCCAGTGGTCAAGTTCATGTATTCTTCTGGCCAGTGGCTGATTAGAAGAAATGTAAAGAACATTCCACAGGGTTTGATGTAGAGTGACAGGCACACAAACTCTGATTAAAGCCCCAGTGTATAATTGGCACATATATATTATATGTTATGTACATGTACAGTCAAACTTACTTTAATGACCAACTGCAGTACACTGACCACATTGAGACATTAATGCTAATATAAAGGTGCTGTGCATATATATCTTGGTTTAATACATAATAATCATTTGGGTTGTTGAAAATATTTACTGCATCGAGCCTACTTTCAGGAACCACCTGTCTATAATGATCACATTTCTTGTTCCCTTGAGAGGTTTCTGTAGACTGGATTGACTGTATATAACATCTGTTTATGTCAGTGACATGATAGCTATAATTCTGCTTCTATCTTTGACTTTTTACAGTTATTATCACACATTTTCATGACATACTCCTTCATGATATCATTGTGAAGGAAACACATCATATAATATTTCAGCAGTTAGAAGGGGCGTGGCAGCTCTGATTGTACTTGTGCTATGAAAACATCAGTATAAAGAGCTGCACAGGGGTGCATTTAAATGATGATGCCATAAGAGGTGGGGTCTCCCTGAATACCAAGTTCCATCCTCTGTTTACCAGAGTGCTAAATTCTTCCCCTGATCCATTGTTATGCCGGAAATCAAGAAGAATTTGGGAGAAACACTGAAAATAGGAGTGGGCAGAATTTGGAGACAAGGCATACTGTGATTATATACCTGTTATGTCCCCTTGACTTCAGCATCTATAGGGTTCTTGCACTGTCAACCTCTGTTCGATTAAAGAGAGCAGTATGAAGTTTCATGCAATTCATTGAGGTTCGATTGCAAAATAGGGTGATATGGTGATGCTGTGTACTGCACAAAGAAGCAAGTTTAAAGGGAAGATAAACCCCAAGAGCAATGTGGATTGAGTGAAAGCAGCAACATTAGTAGAACACATCAGTGAAAGTTTGAAGAAAATCGGACAATCGATGCAAAAGTTATGAATTTTTAAAGTTTTGGTGTTGGAACCGCTGGATGAGGAGACTACTAGAGGTTATGACGTATGAGTGGACAACAATACCAAGAAAATATAAAGAAAATTCTACAAAAATCCATTTTTCATGAAAATTACAAATTCCATCAACTTGATATTGACATATGTTAAGGGTAGCAATTATTCCCCCTGCTTTCTGAAAGAGGTTGGTCCATTGCTCTTTCATGATTCTAGAAAAGTGAATTTTTGTTGAATTTCCTTTATATTTTCTTTGTATTGTTGTCCACTCATACGTCATATCCTCTAGTAGTCTCCTTATCCAGCGGTTCCAACACCAAAACTTTAAAAATTCATAACTTTTGCATCGATTGTCCAATTTTCTTCAAACTTTCACTGATGTGTTCTACTAATGTTGCTGCTTTCACTCAATCCACATTGCTCTTGGGTTTTATCTTCCCTTTAAGTATTTCATACACCTTGACAGTTCAATAACACAACAACAACAGTAAAAAAATTTTTAAAAAAGCTGGAACTAGTTTTTAAGATTGGGTGGGCCAAAGAAACCCTCTACTATAAAAACAGTTTATGGATCAAATATAGCACAAAGAATGTAGGTTTATTTTCCACTCTTGTGTGAAATGACTGGTCAAATTTCTATTCCAGAAATGCAGCAGTCAGCATCACACACCAAAACCACAGCTCTGTTCAGGGGTATATAATCATTTCACTTGTTCGCTTGACAGAGGGGTTATAGCCCTTGAGATATTTACATTTTTTTCCTCCCTCCTGTATTTCTACACTGATTGGTAAAAGCAAAGTAAACTTCAATTATTCTGCCCTGACAGTGAAACCCACTCACTTACGTATGCTCTCACACACTTTCACACACTTTCACACACACAAATGTGTAACAAAACAACACTTCATTTAATTTTAAAGGTAGGGAATCCCATTTGCACGCCTTAAATGAAGAGTTGTATAAATACAGTGGTATGTTGAAGAGAGTATCATTTTAGAAACTCCCATAAAGTATTGAAAGTGGAAGGTAACATGTAGTACATTTTTTTGACCGTTAGATTTGAATTGAAATGTTTTCAGGGCTCACCATAAATTCCAGTACATTACTAGGCTACCTTTGCAGACCCATGTACTGCATGTGTGTCCATCATGTATATTTTGTGAAGAAAGTTCATCAACACTTACAAACATTTCTATATACATTCTTGCCAAACACTCTATATGTTATTACATCAGCTCTTGTACTTTTAGATTTGTGTTTATAGATCACAAATACAGAAGAATGCAACAAAAAGGCTTAAGTGTGGCTGACACACAGAACTACTGAGTAGTTGAGTTTTGTGCATTATTCAAATTTTAGATAACTGTTGACTTCCAAATTTCTAAGCAGTGGCCTAAGCAAGTCCCCTGAGGTTCATATTTAATGTTTTGCTGCATTTTGGGAGGTCTGTAAAAGGTATCCCCTACCTTTAAAGATTGCTGGAGTGATGCAGATTTAAGTTGAGAGTTGAGATGGGATGGTTTGTTTGGAAGCATAACAATGCGTTCAATGGAAATCCTAAGGGTCAGTGGCTAAGTTCTAAACTTTTCCTAATATTACGTTATTTATTCAGGTTTTTCCTCTCTTAAAACTGGATACTGTGGGTGGCTTTTAATAAGTTTTATGCAGATAATCAATATATCTTCAATGCATACATCAGGTTTTGTGCTGTGGAGCTGCAAAAGCTGATAAACTCCATCATATTTTCAGTTGATTTATTGTAAGCCACCAATATCAAGTGCATGAAACAACCTTGAGTCGTACTGTTTAGTCATATTTAAGGGGTACCAGGGACCTTTGCTAACTGATTGGATCTGCCTCTCAACCGGAAATGATCAAATGCCACAGAAATATAAGTAATATCTGTTTTTTGGGAACTATTGATAACAACATATTTATACATTGTGTATTTTATGGGAATAGTTGTGGAGCAAATATTGGATACTTTGGTGTCATTAAGAAGCTTCAAGAGTATTTGAAGCTCCTTGGTAGCATTCATGTGTCTGCGATGTTGGGGGGGGGGGGGGTTAACTGCTATAAATGTAAACACTCCTGTAATGACATTCTGCATGGCTAATTCTATTATTCTTTGCCATAATTATCCGTGTTTTGGATCCATGAATGATCCTACCACAAAAAAGGGGCCTACAACCCTACCTTCTGTCTGCATTCACACATTTCTTCAAATGGCGTCACGGGCCATTACTCACACTAAGTGTGCTCACATTTGGGTGATTCTCCCAGGTCAGTGTTAGGGTAAACCATTTAAAGGGATGGTACAGTTTTGGCTGAGATGAGGCCTGAGGTTTTAAACTTTTTTGATGAGTATCTTTTTAGATAATAAGAAACCTCTTATAAAATATGAAAGAGCATTTAATTCTAAGAGGAATTCAAAGTTTATTTGATGAAAATCGGTTTTGAACTGGCTGAGATATCCCCCCAAAAAGCAATCATAATCATTTCATACAGTGGTTTTTAAGAGTCTTGCAAAAAGTTAAATGCTGAGTTCTCACCTCAACCAATACTATACCATCCCTTTAATGTGATTATTATCCTAGACCTCCTGCTGCACAGTTGTTGTTATTGTTTGTGTTTTGTAATGTTTAGTCAGAGTCGTAAGGTGTGATCCTCAGAAGGAAGTCTTAGTGTATATGAGGTGACAAAAGCTGTACGGTTGCTGCTGGATTGTTAGCAAATATATTCCCCACGTCTTCACCGTCTATCATGGATGATATCTCCACTGTGTACAACTGAACTGTATATTCCATGTAGTGTAGTATCACATGGAAACACATCTTGTTTCGTTAAAGACTGGAAATGATAATTGAGGGGCTGTTAAAAAATAAACTTGTGTAATACAGTCCCCTTACCTGAATGTTTTCCTGCTCAGGTGACTCTAAAAACATAACTAGTAAAGCTTGCCACTGGATATACAAACTGTACATCAGTCATTTGATATGTGACCTCATGTTGACTTGGAGTGTGTGGAGACCAAATAATGTTGATACAACAGGAAGTCTGCTTGTTTAATGCAAAAGTAATACCATGTGACAATAACAAAAGGGTATTTTTGAGCAGTTTGCATGAGGACTAGATGAGAGCGAGATCTTGTCGTTAGAGTGCATTTTGAAGGGGAGGGTGTGGCGTAGTGGCGATTTATATATTTCACATGATTTTCGAGGAAATTCTTGCTCCAGTGCTTATGGCATTCTTGTAGCAGGTCAAACTCTATGGGGGAGTTGCATTTCTTGAACTGACTGGTGAAAGACAGAAAAGGGAAGGAGGAATGATCCAGGATTATAACACCAAGCATTGTCACCAAGTCCTAAGAAAATTTGCTTTATGGACCAGATAGTTTAAAGCCAATGGCGGGGTTGGCAACTTTGCTGTTTAGTTGTTATCATGACTTCATTTATTGGTAACAATGGCAATTAATGATGTTTATTTCCAGCAGACACCCACTGAAATTTTTCAGTTCGAGGTCATACTCAAAATTAGTGAAAGGGATATAGCACGTCTGTGAATGTAGTGTGATACAAATTGGGATGTACAACATTCCAAAATGCTGTGATTTTGTAAAAGCCACAGTTGGTTTACACGTGACAACCAATAATGAACACATCGGTAACATGTATCAATACGCAGGGTGTCTGTTTCCCATCCGCTGGCCCCTTACAGACCCGACAATATTTGGGCAAGGTCAGGGGTGCGAGTAGATGGGACCATTGTCAAGTTACACAGGGTTATTTCCATGGGTATGTGCAAATAGACAAATCTTCTGAGTATGTGATGAGAGATGACACAAATCTGGGCAGTGAGTGGGCAAGGTTCCGTCACAACAGCAGGAATTAAGCTACAGTGATATTACAGTTTTTTGGATCTGAATGAAAGGGAGTGTCCTGTTTGTAGAGTGATGAATGATTGAACAGATAATTCCAAATTCCAAATTGTGACATCAATTTCAAGGTAAAATAACAATCGATGCACCCGTTATAACTTTGTCTTAGTGGTTCTCACAATTAATGGTCTAGTTTTGTAAGCAGGTTTATTTTACCTTCTTTCTCTACTATGTATTGAATTTCCAGGGTAAATGAGCACAATAATGAATGAATAATGGAATGAATCAATAGATTTATTGATACATTAAATTACTTTTATCTTAAATTCCAGTTCCATTTCGTGCTAATACAAAATGAAATCCATTGAGACAGAACTCATAAGAAAGAAACATGGTAATATACTTGTCTTACTGTTCAAATGACTGGATTATAGAAAAATAAAAAAGGAAATGGCCATAAAGCACTGGGTTTGAATAATTTGAATATGATTTGCAACATACTTTAGAGCAACTTGAACTGATTTTCTGACAGTTTAGAATTTCATGGACTTTTCCCTAGCCCTGCGGTGATATACGACCGTGTTTGCACTTTTTGTCCCCCTCTGTGGCAGGGTCAAACATTTGATTTACTGATGGCAAAGCACACAGAGATAAGGAGCTATCAATGCTTCCCCGTTTGCACAGTGACATCTCTATGCAGTCCTCCCATTTCCATGGAAACTTACATCAGATTGAGATACTCATGAAATATGCAGATTCTTTCATGCTGAGAATAGAAATATGTTTATGCATATGCTCTTAGAGGAACTTCAGTTGTGCCTTTGATATATTCTGGGATGGCTTCCGGGATGGCTTTGCTGTGGTTTAGGTCCTTTGAAGGGTGTGTACAGTTCTGGTCGAGGTGAGGATTTAGCTTTTAATGTTTTGCGAGATATTCAGAAACCACTCTATGAGATGTCAAAGAGCATGCAGTTCTAAGGGGTATCAAAAGTTTATTCGATGAAAATCGGTTTTGAAATGGCTGAGATATCCAAAAACAAGGTGAAACAAAGATATCCTAATAAAGTTGTGGCATGTCGCCTTTTATTATTAGCACTTTTTTGGATATCTCAGCCATTTGAAAACCAATTTTCATCAAATAAACGTTAAATCCTTCTTAGAATTACTTGCTCTTTCATATTTCATAAGAGGCTTTTCATTATCTCACTTAGGAATGTTCAAAACATGAATCCCCACCTCAACCAGTACTGTACAGTCCCTTTAATACTTAGGCCTATAGGAATGTAATCCAGACATGATATCTTTACAGGGTGCCACTAGGTGAGGACTTTGTTTTTGCTGTATGACAGATACACCATTCATATTTGGCATCTATTATCATCTCAAAAATTCCTACCGACTCCATGACGGGACAACATTTGTGCAGTCTCTTTGCTGGGTTGATGCCCTGTGATGATATATCGCTCAATGCAGTGGCTGTATCATGGAGCGATATGTCGCTGGCCCCTGTGTGCACCCTGTCACAACCACCACATGTGCATGTGTAATTATAAAACTATTCTTTGCCTACTGTGCATGCCTGAGTGAGGCCAGTGCTTTGCTATCAGTGATTCAGTAGACTAGACAATCAAGAAGCAATATATAGAGCATTGAACACGCATATCATTAATATGCATAAACTGACAAAAGTCATGCAGGAAATTAATATACTCCACAAATGCCAATAATCATTTCCTAGATATTTCTTCACAGAAATAATAGCCATGATATGTATATTACATTGGCATGTTCTTTAACTCTTTATGTGCCACGTTCGCACGTCTGACTCAGTCGACAGCGTGCCAACTTCACATATTTTGCTCAACAAATAAAGCCGCCAAAACCGATCGATAAATCGCTAATCCCGCGGTACAATGAAAGCGTTTCTCGCACTTTTGTTCCTCTCACATACGGCTTGCATTCTATGTATGTGGTGATTGACTACCAAGCGGTGTTCCCAACTAGATTTGCGTGTACATTCTTAGTAACTGTCACAGTTTTATGTGCAAAAGTCATGCTTTCACAGCAATGTAGCAAATTGGTCATTCAAAAGAAAAATTGAAAATGGATTTGTTATACAATTTATATCAAAAGCAAAGTTTGGCATTCCTCTAAACTTTGCTCACTATTATGTCCAGCTCAACAGAAATTTGTAGAACTTATACATATTGGAAAAACAGAATTCTTTCTCCAGACTCCAAGCATGTCTACATGTGTCCCACAATAAGTGGCACACAGGGGGTTTCCACCATGGCACATAAAGAGTTAAAAAGCAAAACCAGATTTAGGTATCGGACTAGTGCATTAATCTAATCTATTACTGGAAATTTGAAACATATTTATTAGAATTTCCTTCATTTCCTGAGGAAGGCTGAGGGAATCTTCCCCTCGCTTGAGAGTGTTTCATGAAAACCGTCACGAGAGAATAAAGTGATTACTTGTTACATGACTCTTCTGTTTACGGATGATGTGCCTACTTCGTGTTGAGATGTCTTAGCATGCTTCTAATGAGAGGGTTTTAGCCTTTATAGGGCTTTTTACACTTGTAAAATTTTGCTTAGCCCCGGACCAACGGTGGGGCTAAGGGGGGGGGGGGGCCTTAGCCCCACCGTTGGTACGGGACTATCCTTAGCCCACTTTCTGTTTACACTCGTTTTTGCCAAAGTGGGCTAGCCCCACCGATAGTACGGTACTATCTGGCCCTGCAAAGTAGCAGGGGCTAGCACCGCAATTGCGGTGCTAGCCCCTGCTATTGCTATTGCTAATTGCGGTGCTAGCACCGCAATTGCGGTGCCAAGCAAGTGAGTGTAAACAGAACGAAAAAATAATCCTGGGCTAAGCGACGGAGACGAAGTCCGACCCTCACTGACCAATCAGAAACGAGGTAATCAAGTGCTGCCGGTGCGTGTGTGTACGTGTACAGTACACATCGTAATTATGAATATTCATGTGGTTTGGAAAGTCCGGGGCTAAGAAATACGAGTGTAAAAAGGTCAATTTTCTCCTTAGCCCCGGACAAGAGATAGTACAGGACTAATTGGCGAGTGTAAAAAGCAGAAAAATTGGTACGGGACTAACGATAGTCCTGGGTCAGAGAAAGTCCGGGGTTAAGAAACACAAGTGTAAAAAGCCCTATTCAGTTTCCCCTATTAAAAAATCTAGGAGTAATTTTATTTTTTTTTTTTTTAAGTCAGTACCAGAAGCGTGTGCCCTGAATTTTCATTGGGTGAACAACCTTGAACCAAATAGGGGTTGGGTTTTAGCAGGATGATGTTTCTAATTAGGTTTACCTATCACAGCATTTCAGGTGAACTACTCATCTTTGAACGTATGGTATGTAGGATGGAAAGATAGAAATGGCTCCTGGTTTGCCAGTGACAGAGTAAGGTGTCTTTTTTCTCCAGTTCATTGGATGTGTTGTAAGACATTAAGATGTTTCACACAGAAATAGATCACTCTCAGTGTGAAGCTGGCAGTGATGAATTACTTACTGCAAGCGTACATTCTTTTGCACATTCTAAAAATGGGGAGTAGAGCACACGGGCTGTTGCAGACCCATGTAGAAATGATATACATAGCTAGCAAGTGTACTTTGATTTAAAAATGTGTATGTGGTAAGTTGCAGAAGATTTTTCATGATTGGTTGATGATACAAATGCAGATTTCTCTACATTCTCTATTTTACCAACATTAAACCATCTTCAGCAAAATCTGTTCAATTATAGAAAAGATGGACACACGTATATACAGTAACCTTTTTATGATGACAAATTACAGATTATTAAATATAGAAACTATTCATGTCAGCAGTTTTAGTCAAAATTATTCTTTGAGAGGTTTTATCTTGTGTGGCGTCATAAGCTACCTGCATGTTTGATTCCGTGTGTTTTTGTACAACCCGTATCACCTTTGAAACTTCCTTTTTTTGGGGGGGGGGGGGGTCTTTAAAATTATGAAAAGCTTGTAAGTCAGTATGTGCCAAATTTTTACAGTTGTTAGTCAAGTTGGCAAAGTTTATAAATAACCCAAATATTATGACATGGAGATTTGGTTGCCTTGACACCTTAGAAGCGGATCTTGGATGTTGCAACTGGGGATATTTTGGCCAATAAGGGAAGCAACAAATGTTGTTGCAGTGACACATTGATACAAATGTTCATCACTGCACGCTACTTACGTGAGGTTCACTTGAGGGCCGGGGAAAGATAGTGCATTCCTGACCCAAATATATGACACAAATGATTACCTCACTATCTGCCTGACAAGCAATGTAGGATGCTTGAAGCAATGTTGGAGGGAACTATGTGCCAAAGATTTCAGATGTATATCCTGTATTTCGTATGTATTACATATGTGCATATACACAAAAGTCATATATGCACGATACAGACTAATGCATACATATCATGTACTTGCATATGTATATGACTTTATTATGTTGTGTCCCAAAATGATCATGTCATCATTATGTCATAGACAAGATTTGATTTTGCACTTATCAACAAATATGCAAGAAACCTTATGGTATAGGCCTATAAGTTAACCAGTGTACATTTGAATGAAGATAGAAAGTTAAATATTAGTATTAATCACACACACACTTGACCTTCTATAATCCTGTGTAAAGCATTTTTGGAATATTGGATTTGCTCTGGGATCAGTTATGTGAAAAACTATTATGCACATCACAACACAATTGTGTAATTCATTTTTGACAGTACTATTGCCAATAATTAAGATCTGTACAACTTTCTGAAGTGTCAGAAAGATATTAATATAAATAAGATGTCTTCCAGTTTATCATGAATTTCTTACCGGTACCTTTAATTGGATTTTGCCTATTATTTTGATCAAACTGTTTTCATTTGCATTACAGTATTTGTGGAATTTTAATTTCTTAGTGGGGGTATATTCCCAAGTTGATGTAACATATATGAGGGCAGGTTTATCACTCTCCAATATATGATGACATCAAAGTGTTGCCAGGCAACATTAACCTGACAAGCTGTTGCCTCTGCTGAGGGTATTCTGTGTCTGCATGAGCATTCCACTTGACCCCCTCAGTGCCATGGTCTCAAAGTCTGATTGCTATTACACATGATACACCCGTCTTTAGCAATGGCAGGGTTAATGCTTCAAGAAAACAAGAAAGAGAGATGGAGGGGAAGGGGAAGGGGGAGGAAGCAGAGGTACCAAGTTTCTGTGATTCTGCCGGAGGCACCCATAAGCACCGTAAAGCAAGAAAGTTTTGCAGCGTGAAATTTCCGCGAATAAGAGCCGACAGCCTTTTTTTGCGGCATGAATTTTCTTTGTAGAATTGCCATTAGCATTCAATGCATAACATGTAGACAAGAACTTGTACATGCATTTTAACCTGTTGAAGATGAGTCCTGAGAATACTTGGGCAGGTGTCTATGGGAAATATGTGTTACAGCAAAATCAGTCCATCCTCAATGGGTTAATTTCACAAATTTTGGCTCTCGTGGAATTCGCTGAATTAAAATGTGCATGAACATTTCTGGTTTTACAGTAAGCAGGTATATGTATGCTGATGTCTTGCTTAAGTCTGAAATGTAGAAGCTGATTTATACTTGAAATTTAACACCTTGGACAAAACAGTATATCAAGCCATTTTTGCCACATTTTAAAGTTTCACCCTCACACTGTACTTTAGAGGGAAACTGTGCAAGAAAGTTTGGTTGAAAAATGGCTGACTAGTACTACAAAATACTGCAGGGTGGAATATTGTGCCTGCCTTTCAAATTTCTGTCTTGCTCTCTCTGCAGTACCTCACCCTGCAAACTGTTTCTTCACACTGACTTGTTTTTTTCTTGTCTTGAATGTTAATTTCAAACTGCAACATCATGGTTGTTTTTGCAGACACATGATAATGCGGTCTGTTCAAGATAAACATTAGCCTGGATCATGTGCCGTACTAGAACAGTGTTGATATTTAGCAAAGATATGGGTCCCTCTGTGATTGAAGTCTGCAGTAATTGTTACATACAGTGTCGTAATTGTTTCCATGGCAATATCCAATCAGCTTTGATGAGTTTTAGGATAAAGCTGGTTTGTTAGAGAATTTTCCTCAAGGGGGAAGTTCTTTTAACTTTGCTACAGGAGCTTGTTGAGTCCTTTAAGAAGTCTATTAGGATTTTCAAATCTTGCTGTTCACCAGCAGCATGGAAAGAACTGTGGCAGTAGAAAAGAAGCATAGCATTAAACTAGACTTGAACGAAACCATTTCTTTTTAAACCAAGATTTTAAACGTTACCAATGTTTGTAATAAATCACTTTTGTGACATATATATGTGTTATTGAGATGTGTCTCTTGGTCTTACTCATTACAATTCGTCTGAGGCAGGAAATGAGACCCAATTTTAGCCTAATCTCCTCCCCAGACCACTCACGACTCACCCGCCCCTCTGTTCTCAGCCCCCATTCCCCTCCCACTTTTACCTACTGAAGAATGGCCTTCTGCCCCCACCTTTCAAAAGGGCATGGGATTAGCGCAGGAGTATTGAAACTTAAGGGGCAGTTGTTGGTTCTAATGGGCTTTACACAGGATAATCGCCTGACAATTGAGGCTTAACGGGCCTGGCATCCTGTGACTACACCTTAAGTGTGGGTGCAGACAGTTATTTTAATGAGCAGTTGTGATGGCAAGCAAGTCAGGTGTGACAGATTCCATGGCCTGCATTGATCCCTCTGCTCCCAACACTGGGATGCATTCACATCGTTGGTGTAATACCGCGGTATTTCGTCATGTGAACGCAAGTACAGCGTGAAGTACACCACAAAATATACTGTACACCACAAAATATACTGTACAATGCTGTGGTATTTAAGGTTATAGTTCAAACATCACACGAAATACACTTAGGAGATATGAGTGTGAATTTGTCACAAAATACTGTAAATGCAGAAATTTTTGCGGTACATTAATTTCCATGTATTTCATGCTACTTCTGGCCAGTGTGATTTCTAAAGCCTGCGAAAATATCTTCACCTTCTTCTCTGCACATTGTAAATGGGTTGCACTTGCGCAGCGCGAATTCAACAACCTGCGAACGTGTCTTTGAAGTGCTCAGCGCAAAAAATTTATCACACGAAAATATCAAATTTTCAGTACCAAAGAGGTATTTCTCACATGACCAGACTGACACATTTCCTGTCTTCTTCCTGAGGGAGATATGTGCGTGTGCAGTGCTTATCAGAAATAACATGGTATTTCATGAATGAAAACAGTAGCAAGTTAGTTACCATGGTATCTATTACCATGATATTTTGCCAATGAGAATGATGCCAAGAAATCACTGTGATATGAATGCACATGGTTTTTACCTATAAAGAACTTGGTTGAAGTTTTGTTTAGAAAGACATGTCATGCCAATGAGTAAAGGCTGAACAAACTTGAGTCATATTTCTACCAAATAACTGTCTCATATCATATGTACATGTAATCCTCTCAAGACTTTTTTTTTTTTTTTTTAATAATCTGAGCTCTGTTCCATTCCTGATTGGTAACCCAAGCAGTTTAACCCGTTGACGACTAGTCGCGATATACTCGGGCAGGTGTCTATGGGAAATGCCTGTTGTAGCAAAATCAGCCCGTCATCAATAGGTTAACATCTAAATAGAGGGGGCAGAGCTTACCTTGACATTGTTTTTATGTTTTCATGGTGTATGCACATACGTATGTACTCTTTCCTGTCAGCATATTTGTGAGTAGTGTTTTTTTACTTGGCCGGCCTTGGAGTGTGTAACACAGCTGTTGCATGAAATGGCATTTACAGTTGGTTGTTTGACAAGGAAACTAATTTCGTGATCTGAACACTATGTAAAGTCTAGGCCCTATAGCAGTCAAGAAACGTGAAAGCCAACAAGTTCTTAGTACGTCCAGAGCGTAAAACCTCTCAAGATCCCATCTTCCCCTCCCTTGGCCTCGATTCGGTGTTCGACACAATGTGAATCAGAAGTCATTATTATGTCGTCCTGGTTATGTCCGACCATGGAGCTACACGGTTGTAGCTCCATGGTCCGACCGAGATTTCGGGACGCGCATCCACAGAAGTGTGAAGCTAAGTAGATGAAGTCTGCAGATAAGCCAAGAATTCCTTCCCATCCATTTAGAAGATTTTCCTTTTTTACCTATATAACTATTTAAATCAATGACTGACATTCTCATTTCATCCAGTCCCCCCCCCCCTTTTTACTCTCCAAACTGTTGTTGTTATGGTTGTCAATTACTTCTTCACCTTACTGAAAAGCTTTGTTGTCATGTACTGTACTGTTGTACATGTATGTAGCTTTACTTGACAATGTGAATTGTCACTCATGTGAATAGGATACTGTAAAATGAGGAATGTTTGTGTGCATTTTAATTTCGCAAATTTCGCGAGCGCCAACATTCAGGAAATTAAAATGCACGCGAAAGTTCTTGCCCACATAATATACCTTGGATGCCAGTGGCAATTTGTGAAAATTTAATGCTGCAAGAAAGGCTGTCGGCTCCAATTCGCAAAATTTTCATGCCGCGAATATATCTTGTTTTACAGTAGGCCTATAGAGAAGAACCCAGAAAGGCCAAAATATTTCAGATAAAAATAAAAGTCATAACAGAGATCACCAAAGTAACTGCAAGAAGATTGTGCTACTAGTTTTAGAAAGTTTTTCTTTTCATATTCATATAACTGAAATGAATGACCCACTTATATGTATTATATGTGTGTGAGAGTGGTGTAAGAGGTAGAAGAGGGTTAATCATCAAAAGGGAAAAGTAGATTTTGAATGAGTTCTGCACTCCATTGAGAGAAAAAAAAAAACAAGAAGTTAGGTCAATTCTGATTCCCCAGGTTTGACGGAAGTTGTTGATTCAGGCTGAGTTGAAAGTAAAGGTCCGTGGGCAATTCTGTGTCATCGGCTCACAAATCGCTACTCACTCTGCTAGCTAATTGATACAATTTTCCGTCACCTCTGATCACCTGTTTGTCTTCTCCCCCCCCCCCCCCTTCTCTATTTCTTTCTGCCAGACGACAGACTCTTGTATAATTCAAGTGAGTTCAGTCTGGGCCTTGATTAGGGCAGGTGTTTGGTAGATCCTGATAATTCTGGAGGATGTGATTCGTGTCTGGTTTACTGATGAGAGAAGTGGACCTTCTTTTGGATTGGGGTATGCCAAAGGATTTTGACCTCAAAGGTGCATTTAAAAAATATCTTGAAAGATATTAGCTAATCTATATTCTATCACCGTATTTCTGTATAGCCAGTCTGTATGTATAGACAAATGAATGAAATGTGTGACAATACCAGGTTTGCACTATGTGATTATATTATTGTATAGTCACTGGTTTTTGCAATGTACTGGTCATTTTGATATTTGCTCTTGTCAGAGGAATAATTCTCATAAACAAGAATTTGCACCCCCGTCTTTATCCCTCAGAATAACATAATCCCCTAAAAGCCACTGGTGTTCTGTACAAGATGGTATCAATGGTAGTCAAAGGCATAGAGCCCATGAAATGGGCAGAGGGTTACCGACGATTATTCTTGATCACACTCTACGTGTATGACTTTTGCATTTACTGGTATAAATTTTAAAAGGGACAATATTCCATTATTTTGAAAGAATGTTGACATTCTCTATATGATCGCATACATGTAGTACCACACCCCCCCCCCCCACCTTTGTTTCAGAGAGGGTGGATGGGCTGTACTTATGGTGAGAAACTACACTGGTTGCTACCATTTCTATGTTAGGATATCATATGAAGAGTTTGTTTGCAAAAACCGATAAGTCCATTTTTGAAGATTTTGAAGTACGTTCTCTGTCATAAAGTACAAAATAATACCTTTTAAATGATATATTGGTCACTACATATAAAGGTACATTTTTGAAATTATGGTCAAAAGAAGCAATATTTTTCTCATTATTCTCTTTATTTTTCTTGACCTTTAATCGCAAATATCTCCATTTGACAAATATGGACTTATCGGTTTGTGCAAACAAACTCTTCATATGAATTGTTCATGGAGAGGAGTCTGCCATCCTCAAAAAAAAGGCTTGTTTACTCACATTATTTTGCATCAGCACATTCCTGCAGGATTTTAAAACGTTAAAACACAGGCCTGTTTGTGCCCAGAATAGACTGCCACTCCTCTGACTTAAGTCAGTTATCAGTACTCTGCCTTTCTTCACTGATCAGCACATCTGCTGGCCCGCTTTCGTATCCGATCAAACCAGATGTCTACAAAATAACATTATTTTGTCAATCCTAAATGTATCGAATTGGTCTTATTTTGTTGTTGCATTGTTTCATAAAGTTTCACAGGAGTGGGTTTGCCTGAAATGTGCGCTGTGGCCAAGTTGTAGGAGGAATTTGACCAAATGCCAGCTGAGAAACTTTAGCAAGTATCAGCTATGTGGGCATTGGAAGTATCCCATAAGGTTCAAACCCCAGTAAAAGGGACATTTACCCAAATTCAGATGTGTTCAGTGCAGTGTCAGTATTAGTAGAACATATCAACAGAGTTTTAGGAAAGTTGGACAATCCGTTCAAAAGCTATGAATATTTAAAGTTACACTGCAGCCATCGCTGAATGAGAAAACTACAACAGTTTGTGATGTCACAGTTGGACACCGATATGAGGTGAATTTAAACAGATTTCCATGAATTCCTTTTTTTAATGAAAAGTACACTTTTCCTTGACTTGTTTATATCATTACCTTTGCTTTATGAAAGAGGCAAGTATGCTAGGACAATGAAGATAATTATGCTTCTTGCCCAAAACTTTCAGCCAAAAAGAAAAGGGGGAGGGGCTAGACTTTCTTTGAATTTTTCCATTCATTTGAACATAGAAAATGTACCAGTTGTAAAACGAGGAATGTTCAAGTGCATTTTAATATCACGAATTTCGCGAGAGCCGAGTTTCACAAAGTTAAAATGCATGCTAAAGATCTTGTCTGCACTATATGCATTGAATATTAGGAGGCAACTTGCGAAAATTTCATACTGCAAATAATGCCATCGTCTCCCTTTGGGAAAATTTCATGCCACAAAAATATCATGTTTTACAATAATTATATCTTTGTTATTTATCATACTGTAGATTTATTAAGAATATGTATGCACATACACTGGAGCTATGTTGTATCATATCTCCTTGTACATGATTTTGAAGATGAGCAATATTTTTCTTTTACTCAGTGGGTTTTAGATAGATTTAAAGGGATGGTACAGTATTGGTGGATATGAGAATTGGGCTTTTAACTTTTTGCGAGATACCGAGAAAACACTTATGATGTAGTACAGAGCATGCCATTTTAAGAGGAATTCAAAGTTTATTTGATGAAAATCGGGTTTGGAATGACTGAAACATCCAAAAACAAAGTAAAACAAAGCAATCATACATTGTAATAAAGTGTGGGTCCCACACTTTATTAGAATTGCTTTTTTTTTGGATATCTCACCCATTTCAAAACCAATTTTCATCAAATAAATGTTGAATTCCTCGTAGAATTACATGCTCTTTCATATTTCATGAGAGGTTTCTCATTATCTCACCAAAAAATGTTAGAAACCTGAAATTAGGTCCCAACCAAAACTGTACGATCCCTTTAATATATCACAGGTTCCAGCAATTTAGAACAGTCACATTTTAACCACATCCCGTACAGTAACAGCAGCATTGCTCTTTACTTCCCTCTCCTGTGATACACTTCAGTCTCAATAGTGTCCTGGAGGGATCCTGGCTAATCCTATCCCATACATTAATGCTAATCCCCCTGACAGTTAGGGATTAGTCTGGCTGTGGCCTTATTTTCTCCTTTTATCCCCTAACCCCCAAACTATGCACACGTTACAGTTACCCACTAACACATGCACAGTGCACACACTCGCACATTCTGGATTATCACACATCTTGACAAATGACTGCAAATGCTACACATCTATGCAGTGGCAGAGACAAATCAAATACTTAAATTAAGCAACTCTAGAAGATGCCACAGCATGGACCTACAACTAGGTCCATGGCCACAGTAACATGCATTTCACTGAGATGCACTTTGATAGCCTTACATCAAGCCTACAGGTATATAATTTACAGCTCGATGCAAACTGTCAAGTTGACTGTGAGTTTCCATTCCAAAATGTGAAGGAACATATCATTCCCTCTACATTGAAATGACCTACTCTGGTATTTTGTCAGACACCAGTAATCAGCCCATTGCGAGCATCCCACAATACAAATATGCTGTTGGTAAAAAGTGTAAACCACAAGTAGACTAATATCCAAAATTAATCTACTGCTTGCATCTCTACTCTACAAGACATGCAGCATTTTAATTTCATACACTGATTATTCCAGTAATTGTGTGTTTGCTTTTAGAAATGCCCTGGTGATTTCTTGATCTTTATTCTATTGATTGAATTAGATCTTTCGATTTTCATGATATACACATACCCTCCCCCATATTAACCTTCTAGAAATTGAAACAACTGTCAGTCAATTGAAAACACAAAACTTTCGAAATGTGCAAATATGATTTTATTTGTCCTTTACAAGGTCATGAATTAACAGCGCAAATTGCTTTTTACTGCATTGAGTACACAGGAAGTGCAGAATTGGCTTTGTCAGTTGAGGTCTTATTACATAGAGTGCAATAAAGAACCACGTGGAAATAAACATTCAAGAATAATGTAATGTTCTCAAAGAAAACTTCCGAAGTATCACAAAATGGACACCCACAAAATGTGCACTGACAGATACCCGAGAGAAAACAGAAACTGGCAGTTGATGGGAATTTGGCTTGTTTACATCCTACAGATATCTCTTGAGAATTTCACATCATGGATAGCTTCCTGTAGGGTTAGCGATGGTGACAATCGACAAGGCTCATGTTACTTGTGGGACCAGTCTGTATGGGGGTTCTCTTCAAATGGGAGCCGTCATAATTGGGGCTCTACCGCAAACAGCGTAACAACATTTGTATGTTATCCAAGGATATTTTAATCATGTGTAACAGTCAAAGCAGAAACTAAATGATATTATGATAGAATATGAGGCAAGGAAGTAATATAGAGTAGCATAATGAAGTAATTTCCTAAACAGATGAAGCCTCAATGTTGTTTGCTAATAATGCCACAGTATTCAACATAGTCTGGTACGAGTTTGCCCAAAGAGATTAACAAGGCAGATTAAAAAAAAAATCCCATAAAGGATGGGGTGTGGCAACCAGTTTCAACTTTGAAACATATTGCAGTTGGCTGGTGAATATGCACTGTTGGCATTACCAGCTCAGATTAGACATTTTCATCTGTTTTGTTATTCTTTTAGAATGAGTGATTACCATTAATCACAGATGATATTAACAGCATCAAGATGGATGTAATACTTGCTATGAATAGTTAAATAAACATATGTTTCAATATGGTTGATTATGGAGTTAGTATTATCAAAAAATAGCTTTTACATGTATGTGGAAAAAAAAGATAAAGTATAAGAACATTGATCACGTGATTTCAGTCTGTTTTTTTTTTTGTGTGTGTGTGTGAGTGTTTGTATGTTCCATAAAGACCTATCTGTCCACAGGAACTGGAAGTTCAATCATTGCCTTGGAGTCTTAGTGTACTTTTGGTTATGAGAACAAAAATCAGCATTAAACTAAAAGGCAATCAAAGGTTTTCAGACAAAAACAAACAAACAAACATGTGAACATATTTGAAGAGTTTGTTTGCAAAAACCGATAAGTCCATATTTGTCAAATGGAGATATTTGCGATTAAAGGTCAAGAAAAATGAAGAGAATAATAAGAAATTTTTTTGCTTCAAAACTTTAACTTCAAAAATGTATCTTTATATGTAGTGACCAATATATCATTTAAAAGGTATTATTTTGTTCTTTATGACAGTGACCAAACTTCAAAATCTTCAAAAATGGACTTATCGGTTTTTGCAAACAAACTCTTCATTTTGTTCTTTGTGATGCTAGTTGGTAGAATTGGAATAGCATAGTGCGCAAACTCCAAGCAAAATTACCAAAGTTGGTGTAAATGTCGCATTTTAATTTTTGTGATGCTTACTTGCCATGAGGTTGTGAGAATAGAAGTAATTTTTTCTTTGTAATGAATGAAATTATTTTTTTATTAGCATTCTTTCAAGAATCCTTGTCTCATTCTAGTATTTCTTGCATCCTATCGAATGCTATTTTTTCCATTTGAAAGTTCAATCATCTGATATGAGTTTCTCAGTCTTATTTCTGATGATATCCCAAATGGCATCAGATGCTAAGAATTTCACCTTTGTCAGTGAGTCATAATCTGGTTGTGGTATTTTCTCCTATGAAATACAGAGTCCAAGGGGATTAGGAGTCTTAATATCGCCTTATGTAACAGCGGAAATCGTGCATCAAAATTGTGAGGTATAATTGTTGAATCCAGCCCATATACATTAGTCATTGTGATTCCACCTATATATATATTAAAAAAAAAAAGCAAATGCAGATTTTAGAAGTGGTTACCATTTTGTTCACCATAAATTTTTGTTCTTCGGCACCTGTTTGAGGATATGTTTCTGTGACCTTCCTTGTACCTCGCCTTTGCAGCTTCCTCCATCTGTCTGTCTGTCTTTCTCTCTCTCTCTCTCTCTCTCTCTCTCTCTCTCTCTCTCTCTCTCTGATCTTCCTAATTTGGTCCAAACCGAGGTGGATTTAAAAGTGCATAACCTCCTCACATTGGCTGTTATTTAATGGAGTGAAATCACATAAAACAAAGATTTGTGGAAATTTTGTCGAAATTGGACAATAAAAGAGAAGTGACAGAATTTTCTATTTCACAGTTTCAAGTTTTACTCATTTGTGTTCATGGTTGCAACATTCGGGATGTAAAATCTTGTAGCATTTCCTTTTTTGTGCATATTATATGAAATTTCTACAGTTCTTTTTTGTGTGTGCTTGTTCATCAAAGTTACCTAAATGTATTGTGGAATTGGACTGCAGCTCCAAGTTATGTTGAAATCAGCCAACTTTTATGATTGTGGAGCCCAAGATGGGAGAACAATGAATAGTGAACAGGAGGCTTGTTAGAAAGTCAAGAGTTTCTGCAATATGACTTGATATCTTAGTAAAGTTTGACAATATAGGCCTAGTCCACTTGGATTTTTTTTTTCAATAGACTGAAAAAAAAAATGACAGAGATTTCAGGAAAGTTGGGCATATAGTTAAAGGGAAGATAAACCCCAAGAGCAATGTGGATTGAGTGAAAGCAGCAACATTAGTAGAACACATCAGTGAAAGTTTGAAGAAAATCGGACAATCGATGCAAAAGTTATGAATTTTTAAAGTTTTGGTGTTGGAACCGCTGGATGAGGAGACTACTAGAGGATATGACGTATGAGTGGACAACAATACAAAGAAAATATAAAGGAAATTCAACAAAAATTCACTTTTCTAGAATCATGAAAGAGCAATGGACCAACCTCTTTCAGAAAGCAGGGGGAATAATTGCTACCCTTAACATATGTCAATATCAAGTTGATGGAATTTGTAATTTTCATGAAAAATGGATTTTTGTAGAATTTTCTTTATATTTTCTTGGTATTGTTGTCCACTCATACGTCATAACCTCTAGTAGTCTCCTCATCCAGCCGTTCCAACACCAAAACTTTAAAAATTCATAACTTTTGCATCGATTGTCCGATTTTCTTCAAACTTTCACTGATGTGTTCTACTAATGTTGCTGCTTTCACTCAATCCACATTGCTCTTGGGGTTTATCTTCCCTTTAAGAAGTTGTGAAATATCAAAGTTTCACATATTTCACACATGCAGGGTGTTAATTGTGGCCAGTTACTCTATCTGTTAAAGTTGACTTCAGAATGGTGAAGAATCACACTCTGTTGGATTATATGTATGGGATATAACTTATGCTACAGTCTTAGGGATGATAATGGTCAGTAGGAATACACTGAAATGTACATGTAGCCTAACACTTGTTGCTGCCAGATGAAAGGTCCATACCTCACTCCCATCCTCAAACATCTTTGAAGTTCTTAATACCACACCACTGATCTACCTCTTGGAACATGGTATGTGACCTAGCCTGCAAACATTTATTTTGATAAGCAAGTTGTTCCACCTGAAGTGTGCAAACAAGCCTACTCAAACATTCAGTTGGGAGAGGAGGTTGTCGAGGAGTCATTGATGTAACTAGGATAAAAAAGGGCAACCCCTAGCGAATGACTGCTGCTTCCTTTCTGTAGCAACATTTAGCTCAAGGCAAGGGAACACAAAATGTTGTCACACCACATTCATGACTCTCAGTCTTTTCATGGATTGTCATTTGGCTCCATTCACCATAACATGGAATCATGGTGACCCCATGAATGACTGCTGCTCTCATAATTCTTTGCACGACATTTGACTCCCGGCCTCAGTTACGGTACTCCTAAAGTGCAGCAACCAAAGTGCAGTAACCACATGAATGACTGTCCCACCGTTTATGGTGTGACATTTGGCTCACACTGTGCCATGGTGATCTCAGCATGGCAACTGCAAGAAAGACTGTCTCGTTGGCTCCAGGTGCAGAGTTAAACATGAATGTGCGATGACCGCTTGAATGATGGTTGGTTTCTCGCTGCTGTGACGTTTGGCATCACATACCATATTTGGAAATAATGTCAATGATGCCGGTATCTGCTGATCTAGTAGAGAGTAGCAACTCGATCCTAGGCATTTCTACATCTGTCTGTGGCAAACTGCATCTATATTTTGACTGCCGGTCTCTCTGTGGTTTGACAAGTGCTTTCAGCCACTTAACATGAACACGAACATGAATGTGTCACCGGGTATTTTATTGTAATCATCTGGCAGCTGTTATAACAGCTATATACTCCAGTATTCATCCACCCCACCCCATTCCCACATCCCAACCAACCCTCCCCCCCCCCCCCAACTCATCCCTTGATAAGTTGATAAAGAATTCACACACAGTGCCAGAGTGGCAATATAAAGTGCTTTGCCTTGACCAATCCCTTCAAATAATAGTTCCTGTTATTTCAATTTCTGTGCAATGTACACTATATAATCATAGTCTAAATGAGCATGCCAAAAAAAAAAATGCACACACACTCATGCACAAACAGAACCAAGACACACTAATTTTTATTTGCTTGCACAGTCAACATGGTCCTATGATGAATATTTGAAGAATAGCATTGTAAAAACCAAGCATGCACCACATTCTGAATAGAAATCTCACAAAATAATCCATTTACCAGAACTTTCAATTAGCATCCAAGTGATGATATCAACAGTGCTTTGGCAAGACACAATTTCAATATCATTTCAGCCCACATTCATAGACTTGATCTACACCGAGTCCCCATGAAAACTACTGAGCATAAATGGTGAAGTGATATGATTTGAACTATTAGTGATGGTTATCATTCTTTTTATTAAAAAGTACCTAGTGGTGTAGAATTATTTGTTCTTTCACAATCTGCTCATGGTCCGGAAAAAAAAGAAATAATGAGAAAAACTTGAATAGATGATGTATTAAAACCCAGCCAGTCATCAAGGTTGCTCAGAATGAGATAAAATCTGATTTGTTGTAGCAAGGATTATGTTTAGCTGCGCTCCGCACAACTGTTCTCATTGAGATAAATTTGCAACACTAAAAGTCTCAATGTTTGACCTTTCCGTCTAGCATGCTGTCAGGTAATTTTCACTGTTGCTATTAGCAACATGGTCCCAAAATGAATATTTTGCATCTGTGCAAAATGATTTATAGTTTTCCAACAAATTAGGCAGATCACTGACTACAGTATGGTCACTGCAATGACTATGTGCTAACAAAAAATGAATCAGTACAATCAGGGAGGTGAGACTCACCTCCCTGGTACAATGCCTTGTCATGAATGATTTTTTTTTTTTTTTTTTTTTTTTTTTTAGGATGTGTTTGATAACCAGAAAATATTATCAGTGATACTATGTTGTTTGTAGTACGTTAATGTTATGTTTCCATTGTATATTGTTTCTCAGGTGTTTTTTTTTTTTTCTTTTTGTCCTCTCGTCTACGGAAAAAAAGACTTGACTCAAGTAAAGAAGATTCTTGTGTCATGCCATGACTAATAATTCTAGTATTAGATTTTACAAAGAGACAATGTACTTCAAAATGAGTGTACCATCACAGGGTGAGAAGAGATGAGCATGAGGCAGGATGCTGACGGATATTTGGTTTCATTTTAGTAACTTTTCTTCCTGATTAACTTGCCTAGATTTGTCTGCTCCCCCCCCCCCCCCCCCCACCTTGCTGCAATTTCCTTGACATTGATTGAGCCAAAGAAAGATCATAGCCTAGTGAAGTGATTGTCCGTGAACTCAAAATATTTGATTATCAGCTTCAGGCCAATACTGCATTCAGGGTTATTGATCTGTTCTAAATCTGGTGATAAAAGAAAGCTCCTCGTTGACAAAGGTGTGAAAGAGATGAAACACAGAAACACCAGCAGTGTGATCAGTGCAAGATATATATGCATTTTTGTAAGCTACACGACTGTAAAGATATTGATAAGATCATCAAATGTCCATTGTAGTAAATCGTATGAATATGAAAAAAAAAAAGACTTATCATCTTGAATCAAATGTGAAAAGTCAGGCGTGTGAGAGATAAGCCCCCAAGGCTAAAAAGTAGGTGAGCAGAACATTTAACTTCCAATGGTAAATACCCTTTGTTAACTAGCCCACATAACGGCCATGTAAGATATCATCTATTTCTATACGTTTGAAAAAAAGTTGATTTGAAATCATGTTTGCGAAAGACTTTCCTATTCAAAACTAGATTTACAAATTGTTCAGGTGTTTCTCAGTTCCTGCAAACTGCGAATGACATCATGACATACAACTGTCGTGTCACAAGTTGTTAACCTGTCATTCAAATGTGCACTTTTCAAAATCCATCCATACAAGGGTACATCCTTGCATGAATCCATTCAGCTGACAAACATGTATGCATGCCCAGAACTGTGCGAAGCTTGATTTAAATCCAGCACCTCTGGACCACGGCTCGGCCAAAACATGATTAGAAGAGAAACGTAATTCTAGTCTGCTGCCAGAAGCACAAAAATGGCTCTCTCAAGCATGAAGGCTGTTTCCAAAGCATGCTACAGAGGAGTTTTGTTCGGACATCTTTACAGGGCTCCGTCATCCCTGGTAGGACTGTGGTACAATGATGACACTAATATGTGACATTGTTTGCAGAGATCACCAAATTTGTGGAGACAAACATACAACATGTATTATTCAAATGTTGTCAATAACCTCGTGAGATAGATAGTCAAAGGCCTAAATGGCCCTGTAAGCTGTACATTGTCAAAATGCCAGGATAATGACTTATGAATATAATAGCCACAGGCAAGATCCAGTCCTTGTTGCACAAATTATACTAAATTGAATTTCCTCTCATACATCATATTCTGATCATTACATGAAGCAACCTTGACAGGACAAGACAAATTCGAAACTTTCAATGACTGACTTTATTTTCCCAATAGATAAAAAAAGACACCCCCCCAAAAAAAAAAAAAAAGAAATAGGAAGAGTGGTCTTGTCAGCAGCTGTCTGCCAAGGTGATTTTTTTTCCCTCTTTAAGGGAGGAATACAACAATAAAAGCAGCAATACACCAGCATTTGTAGTAAAGGGGCAAATCAGAAGTAAGGTCTACCCTAATCAAATGAACTTTGGTGTTTAAAATTCCAGCAGTTGGAGTTCAGGAGTAAATCAGTAGTGGAGATATGCCCTAGACCCCGTTTAAAACAGTGCGAGGCGAGGCCGCGGCTCGGCCGCGGCCGAGCCCAGCCCCGCTTCAGTGTAAACGCGCAAAAGGCCAAATGCGAGGCCAAAATTGGCCTCGCATTTGGCCTCGCTCTGGAGGTGGTCTCGGCCTCTTCTTGGTGTAAACGCAAACTGGGCCAAATGCGCGGCCAAATGCGCGGCCAATTGCGCGGCCAATTTTAGTCTGGCTTCCAAACCCTCTGCCTGTATCTTTCGCTATCCAGGATATTAACCCCCTCAACGTCGAAAACTAGTATAGTTTAAGGTGGTTTTGTCCTGCAAAGGATTTTTTCCTTCGGCAAAGGCCTTTGCCCGAACGGCAACTTCGTCGCCACGGAATTCATTTGGCAAATGGTCTGAAAACCAGACAATACCAAATTGCGTTTGTTTACAAGCAGAGTGCCACTACGACAAAATATTGAAAGGTTTGAATCAAAAGCGCGGCCGAGCCCAGCAGTGTAAACGGACACAATTGCGAGGCTCGGCCGCGCAATTGAGGCCGGACTCGGCCGGGGCTCGGCCACGGCCGAGCCCGGCCCCGCACTGTAAACAGGGTCCTAGTTTAAAAAATATCAAGAATGTTTGAATGTCATTATTTCATTTGACGTAGCCACCTCCTGGCACTATAAAAAAAAAAAAGGAGAAGAAATTATTGTTTTGGACATATTACTTTGACATTGAGCTTTTTCATATCAAACACCTTATTCCCATTATAGGAATGACCCAAATTATTATTTGAATTTGCCTGTACCTGTTGACTTCTGTTTCTTCTCAGAAGATTTCTACAAGAGCACAATGTCCTGAATGATGTTATTCTTAGTAGAGAGTTGCAGATAAAAGGCAACAGCGAGATAGACCTCTTGATCAGAATTGGTGTCACATCAAAGACCCACCTTTAATGGTTGGCAGTAAGATTGCCACAATGCCAAAATTCAAGGCCGCCAAGTCACATTTAACCCTGCTTGACCAGATTCTTAAACATTGAGGCTCCTAGAAGGTATCCAGAGAAGCTGTCTCTTAAAAAAAAAAAAAAAAAATAGATATGTAAAGTGCACTGACAGATTCTTATTATATGAAGCTGAAAAAGCCATTGAAAGTTCAAGCTATAAAATCCAACAGTGCTGTTCTGATTTTTCTGACCTCCTCCAGACAGCTTGTATCCCTGCATTTTTTTTTTATTTGTCAAAATTACGAGGGCTTATGATGCAGCATTCCAGTTTTATATCCTATGCAGCTGTAGTGTAAGAACATTCATATTCTACAGAGAAATTCACTGACATTTACAATTAGATGATTGATAATGCTATAATCTATGTATATAACATTCCTAAACCAACCATAAATTAGCTAAGTAGGGAAAAAGAAAGATTTGCCAAGAGATTAAACACTTATATGCTAACAGCTGTCAACACAGAATTGGAAGAACAGGCTGCATATCATAGATAGGACTCTTTTTTAGTTTTAGCAGAATGTAAAATAAAAAAATGGGTTTTTTTTCTGTACCGTTAGCTTGGTTTTCCAAGATTGATCTGAAGCTTTGAAATAGCACTATGCCTGTTTTATAAGGTAATGCTGTGACTCTCAGTACAAAGTTTTGGAGGCTGTGTTACTCAGCAAATTCCAATTAAATGCTAAAATGTGGTCAAAGGAATAGATTAGATGTTAGAAAAATTGAATTGATTATTATTGCACTTCCATGGGGCAGGAACAGACCTGTCAGCAAACTGCCAATGTACTTTGCCTGAACTCCACTGTCTGAAGTATGGGAGAAAAAAAAATTGAAAATTGTCTGAATAGGATATACTCTCCCTCTCTGTCTGAAAATTAGGCCCTATACATTGGGACTGCTTGTTTGAATAATTTAGGCCTACCTCAAGGAAGAAAATGGTTATGAATCAAATTTGTTAAATCACAGTGACTGTTACTAGCAGAAAACGGTAAAAGCAAGTGCAGTTCATCTTAGTTCGAGAAAAGACAAATCCAGCCTCCAAATGAGAGCCCATTTTGTAGAGGGATTTACTTACATGTGCATCAAATACACCTTATTAGTTCTTAATATGTTGACACTCTTAATTTTCTTTTTTTTTAATTCATTTTGAAAAATTATTTCGGGAGCTTTGGTCCAACGGCATGACGGGGCTCGAGGAGGTCCATTCTATTTACAGGTGTAAGACCTATCATGACCGAGAGAAATAGAGATAATGTCAAAATGTGATGACTGGATTGGAATCATATGTCAGAGTAGTCCCACTTTCCTGCCCGTCACAGTGCTCTGATGGCCTTATCTGAGTGACGCGACAGACATTTCCTTGGTGCTAGCGACAGTCTCCAGATTAAAGGCAAATTCATTCCAAAGAGAAAGTGTTTTATTTTTCCTGTGTGTGGTATTTTGAAAGGAAACTCCTAATACCAGATCATGAGATGAGCAAAAATCAGCAAAATTGAGTAAATTGTAAATTCACCAGCTAGAGTAAGCTCAGTCCATCTTATAGACTTATGTACTCTCATAGTGGGCTCTTCACTGTTGCCATCTATGTCACACAGAACTATGACTCAGCATGCATTAAATGCACTGTTTAACAATGTTTCATGTTTGAAAAACTTAGCTGGATGGTCCTATATTTGTTTGTTTGCATTTATCCTGCTTCTCAAAACAAAGCAAAACAGAATTACAATACAGTTTTGTAAAGAGCTTGACAAAACATAACTTGATTGCAAAGTGAGCAAAAAGATAGTAGAATCCCATGTGATACTACTAATATTCCATGGTAACAGTGTTTCTTGTATTGTGTAAATATGAAGGGGGGGGGGGGGAAAGAACCCCAAGAATTCTTAGGCCAATATCAACTCCCCCTACATCAACAGATGTGCAAGAATATTGTGCTAGATAGAAATTATAATCAGTCATCGACATAAGAAAAAGAATGTGTCTATTTTTAGGAGTAGTGAAATAAAACTCCAAGAGAGTTATGTCATTGGATAGTCATTTTATGAGGCCTCCATCCATTTCAAGATTAATCGCTTATGATGGTGGTCTCCTGCATTCAATTATCTCTGTTGTTTACTGAAAAATACTGTATATTTTATTTTATATTTCTGTGTATCAACATCGCTCAATGCAATCACCTATGTGAATTTATTTATGTATTGTTATCGATTTATTTCACTGCACTTGTTATTTTTTGTCTTTGTACTTTTTGAAGTTTGCATTCAAATTGCATTTGATTGAATGCAGAAATAAAAGCAAACAAACAAACAAATGGCATTTTACGAAAAAAAAAAACATACCTGGAGTAAAGTCACAGCCATGTGACAGAAGGAGCTATTTTGAGTTGCACACAAGATGGCATATTTGTTGACTGCTTAGCATTCATGTGGCATGACATCATTGATAACTTGACTTTAAAGGGAAGGTAAACCCAAAGAGCAATGTGGATTGAGTGAAAGCAGCAACATTAGTAGAACACATCAGTGAAAGTTTGAGAAAAATCGGACAATCGATGCAAAAGTTATGAATTTTTAAAGTTTTGGTGTTGGAACCACTGGATGAGGAGACTACTAGAGGATATGACGTATGAGTGGACAACAATACAAAGAAAATATAAAGGATATTCAACAAAAATTCTTTTTTCTAGAATTATGAAAGTAGTAGGCTTGCTAAGGGCGAAAAAAGGGGTGATCGCTGCATTTTATAGTACAAATGTCCAATTTGGCACACATGTTCCTCTGTTCAATTGGAATTTTTTCATCTAAAGAGACAATCTGTACCTATGCAAATAAGCCTTAATTTGCATAATTTATGCAAAAATACATATAAAAATTATTAAAAAATATATGTGCATCCAGCGGAAATACCTAATTTGGTAAAAATGTTCTATAGAGTATGTGGAAACAATTCCTGCAAAAATAGATTTCATATTTATGTAAATTAACATAAAATTTCCATAATTTTGCAAGTTATTGTGCAAAAATCAGCATTTTTCAATGAATTTCTCAACTGTTAAGCACTGGATCTTGTAGTACAAAGTTTGAACCTGGGATGGAAATCCTTGGGTCAAGAGTAAATGATTCATCTGAAGAGACGAACTGTCTCTATGCAAACAACCTGTTATTTGCATAATATGCATATCAATACCTACACATCAATAGATAATCAGAACAAACAAAAAGCCTTAATGAAGCTTTAAAAAAACTCCCCTTAAATCTCATCCTAGATAAATTTAACCCGTTAGAAACACTTTATGAAACAAAATGAGAAAAGAAATTGAATTTATTGAACCATCATTACCAGCTAATTTACATAATTACTAAGGAAAGTAAAGTAAAAACATTATTTTAAAAGTTTTCTTACAGTCAAAGAACTACATTTTATAATCGAAACTACGGAAGTAGTATGCATTTCCTTTAGACAAAAGGAAATGCTTTGTAATATCAAAAGACTATTTGCCTATGCAAATAACACCTAATTAGCATCTTATGCATATTAATACCCGAATGTACCAGAAGTCAATGGTCAAGGTCGACTTAAGAAATTGTATCAGTTTACGCGATAACTCGAGATTAGACTATGCAAATTTCACCAAACCTGGTCCAAAGATGACGTATGATGGGGCAAGTGATTAAGCAGTTTTGAGTAAAATCAGCAAGATGTCAAAGGTCAAAAAGTTCAAGGTCAATGCTAAAATTTATTTGTTTTCCCCCTATCTATGCAACGTCTGAAGGTAATTTCTTCAAACTTACTAACTGCATACAATGTACTACCAAAATAAGATTCTCCAGAGAGTTTCAGGTCAAGAGGTCAAAGGTCAAATTTCAGGTGAAAGTGTTTAAATTTCACTTTTTTTTCTATGTATCTTGCAAATGGTTCAAGGTGTCTTAATGGAACTTGGTACTGGCAGGGATTTTCTAGGGAATTCAGGGGTCATTTGTCAAAGGTCAGGGGTCAAAGATCAAGGTCAATTGAGCCCTCAAAATTTCACTATTTCCCTCATGTTTTTGCAATACTTGTAGGATTTCTCCTGAAACTTCCATATTCATGTATTATGTAATGGATATTCTCTTGGAAATATCCTGCCAATATGTCAAAGCTTTGATAAAAGTGCTATATTTCACTTTTTCTTTCATATCTTGAAAGTGAATCAAGGTGAGATCATGAAACTTAGTACATATTTGTGCATGTTCTACCTGACAGTGATAGCTTTGTTTATTATCGAAAAAAATGTTAAGCCCTCCCCTCTCAAATGTTTTTGTTTCCTCTTGATAAGTAGGAAAGGACATGAAATTCAGTGACATGGTATAGTCATCACCGTCATTACATTTAATGTATGGGTCGCATGGATGTTGATTTTGATGCACACATGTATAACCTCTGACATTCTTTATACCTTTTACATTTTTACCTTTGTATTTCTTTTAATTTAACCTCTGACATCTTTACACTAAACCAGTTAACATAATTATTTTTTTGGAAAAAGCTTAAAGATCATGTAGGTCATGATCATCTATACAGGTACATTGTATTAGCTAATATGTGGTGGAATATAACATTTTTTGGACCGCCAGGGAGTTAGATTTTCCCAAGGGAAAACAATCACAACCAGGGAGAATATGACATTTACGATTCACGTAAACAGTAGTCTTTGACGATTTGTTGACAAATCACATCCTAGTAATTGTAAAAGCCATCGAATTAACCCTTTTATGGCTCGTGGACATAGCATTTCTGCTTTGATTTATGGTTGAAATTGACTGACTTTAAGTCAGAGACTGAGATTATTCGACTTAAAGTACATGTATAACATCTCCTTTATTGTTCACATGACAAGTTTTGCATATTATTGCCATATCAAAATGTTATTGTGTATAAATTTCCTAGCATAGTTCCCATGCAATAGTAGCTCATAGTATACTGAGTTAACTTTTTTTTTCCAGAAACAGACTTTGTTTCTCACTCAAGCTTGTAAGTTCTTAATCGGCGTTTTCACATCAGCCCGATAAATATCCAAGCTCGAGATATTTTTCGCTTAAAATATCAGCAAAATAGCGCGCTATTTCGAAACATCGGGCTGATGTGAAAACGCCTATTGTGTGCAGCTACCCTTAAATCCACATAATTTGCACAATCAGTTTGATGTAAAATGCCTCTTATTCACTTGATGGCCTAGAAAATGCAATGAAAATTAGAATTCACACTTTCACTATGGTAGTATTTTTTGTAATGAATTTCTAACCATGACCTCAGTTGTGTACTACATGTTTGCAAGGGAAACACAGTCCTTTTGTAAGCAATATTGTTCCAATTTGCATCTTTTACTTTTTACTTTTGCTCTACTGTTAGATTTGTATAATCATATTTAAAGAGTGTCACTATCGATTGTTATTTTTTCCACCCTACAAAGCATTTATGCAATGAGGGAAAGTTGCTAGCAAAAATCATTTCAAATATCAATATGTTTTGAAATTTCACTTGTGGAGTACTTATTTACATAATTTATGCTTAAAATGCCTAAGTTAATCAAACAATATGGAAACAATTTAAGCAACTGAAAAGTGTTGCTGTGAGAATATTGTCTTATTCTATTAGCTTTTTGGATATTAAGTTCAAAGCGATCTAAGACATTGTCACATTAAGGCTTATTGTTTGTTCTGATTATCTGTAGATGTGTAGGTATTGATATGCATATTATGCAAATAACAGGTTGTTTGCATAGAGACAGTTTGTCTCTTCAGATGAATCATTTACTTTTGACCCAAGGAACATCCATCCCAGGTTCAAACTTTGTACTACAAGATCCAGTGCTTAATAGTTTCGAATTTCTCTTAAAAATGCTGATTTTTGCACAATAACTTGCATAATTATGCAAATTTTATGTTAATTTACATAGGTATGAAATCAATTTTTGCAGGAATTGTTTCCACTTACTCAATAGAAATTTTTTGCCAAATTATGTATTTCCGCTGGATGCACATATATTTTTAAACGATTTTTGTATGTATTTTTGCATAAATTATGCAAATTAAGGCTTATTTGCATAGATACAGATTGTCTCTTTACATGAAAATTTTTCAATTGCCCTAGGGAACATCTGTGCCAAGTAGGACATTTGTACTAAAAAATGCAGCATTTACCCCCTTAGCAAGTCTACTAAAGAGCAGTGGACCAACCGCTTTCAGAAAGCAGGGGGAATAATTGCTACCCTTAACATATGTCAATATCAAGTTGATGGAATTTGTAATTTTCATGAAAAATGGATTTTTGTAGTATTTTCTTTATATTTTCTTGATATTGTAGTCCACTCATACGTCATATTCCACACTACAGTTTTAGGTTGACTGAGATTTTGGTCACAGTCAGATAAAAAAAAAATACGACTAAATGGCTTTTCATTTTTCAAAATGTGCTTTCTCCATTTGTGCCCCTCTTCTCTGGAACAACCTCCCTGCTCATATTCAGTCCTCCACCTCCGTTGACATTTAAAAAATAAACAAACAAACTCAAAACCCATTTATTATAAGAACAGAACTGATTATTATGTTTTGTGGAGTATTTGTATTCATAGCTGATTTATATGTCTGTTCTTTTTTGATAATTGTCAAACGCTATTTGAATTTTTCACATTATTATCATCATTAAATGTGAATATTGGTAGTCTACCTGTGTTCATAAAACTGTAGTATTTGACACTGTCATTTATTAGATGTGTAAATTGAGCAACCGTAATGATTTCCTTGAAGACTATGATGAAATCACTGTATGTAAAATGGTGATTAGTATGTCTTCTTAAGGGCATCTCCATCAAACCACAACTCTAAAGAAAGTTAGTGGAGAGGAAAGCACAGGATATGACATTATTTTTTTAACTCATTTTCAAATAAGAGCTATGTTTTTGTTTTTTTTTCATTCTATTTCATTATTTTTATGAGACTTTGTTGTCTTTGATTGCACTTCCGAGTAAATATATTAAAGGAGAATGGATATTTTCCATTAATTTCTTTTTGGAGACAAAAAAAGTTCAATTTAAAGTAAATCTTCCTTTTAAGTTCAAATGGGAATACTTTTTTTTACCTGAACTGTAGCTGAATTGATGGCAGTCACATGAACATGTAGGATAGAAAAATCTGCACATCAGTCAACACTTTTGAATGCCAGTCCTATCATCAAATGGACATTAGTTACAACCTTCAAAATAGACGAATCGGAGTGACATCTGTTTTTTTCCCCTAAAGAATGGGTACAACAACCACATTCCCAGATTTTCAGCAACAAAAGAATGGTTGATATACTCCATATATTTTTTTTTTCCTTTTTGAGATGCAACCCCTGGCTCTCTAATCTGAGACTAATGAATGTGAAATAGAGATGCAAAGTTAAATGCATTTAGTGGTTTACTAGCAGAAGAGGGCATTTCCTGTTGGAGTATTTACTAATCAAATGTAATTAAGGGTCACTCCTGGTGTATTATGGGGAATAAAGGCATGCTCAAAAGAGAATGCATGGGGCTTTTTTTATCTTATGAATAAAGGTAGTGTCCTGCAATCCCAAACAATTTATTGGGGATTAAAAAGATAGGTCTCCAAGAGGCACAACCTCAATTCAGTTTTCCTTGATTGCTCATACCATCTGTTCTTTAACCCATCAGTTCCCAGGATAATTTTGTGACAGAAATTTTTATCTTTTCCTCATTATTGGTAACTAAATTTCCATGCGTAATATATATTTTATCAAGATTCATCAGCTGAGAACCAAAAAGGTGCTGTCTTGTTCTAGGATTTGAACATAGATAAAAACACTTGATGTGTTAGTGACATTACAAAACCTAATGACAATTGCCATATTTAATCTGATAGATTGGACTGTACCCTGAAGGTAATGGGAAGATATGTACATCTTTAATGTGATGGATGGAATATGAAAAAAAAAAAACCCAACCCTTTCTTTGCCTAGATATACACAACAAAATCCATGTAGTGACAAGACTTGAGCTAGAAGTTGATGTGCTCATGTAATTGCCTTGTGTGTTTTCTTCTTTAGATAACAGACAGCAAAAGGTCAAAAAGCAAAAATAAAGAGTTAATGTACACTGTGTATGAATAGAAACCATGTGTACCAGTGCCCTGTAGTGAACACTCTAGAACAGTATGCGTCTTTAGAATAACTCTCAACTGCTTTTGAAAGGAACTTATCTTCCTTTCAAAAAATCTCAAATTTCCTACAAATTTCCAGTTCCTAGATAGCCATTTGAGTCAGAATAATGTGATTAGAGGTCATAAAATGTAGAGTCCTTCCTACACCATCATATCAAATTAGGTAATTGGGAGGGAGGTGGTTTCAGACTACCTTCTTGTGCAACATGAAAACCAGAAGATAGTAAATGTAGCAAATTTCATTGGGATTTGTTGGTTTATCAGAGGAGGTCTTTCATGTACAGCAAGGTCAGTAGTGTAATGAATTTCCCCCTGTAAAAACAGTCTGGGCATGGCTGTGATTTTAATGTTGCATTCTGGTTCCCCCACCCCTAATGGGTTGTTACCTTCAAGTATCCTACCTCTTTTGTCAAGCTTCCTAAACATCCAGACATATTCTGTGATGTGAGGATAGAAGCAAGAACTTCAGATTGGCATGGGCCATGTAACCATAGAGCTACAACATGTGCTGTAACAGTTTAAACTTTATTTTTGGCTCTTTTATATCTTTTTTGCCCTTCTATTCTAATTTCTTGTGAAAAAACAACAACAACAAATGAACAAAAGAAAATCAGTGGTTTGTAATTAAGGTCTCTTCTTCAAAATCTCTGTCAAATCAGTCTATTTAATATTTCTGTACAGGACCCCCATACAAGTGTAGCTTATGTGTGCTTTTCCCTTTAAGGTTCACTGCACTGTGTTTGATGCTGTTATTGCCTTCAAGGAAGGGGGTGATAACGATAACGCTCTCTAATGAAGCATCTGTTAAAGTAATACTACTAGCGTTTTTTCTTTTCTTTTCTAGTGAAATACACTAAAAAAAAAAAAAAAACCACTAGTGCATTTCTGCCCTGTTCTTCCAGATAAGTGGAAGTTGGTAATTACTGTAAAATGAATAGTGAAAGGACTCTGATAATGTTCATACCAATTTAAGTTCCAATTATAATATATGACCAGGGTGCTGTTTTTAAAGTTTAAATTACTGCTAATTTTCAAGCAGGGAAGCCGTAGGAATTCTTTCATCATAGTGCAGCTCTTGTAGCATTCATAATTCATATGCACAGATTCTATCTTTTTTTGCCTTGAGAACTGCCGTATTCCACATGCTATAGTCCAGTTGCTGATATGATGTGGATGTTATTCAAAACCAAAGTAAAACGAAGTGGTCGTAATAAAAGATGGGACCCACCTGTTTATTAGGACCTCTTTGTTTCTAGATATCTCAGCCATTTTAAAACTAATTTTCATCAAAAAACTGTGAATTCCTCTTAGAATTGTAAGCTCTTTGATTTTCCATAAAGTGGTTTCTAATTATCTTGCAAAAAGTGAAAATCTGAATACCCATCTTAAAAAAATACTATATCATCCCTACTCTATAGGCCTATGTCGTGACAGAAGAATATAAAAAGCCTCCTCAATGTGGGAATTTTCATTGTCTGATGAGGCGCATGAAGCACACAAGTATCTCTTAGATCTGTGGAATATCCCTGATTTTGATGCTTGAATGTTGAATGACAATATTGTGATCACTCATTTAGATTTATTTCACGAGGAACTTACGTATGAATTTGTCTTTTTACTGGACCTCAATTTTGCCTCAGGAGTAGATCAGATTTCTTTTCACATCAATCAAAATCAAGAATTAATGATAAAACGCACACACTCTTTGGCATGAAACGATGTAGGGACTGTTAGCTTGAAAATGATGGAGTGAATATTATATTTGCTAACTCTTATCTAATTTGTAATCCTAACTCTGGGCATTTTTACTCTTCTGTGAACTGCAATGTAAGTCTGCAGAGTGAATAATTGAAGATTAGATTACATCTCTTGAATCTAAAGTTAGCGTCCCTTTGGGCTCTGGCTTGAGCACTAAAAAGGCATCTCTGTCTTTGGATGTCAAGTATGTGAGTGAGCACTTGTTTGAATAGACTTTGGTAGTGGCTGCCCATGGGAAAGAAACAACATCTGTATGGATTTTCTGCTAAATCCTGCTTGTTCCTGTATTGCAGTCTAAAGACCTTTTTGTGTCACAAGTCTTATCAAAATGTGAGAATACATTTAGATCTGCAGTAATTAGGCCTGGCTTATGTGGATGATACAGATTTTGGTGTTTTGTAAATGTTTCTTAGATCTCAATCTGTAGTTGCTGAAGGATCGATCTGTTGTTTTTTTTTTTCCTCTGAGCATATATGCAGTGTGAATATTTTTTAGTTTGTCATAATACTAAAGGATACAATATTTTGCAGATCTGGATAAATATAGTTCCATCCATCCAGCTATCAAGATAATGAATGAAAAAGCTTTACCATGCTTTTTTTTATAATATTCAAGACTATTAATTACATTTTTTTTTTGAAAATTGCTTTTCTTTAAAAGTTGTCTATATTGATTCTATTCATATTTATTTTCTCTCACAAACAGCAATACCAAGTAGGCCAAGAGGAAATGTGTTTAGAGATGAATATATTGTTTGACGAAACATAATATTTCTACATCATTTCTCTGTGCAACAAGTAGCAACTTGGCTTGCCATTTCCCTACAGGCTCCATCAACTAAATTGGGTCAGTAACTGGCAGGTTCAAAGGTCAATGTGTTTGAGTCAGAGGTCAACACTATGAGCAGTGTGGGCAAATGTTAACAACTCCAGTTACAAATTGGAGTGGAAGCCCCTTTTCCCTTGTGAAATATTCTTAGATTCCAAGTTTCTTTGCCGTGTCTGTCTTTTGTAATGCTACTTTGTAGATGTTTTTCTTGATGTTTTTTTCTTCTTCCTTTTTGTGTCATTGTTGGTAGTCTTTCATCTATTATGTCTTTTCTTTTTTGTTTTGTTTTATTGAGCAATTCTCTATTTAAAGACTGCAGTGCACCTGTGAATAATATTTTTCCAATAGACATGAGAGTATATTTGGAGATATGTTTATCTTGCAGATATATGTGAAGAGATATTACATGTCAAGGTTTTAGTTTTTCTCTTGTGGATTCTTTTACTTCTATACCACCATCAAAGCCCGCCTTGGGTTTACGTCACCAGTGAATATCTGAAGTCATTGCTGACTGAAAGTGACTGTGTTTTTGTATCCATTCAAGAGTTGGTACCATTCTCATGTGTGAAATACTGCACTGTTTCTGCCCTTAAAATATTCCCTACAGAAATTGGATAAGAAATAAGGAAGGTATGACATTTTGAAATTTTACATTTTTTTTTTGTGTGTGAAAACATTTCTTGACCAGTCCTTATGAATATTCAAATCAGCAAGTTAAAGATGTCATGCTCTCACAATTTTTTTAATTCATTTTATATACAGAAATGACAAAAATCTTTTATTTCATCTGTATGAATATAAAACTTGTCTTAAAACCACCCAAAATAAAAAGAACAAATGTTAGCTCTGATTGATATATCTTAGTAAAGGAACATGCTTTTACTTGTATTAGCAAAAAATAAAATTTTTCCAAATTTCATATATAACATAAATGAAAAATTGTGAGGGTATGACATCATCACCTCCCTCACTTGAATATTCATAAGGACCGGTCAAGAAATGTTTAAAAAATAAAAAGAAGTAAAATGTCAAAATGTTGTATCTTCCTTATTTCTTATCCGATTTTTGTCATTTTTTTTTTAATCATTCTGTAGGGAATGTTTTTCTCTTTGTTGTAAAGGTTATTCATTTTTGGGTTGGATTTCTTCTTTAAAGTTCACTTCTCTGAGGTAAGCACTGTGCAATAGTGTGCTTATTTCCTATGGGGAGAAGACAAGAAGTGTGTCAGGTCACGTGAAAAATATATACATTCGTAGCATCACGGTAGGTGGTATTTTGTGGCACCATTCACATTTTAACCGGTTGAGGACGAGACCCGAGTATACTTGAGCAGGTGTCTAAGGGAAATGCGTGTTGTAGCAAGATCAGCCCATCCTCAGCGAGTTGAGAGCTCACATACATAATTCAAGTAAAGTTTGAATCACCACCATAAATACCACAGCATTATGCAAGGTACTTTGCAGTATATTTGCATTTACATGTACATTACAAAATAGTTTGGGTATGTAAATTCTTGTCAAACATTGTGAGTAGGCCTAACAGTACGTCTTCTGCATGATGTGTAAGCCAAATGCATAGTAGCATCCATTTGGCTGTAGAGGGAAAAAATCAAACCTAATTGTGCTCACTTACCTTATAACTGTGATGGAAAGTCACTCAAAATATCCCACAGGTTAGAAGTAATCAACTCTTCTGAAGATATTTCAGTTGATTACAGACCGCTCTAAGTGAGATCTTCCGCCCTTCATAATGCTTGCTGTCAGCAGGAATGAGAATCTGAACATTTGATTGCTTCTGAGTTTCAGCCAGGTGGAAAGTCTGCTATAATACGAATCATTTTAAGTGAAAGTGGCTAAAAGCAGCAATTTCTGTGGACAACATGGCATTTTCAAACATATAAGAATGTTAAATATCACTATCAAAAAGTCCATTTATTACTCTGACACAATGCCTATTGGGCATCTGAGACAAGCTTCTTGTACAGTCATGTCATTTTGACGATGACATGCACAGCAATCTCAAAGAGGATAAAACTCCACAACTCCACACAAAATGTATGGTCAGTCAGTAACAGCATCCATTTTGATATCATTATTGATGGTATGAATATTGAGCAGAAAGAAATCATGAAGTTTGTCAATACACTCATCTCCCCTAATATCGCAGTTTAGATCCTGCTACAATATTCTAAATTCTGTTGCGATCATACATTTATATTTTCGCAGATATGTCTGTGTCACATGACAAAAGTATTAACTGGTATTTTGAATAGCCACATGTCAGCTGTTTAGACAATTAGTAATCAGACATTAAATTTGATACAACCTCTTTGCTTCTCAGACATCTGGATTGAGCAAACTCTCATTGGAAAATACCATCAGACTACCAATGTAATGTAGCCTAATGTTATTCTAGAATATGCTTGGTAGTACACAAAAATTACAAGATAAAAATTACTCGATTGCTATAAAACATATGCAGAAACATGTTTTTAAATGTTTTATTTCTATGTGTACAAGCTGTGTTTTTTTAAGGTGACTTTATTTATGATGATTGATTTTACTAAATTCCACGAGAAAATAGCATAACAGACCCTTCTCGTAGGCCTCGTAAGCTAAGAATACTATAAGCTGTGATTACTTTCAGGTTGCCAGAAATACCTCGTCTGATTATCGATATTTTGGTCTCCAAACAATGTTCATGTAACTCATGTGGCACCATCATTCTTATAAGCTGTCATCTTTCAGACAACAACAACAAAAACAAGAGCAAATGTCTACCATATTTTCTCCCAGTCTATAGCGTGATGTTGTACTGGCTGCGTTGGATTAGATGACTCTGAAAAAAGTAAAATTCTGATTGGTACATGAAAGCCCATCATACTGTGTTTGGCCTAAAATTTGCACCAGATTCAGCCATCTCTCCACCAGTTTTCCAAAATTAATTATCATTTCCTCCTGAAAGTGATACCATTGGCATTTTGCCGAGCTTACTTAATTTTTCATCAGGCACAGTCGTTAATTCCTTTAAGTGGTCTATTCCAACTTATAAAGTCACAGTATCCCTTTAGAATGAGCTATGCAGTATGGAATGTGCTCATTAGGTATAATTATTTCCATTCTCCCTGCCTCAAATGATTGTTTAGGGAGTGCGACATGAACAGGTATTATTTGCAAAGTTGGCCTACTTTCAAAAATAGCCCTCTTTCTCTCTTCTCTTCAGATGTCATGATTTCTTTTCTTTTTTTCTTTTTTTTTGTATGTCCCAGGACCCACACGATCATATCTGTAACACTTTACATCAAGCATGTTGCAAACGGGATCAGATATCCTGCATAATGAGACAGAGAGAGAAAGGGAAAACAGAGAGAGAGAATCGAATGTACTGGAAAAGCAGAAATTTTCTTGCAAGTTATTTATTTATTTATTTTTTTTTGCTTATGTGGGTAAGGTGAATTTCGCTTGTCTTTAATTTTAAAAAAAGAATAAAAACATTAAGAAAAGTGTTTAGAACAGGCAAAGAAATGCATGCAATTGTTTTTACACTCTTTTCTTGTGATGTGAAAAGTTTTTGGGTGTTTCTTCTCTCGGGGCCTGGTGACGAGTTTTTAGTAACCTGTACATTATAATGGCACTTTAATACTTGGAATCCACTTTGCATACTCTAGTTGTTGCTGTGTCGGACCATGGAGCTACTAACAGTAGCTCCATGGTCGGACAGACCTCGTGCGAGCTTTCAGGTTGCCAGGAACTACTTTTGTTAAATGGCATGCATAAGATTTGAATATATCGGTAAAGGGGTCTATTCAGGATTTGGTTGCAGTTGGAAACAGTGCATTTCATTCTTTGTCTTGCTTACATCTGTGCAGAGGTTTCACATTGTTAGCACTTATAGATATGTAACGTTTAACTTTGATATATGTAATTTTCTTAGGCTGTAACTCGTCACATATTTTTACACCTACTGTAGCCCCTCTGTCAGAATGCAATATTTCTCTTCGAGGAATATCTCATCTTCATATTGCCATGGGAACTACTATTATATTGTGTTTTTGTTGTTTCTTGTGTTTGTGATGTAGTGTGTTTTGTTAGGCAGCTCACCACAAGCTCTGCTTTTTGAGGTTCTGCCTTCCTTGTACAACTTTATGTATGTGATTTACAACATGAAAAGATGGAAAATAAATGTTTACAAACTTGACTTGACTTGAATAGGATGGCCCTTTCATACCCTAACAGTAAGTGACATATTCATAAAGATGATTAAATACAACATATTGACTTGGAGATTGTGCAATATAATAATCGTACAAGGCAGTGCTCAGCTCATCATTTTGCCAAAGATGTACATCAATGTACAATCAATCAGATAAGCAAACCTGTAGTAGAGCATACCACATTGGTCGGAAAAATCCAGCCTGTGGGGGAGGACAATAACACACAGCGAATAAGAGTGGTGTTTTCACACGCAGAAGGAAAAGAAATGTACACACAGGACATGATTATGGAAAATGGAACAGATATATGAGGAATTTGATATCTAACCTGCTTGGGCATTGGTACATCAACAACAACTGCAGCAAGAGAGGGCAATATGGCTGTTCATCTTGTCCACGTGAAATCTTGTCTGGCAAATGACTACCATACATGACCTGTGAAACTCCAGATGCCAGATAAACTCTGACCTGATATCTCTTTAAGCATAGGTTTAGACAGATGAACAGGAAAAAAGAGATATGATAGCAAGCATAGCTTTGGTGACAGGTCTGGAGATCATAGACTATATAATTGATAATGGTCACAACTAGTGATTTATCAAAGATATCTGATAACAATTCATATGTGCAAAATACTGTACTGTGATCCGGACAGTGTCTATGTTTTACTGTAAAAGTACTTTTCAAACAAGGATTTTTGTTACAATTTTGAGAAAATGAAGATCAAGGTAGTAAATCATATATTGTGCAATGTTTTCTCATTTTTCTCTCATGTTTTCTTTCCTTTTTTTTTGGGGGGGGGGGAGGGGGTGGAGTATGAGACGGGGAAAGGTATCCCAGGTAGGAGTTAAATTCCATGTCTTTCAGCTACTCCTATTGTGGCATTCATTGCATGGTTATTTATTATGACACTACGATAGATTGATGTTGCTCCATGACATGGCAGTATGACAAGCGCTTGGCATAGTTTGGTTGAAAGGCATCTTTCATCCTACCAAAAAAAAAGATGAGAGCAAAACAAGAAATCAAGAATGAGCAGTGTAGACAAGGGAATGCCACCCTCTTAATCCATGTAGATCTTTTTAGGGCAGGGACATTAACATAATCCAACATGGAACAACTTTCATGGCATATTTGTATTATAGTTAAACTGCCACAAGTGGAAACTGATCTTTGGGACACAGGTAGGCCTATTGGAAAACTGATTGGAAGGATTTACTGTAATAGCAAGTGATGGGATGGTTAAATTTTGGTCTTCCTTAACTCTTTGGGGACCAGAATCTGAATGACTCTTGCTCTCAGAGCTAAAGAAGTTTGGTTTTCTGTCTGTTTTCTTCGCTGGTATCAAATAGGTTACCTCGGTGATAGGATTCACAAATGGTGTGAAAAGTTTCAGGTAATGCAGTCAGTCCGCAGCACCCGATAATTCGCTCGTATTTATTCAACTCGTATGCAAGCCCGCTCTAGGTTTGTATACGTAATGAGCTGCTTAAGGGGATTTTGTCCTTGGTCTTTCGGCAACAAAAATACACCTTATGTTCACAAATTTGGTATCAAATTCAAGGAAAATATGTAAACTATCGTTACATGTTACTCAAATTATTGTAAATGAAAAATATCATAGCGTAATTTGAGCTTGAAAAATGATGAAAAAGTAATTCGTGCAGTACACGTTCAAGACGTTCAAAAAATACCAAATACACCTTGCGTCTCAATGAAAATGCTTTATTTGGTAGTCCATCTCCTAATCTTTATATCCATGTAAATATCTTGACAATTTGTTGCTTAATCCGGTCAGGAACCAGTAAAATATACATTGATGTCAGTGCTGATCAGCTTGAAACCGTGCAATCTCAAGAGTAAGCTCTCTCATTGGACAGCGCTTGCATTCAGCGCTTGCATTACGTCATTACGCAGCTACATAACGGTTTCATGCCACTTGCGGTTTCTTGGCACGGGTGTAGTTCAAGCACTGAATGCAAGCACTGTCCAATGAGAGAGCTCTTTCGCGCCACTGTAAACTTTGTGTGGAGCATACTTCCGGCTTAGGAGTGAATTTTACAGACATTTCAAAACGGAAAAACTAGTATAAATCATGCTTGCGTCTCCTTGACTCCAATATATGATGAGCATCTAAGTTTCCTCTCTACGAAAAAGCCAAAATCAGAAACAACAGTTTCTTAATCCGGTCAGGAACCAAAAAAAACTTTAGACGACAAAATTTTCCATGAAAAGCAGGTAAAATTTACGCAAATTCAACTGATTATATAGTCATGATAAGATCCGATGTTGTACGCAAATTTAGTATCAAAATAAAGACCAAAGTCTGGAGAACAATTTACCGTGACTTGTAGCCATGACGAATGTATGTACAAGTCGCTACACTGTGAAAACCACAGCCCTATCAAAGTCTCGCAAAATCTCGCACGACGAGAGACCTTTCGAACGCAAAGATCATCAACGAGAGTGTTGAATAAATCTTGTCGGATCGGCTCATTAGCATACGTGCTGCGGACTGACTGTAATGACAATGATAACACTTTGTATTTACAGAAGGTCTTCTTTATACTGTAAAACATGATATATTCGCGGCACAAAATTTTCGCAAATTGGAGCCGATGACCTTTTTTCGTGGCTTGAAATTTTCGTGAATTGCCACTGGCATTCAAGGCATACCAGTATAGTGTAAACAAGAAATTTCACGTGCATTTTAATTTCGCGAATCTTGGCGCCCGCGAAATTCGCAAAATCAAAATGCATGCGAACATTCCTCATTTTACAGTAATATATTTCGGTACCAGAAGTGTAAAAGATATTCTAGTGCATATGCTAGTTTGTATATCAAATGGTATACCTAAGTTTCACAAGTTTACAGTAGCTACCAGATAGTCCCTTTAGAGTTTGTGGCAATCTCCTTTAATACCACTGTATGACACATTCGCTCAAAGCCATCACAACCAACACCGCACTAACTCTCACATTCCAATATAGTAGCAGATGTCATATTAACTTACTTGTATAATTTTATTTCCAATTATTGGTGGAAATCTAGGGCTGCAGCATATACACCAGCAAATCCGGCATATAAAAAAGCCCTATGTAGGCACCTAATACTATATGCAAATAAAACACTCAAGTAAAAGGAAACACGACTCAATTCTTCCTGAATGCCTCTCACTCTCTGTGCACAGACTGTCGGATGTGATGGCGTTCTTGGCTCAGGACTCGTGGTGGACAAGTGTGGGGTGTGCGGTGGATCCAACACTGACTGCCAGATCTTCTCCGGGGCCATCACCAACGACTTCCGCACCATCGGCTATCACACCATGGTAACCATCCCGGCCGGTGCCATGTATGTCAACATCACAGAGACGACCAAGTCCAGGAACTACTTGGGTGAGTAATTATCACCCGTTTGTATCCTGTCGACGATTGGAGTAGAATAGACCTTTCCTAGGGAGACCTGTGTCAATGTGTTTTTGCCATTGTTGTCGACATAGATACCAATGTATCTCTCTGTCCAAGGTCTGTGTTATTTCCAGAATTAGTCACCATTGAGCACTTTCTTTGAAAAACAAAAGTCATGTTATAGCTTCTAATTAGTGAAAACCTGAGCATTGTTGAAAGTAAAAAAAAAAAAAGTGTGGAGGATCACATCTATTTGAATGTCATTTGATCATCTACGTAGTATCTTATCCACTGTTGAAAATAACCTGTCTTGGTCTCTTGATATTGATGGCACTTCTGTTCGACTCATACCCCTTTCATAAGCTCAATAATGCGAATAATATCCGCAACATTTGGTCGTAAAATCGGAGCGGGGAAAGAATAATGCGCTTTATTTCGACCCTTCTATTATCCGCATAATAGCAGCATCGGGACCAGATTTGGAGTTTATGAACGCAAACCCAAATAATGCGGATAATTGCCGGGGTGCGGTCAAACGTCACCTGTCTTTCCCGCAGGAGGGACGTGTGCAGTCACCATGACGATTATCCGCCTTTTTCAGGATGGGCGCTCGTAAAAATAATGCGGATTATTTTCAGAGTTTGTGAACGCATTTTTTATTGAATTGTCCGCATTATTCTTATGCGGATAATAGGAGGATGAGTTTATGAAAGGGGTATCATATGCCATGTAAGCTCTCTTGTCAAGAAAAAAGTGCAGTTGATGATGACATACACTCAGAAGTATTTGAATCATTTCACATTGTGTCATAATCAAAATAAGTGTGGCATCTGTTTCGAGTTGTCCATTATAGTACGTCACTGCATATTTGAATATCAGGTGTATAAATTGTATCAATAGTTTTGCAGAGACTCCAACCCCAAGCACCTTCTGATCGGGAGATTCTCCCGCCCGAAACCCATAGCAAACGGGAGACTCCAAGTTGATGTGTGTGAAGTGCGAAGTTCCTAGGATTCTAGATGTTCTCTGGTGCTATCTTAGGCTTATTTTTTCAACATACGATAGAAATAAGAAAGAAATCCTTTCCACCGGGAGACACAGAGCCAGGGCGGGAGAAATCAAATCTCAAACGGGAGAACGGGAGATTGTGCAAAAATGGGCTTTCGGCGGGAGATCTCCCGTCAAAAACGGGAGAGTTGGAGTCTCTGCTTTTGCTCAACTGATGATGCACTGGTCCCAAATATACTCAGGCTAGGGCCTATTGCAGATCAATTGAACTGCAATTGGTCATTGCCTGACCACTTTTGCTCCAATTTTAAGTCAGCTGGTGCCTTCATTGCCCTGCTTTCTTCAAAAGATTTTTTTTCTTGTTTTTTTTCTTTAGTTTGTGTTGGGGGGGGGTTGAGGAGGTAATTTCTCAGCTTTGTTAGCTCACAGGAAGTGACCATGTCAGTGCACTTTTCCTTTAAAATAATTTCAAATATAATAACCAGAGAAGTGATCACAAGTAACATTCGACAATGATGTCATTTCATCTCATTGTCTCAAGGACTTCATAAAGATAGGGTTCTGTCGTGGCCAGACTGAAATGCATCGTCATTTCAAAGTGAAGCTAATCACTGAGGCTTTCTCATTCAATTTTGGACCTGTTGGCAGCTCTCCATGGCAACGGAGCAGATATCTCAAAATTTGATCATCTGTCATTGCGGAAGTCACTATCAGAGTATGACTATCACTTAGCTCGTCTCCTATATGTTGGGGGCGTGACTCTTATCTCAGGCCCTACTCTGGAATGGGATGTGTCCAGGGACTGACCAATTTCCTGTTTGAGTAGTGACCAAAACTAGAAAGAATTTGAGTAGTCTATAAATTCACTTTCTATGCTTCAAACCCTGGAGGATGCTGGAGGCATTATTTATTCATTTTTAATGCCAGTTGCTGGCTTTTTTGTTTTGTTTGGGGGGGGGGTGTAATTTTGTGCTCATCTGCAAAACAAGAAAGGAGATGAAGGGAATTGAGCATCAAGTATAATCATATAGCATGCACTGCATGTATTTCCTCAAAGGTATGCTGTATTGTCCATGTGAACAAGACATTGACAGAGGTCAGAAAGTCTTTAAATGACTGTCCATCATTTTCTGATTTACTCCTGAGCTGAGACCCCGATCCCCTTAGGGCGGGGGTAACAAGATGGGGTTAGGGTGCCAGAGCTCCACCCCTCACTGGCTGTTGTGACCCCCTTTTGGGTACCTGCTGGCTCTTGTTGAGTGATTTGATACGGACAGAAACTCTTCAATGTCAATATCTCTTCACCCTTGGGGATTGAAGAGTAAAACAGAGAAGGATAGATCGAGTGCAAAATTGCAGATTCTTCCTCTTTTTTTTTTCTTTTTGGTAGTCACAGATACATCCTGACTAGACTGACAATGCAATTGATATTACCCAATGATACTGGTCATGTCACTGTTAGTTTTGATCTTAAACATGGCAACCATAACTGACATTGATGTGCAGTCTTGGCAATGTGCACATGTAGTTTAGTCTAAAAAACAATTGACCAGGCCTCAACTGAAATGTTCATGATAGCTATAGGATTTGAGTTCAGAAATCTGTGCAAGCACATATACTCTTTGAAATGTAGTATGGATACCATTTGTGATGATTGCAGATCAGGAGAGGTAGATATACAAATCTGACGAAAGCTCTGCTGATGAATAGTGATCATATATTTGCAATGACTACAAAACATAGAAAATTTCTTTTATGTAGTTTTGTAAGTTTACCATAACCTGTCAATAACTGATGGATTACAATTGAAACTTCCTGGAAATTTTTAACTCATTTGCAGGTGTCACTTTATTGTACATTTAATGGAAATGGTTTGGGACCAGTTTCCATGGCGATGATACCATATTCAATCTCTCTCTGCATCTCCATAACCAGCTCTCCAGACATCTGCAGGAGACACAGTCTTCAACTGTAACTGGAGGATAGACTATCCGGGAAACTACTCCGCCGGTGGAACTAACGTCCTCTACAAGAGGTCGGCCCGAAGCCAGAACAATTTGGGGGAGCAGATCCTGATCATGGGCCCCACAGCGGTGGATTTGGATGCCATGGTAAAAGATGCCATCTTCTTCATCTCTGTACATCTTTCTCCTCCTCCTCCTCCTCCTCCTCCTCCTCCTCATCCGCCTCCTCATCCTCCTCCTCTTCCTCCTTGTTCTGACAATCTCTTTCTGCCTTTATTTTCTCTCAACCCTTTCTTCATCTGCTTCCTTGAATGATTTGACAGCTATGATGGAATGAATAGAAGAAACAATTTGGCGATTGAACCATGTAGAATAGAGCGGTTGCCTGGACTCAAAGATATTCTTTTCCCTCTTATTTGCCTTATTTCTTCCAAATGTACCTTCAAGACTGTGTTCATGTCAATGTATTCTTATTAACTTACACCAGCCATGAAACTTGCAATGTACACAAACAACATACTCTCTAGAATAAATTATTCACTTTTTTTCACAGAAACTGACATTATCTGCTTTAACAGAGACATAATGTAAATCAAATGATTTAATACCTTCACTGCCTGACAAGTCTTCTATTAGCTTGTACTGCACTTCATCAACTCGTTTATATGAATTCTATTAAGAGGGATAAAAAAGTATGTCCATGTTCTCAAATATTTGTTGGGTTGTAATGATATGGTTGTGATTGCATTTAAATGGAAAGTCAAAATAGTGAAATTCTCCTCTTATCTATTATTTGGTTACAAGCCAATGTGAGACTTGTGATGCAATAATCATATCAAATTTCTTTCAAACAATCTAACTACTTTTTTTGAATGTTTGTGTATCTTTAACTAGATATCTTATCACTATGGTTCTGTCTTATAATAGCACAGATATTTGAAGTGAGCTTCCATGTAGGAATGATTTAGCCTTTGAAGAGAATATATCGTGAAAAGAAGGGTGAAGAAGTTTCAGTTGTTGTTGTTGTATTTCACAAGACCTGACAAGTTTGCCAGAGAACCTTGAATGGTCACTTACGGGATTCTGCTTCCTGTTCCCGTGACGGGATTTTTCTGTGGCATTTCAGAGCGTGCGGGAAGTTCAGGATCACTGCTTGCTCTGCTCTGTGATTACCTTAGCACTTGTCACCACCTCATTGCAAGCACACCTGAGCTGTGGGACAGAAATAACTTGTTAATACCATAGAGTGAAAAAAAAAATGTGAGGCTGTTGAGTGAAATTCCTGTAAGTTAGAGGAAAGCTGACTGAATGATTTCCTTCAAGTTGTGATTCTGTTTTCCCCCTGTGATATTTTCATATCTCTCATGCTGCAATTTCCTTACGAAGGAACAAAAAATAACATAGACTTGGAAATGATTAGTGACAACATTTGGCACCAGCTACATCTAGGAATCACTATATTATAAAATTACATTATGTCAAGGTAATTATATTTGTGAAATATACAGTCAGTGTAAGGTTTTTAGTGGGCTTTATGTTTTGGCAAAATATGTACCAGGTGGCAAATTTCTTGTGAAGTATTAAGCATGACATGTTTAGTTTGTGTCAGCCATACTATGAATGGACATTTTACCTGTATTATGTCTAGCTAACCTTATGAAAACCCAAGTATCCTTTATATATTGGTAGATTGCAGTGTGATTGTTTTGGTGGCATTACAATGAGGATATTCCTTGTGTAGGTGGATACACAGAAACATATCTCCAAAAATAGCTACTCATACACATATCTCCAAAGATAGCTACTCACACTCATATCAACTATGGATATTTCATTCTTTTTCATGCTTTTTTAGATCATATATCAGCAGAGAAATCCAGGGATCACGTACGAGTATGTCATCCCCAACCCAAGGAGTACAAAGCAGGAAACTCCCCCTGTTGCCCCAGAGGAGGATAGGGGGCAGCAGACTTCACAACAGGTAAGCTGTGCTCCTGTCTCGACATGACCCATGACACTCATGTGCTCCTGTTAATCCAAGTGTCATCCTTAATTAAAGGTGCATGGTCCCAGTGTTTTTAGTCAAATGCGTACGCGGGCGCACGGCGCAAGTTTCCTATAGAGATCTACGCTATTGACTCCTACACTTTGGCCCACTTTTCCGAGTCCAAAGAAGTCCGATTCACTGTAGTCAGTGGTCGGATCACAGTTCGGCTCATGATTCGGCTGAGGGGGATGACAGCTTTAGCAAACTTCTTTTGTGATGTCATAATAACAGCACATATGCACGCACCCTGGCATTACTACAGACTGCGCGATGCGCAGAGAAGACAACAAAGGCAACGTTACTTAGCAACACCTACGCACTTTACTCTTGATGACAGCTAAACTTCGGTAATCTTCGTATCAATGCTAACGGTGATCGGCAGTATCATCAACAGCGCCCTCTACACTACCGGGACTATGCCCCTTTAACCCACTCCCTACAGAATTCTGAGATTCACATAGACTCTGTACAGGACACAGCAGATTCCAGTAGATAGTGGGTTTATCAGCTCTCAGGGAGGAAAAGAATGAATGAAATGTGTAAATGTACAAAACATATTGTGAATGAATACAGGGCCCAGCTATCCAAGGGTCTGTCCACAAGTGTAGATATCTCACAGATGAGATGTCTGACATTGAACATTGTCAAAGTTATGGTTCTATTTACTTTATAGCCTACCGGCAGCAAGTTCAAAACAGTGATATTATAGATGTCACACATATTAAGGGGCATGAAATGTTTTTATTGTGGGGGGGGGGGGGGACGGGACTGACTCTGTTTACCCTTCTTTTGCCACCCCAATCAATTCCTATTACATCAAAATGACATATACCAAATAATGGATTATTCTGAGACCCTGAGGCACATATGTATGTCACTGAGAAACTGATATTGTTTCATTTTTTTTCTTGGTCTTTCTCTTAACTTGCCAGACTCCCAAACATTACTCAACCTAGCAAATGTCATGTGTGCATTGCTTATCATGGCTCATAACTGTGCATTAACCAAATTGTGAGTCTGGGGATTATGGGCCATCCCTTTGTTAATGGAAGTAGTAATATACCTTTTTCCCCTTTATTGCACAAGTGTGCATATTATTTGTGTGTGTGGAGGGGGGGGGGATGGGAGTGGGGAAGGGAGCTACAGCATCTCACAGTTTTGTGGTTCATGTGATTACTAGATTATGATCCAGGAATGTGGTTTGTATTCAGTTTAAGGGATTGTGGCCCATTATGTTGTGTTTGTGTGACAAATATTTGTAATCTGCTGCCGTAATGTTCATTTGAGTGTTATGCACCATGTTTTCTTTCACATGATGCACAGACAACAACAGCGCCCACAACTACAAAGAGACTAACGACTACAGAGCCAACAACAACACAGCCCACAACAACACAGCCTACGACCAAACCGACCACAAGTATGCCAACCACAGTACCTACAACAACAAGAATGACAACCATCCAAACCACCACCCCACCGACCACACCTCGCCCAACACCTCCAGTTGCGAGCACCGAGGCCCCAGCTCGTGAGGACACTGCCACTGATGAGAAGGGAAAGATGAGCATATCAACAGGTGTCATGCCAGGACAAGGGATGGGAGAAAAAGAAGAACCTAGAGGGTTCGCAAGAGTGGAGACATCGTCCAAACCTGATTCAGGACAAGGAAGGCAAGGGCCTGGATCAGACATTGGGGACAACAGATATCCACATGGGCCTGGCGGATTCTCTGTGGGACCAAGCAGTGCTCTCTCTGGATCTGCTTCTGGCAGCGTGACGGGTGACTCATTGGCTGACCGAAGACTGCCCCAACAACCTCAGCAGCAGTCTCCAGGTGAAACGCAAGGTCAAGGCAGTGTTGGAACGGGCTCAGGTGTACAAACAGGCGGGTATGGCCCAGTTCAGGGGGCAGGTGGCCAGACTCAACCAGGATCTGATGGAAGACCCCAATCTGGCTATGTCTCTAGTTCACAGTATGGCCGTGGTCCCACTCAAACCGGCTCTCAGGGCCAACCTCAGACAGGACAGACTGACCCAGAGAACACTCAGTCTCGTCCATTCTATGGGTACTATCCAAATTTGAACAACCCTCCAGAAACCCAGGTGCCAAGGAGGGAAAATATCTTACCTGTACAAGGTGCTGCTCAACAAGCATCCCAGTCATCATCGAATCAGCCCAGGGGACCCAACCCGACAAGGACGTCAGGATACAATCCCTACGTACCAAGTGGCCGCACAGGCTTGTCTGGTCAAACAGGAAATCCTGTAAACTCTGGAACCACAGCTCAGTCAGGGTTGTTTGCTGGAAGTTATAATCGAGGTGTCCCTGATTCTTCAAGGCCATACAGACCAAACTACAACTCATATCAGGGTGGTGGATATCTGCCAGGCTCGGCGACTGGAACATACTACGTACAGAGTGGAGGTGATCAAACAAGAACAAGCATCAGTACAGGAACCAGCTCTAATCCAAGAGGACAGCCACCAAGGCCAGGTTTTAGTCACCCTCAACCTGGAACCCCAACTGGTGAAATCGTTTACAACCCTAACTACAGACCTCCGCCAAACCAAGGCTTGCCAGTTCGAGGTGGTCAGGGAGTACCGTCAAGAGGACAAGGTGTGCCAACAACATATGGACAGGGGGTGTCCACTCAGAATCAGGGTAGACCAGTCGTTCTCGGTCAAGGGGGAAGTAGCTTACCATCTCAAGGGCAGAGTTTTCCCCAGCAACCTCCAAGACCGGGCACTCCCAATCGCTACCCATGGCGGCCAAACCAGGGGTACCTCCCGGACAACCCTTCTCAGCCCCCTTCCAACCTTCCACAGACCGGAGGAGAGTCAGGTGTCTCCTACCCCTATCCAGGATCCCAACAACCATCTGGCCCTGGCCTTGGACCACAGGACCCGCAGACCAACTTCAGCCCATTCAGTGCCGGAGTGCAGGGGCCACTTGTCCCAATTGGAGGTGAGGATGCCGAGACCTTCACAAGTGATGACTACAGTTCCAGTATCCCAGAGGAGGATCAAGGAAACCAGGCTACTCTGGGCGGGAACCCCAATGTTCCAGATCCTCCTGTTAACCAGCTGGCTTCCTACATCTGGATGGAGACTGGAATGACTGACTGCTCCATGTCCTGTGCTGGAGGTGAGTTGCCCCTGAATTCCTACTGGTTTTCCATATGAGAAAAGTGTCAATATCAAGTTGATAATGTCCACTTGAAACTCACATATCTCATGTAAAGAAAAACAGGAGCAATACATATCCATGAAACGAAATGAATCATTAGAGACAATTAGGAGCTGATTTGTAAGCAATCATATATGGATGTGTATGTTATGAGCCAAGTGATAGAAGATAAGCAAGCAAACAGTCATAAATATCCAAGGATTGGGCATGTATATTTTAAGAAGGAAGAAAGAATGGTAGGTTCAAAACCACTAAATATGTACAATTTAGTGAAATACTTGTCGCAATAGTTTTACCAAAGAAAAAATAAAGGAACGACCGATTGTCGTAAGTTTCGGGTAATAGTTATCGTTAGTACATTGTTAACTAGAACTGCCGAGAATTTGAACATCCAGTTATGATTCTTTCGGAAGTTATGCATTCATAAAGATGGTAAACCCGCCAAAAAAGCATGTCGCAAAGTAATAATTTTGCCGATATGTTACTATTATGCAAATGAAAGCATGATCTTTTCTCATTATAACTTGTTCTAAAGCAAATTAAGCCATTTGCCTCCACATTAGAATAAAAAGAAATATAATTGAAAACTATTCAATTGAATTATTTTACAAGTCAAATTTGTCGCAAAGGCCTGTGAAACGTACGTTACCATGATTTCAAGTTTTCCTTTAAAACATTCCCTGGGGTTGAAATTGTGAATTATCCGTCCTAAAAACTTAGAAAATGTCTCGTCCAATGATGTAAACAATAGTTTTGCCACCTGGTTATCTGCTGCAGAGAAAAAGCTTCACGTACTAACACGTTTCAGACCGTATGGTTAAGAAATGAAACATACGTTACCACCGCTATGGAAAATTACAAATGAAAATGTTACAAGGAAATTACCAAACATAGGCATACGGTACCCCAATCTCTCCACTGAGTTTTCAATTATGAGCCATTACTAATCGCTTGAAAAAGTCACATCGAAGGTCAGATGTAACTTACGTTACCGAAACATACGTTACCCCCGAAAAAATAATCTTAATTAGATTCACTAACATTGCAACCATTCATCGATGACAAGTGCTATCTAGAGCCATCTATACTCCATAGTAGCTTAGAAACAGTCATTGCGACAAAATGGCGCATCACGTTGACGACTCACAGGGAATGGACTGCACGAGATCTTTCTCAGTATCTGAGCGAACGGTATATATATTTTCAAAGTCATGTTTAGCGTTATTACATTCAAATATTGGTACTTTTTTACTATAAGCAAGTACTTTGGTGTTTGTTTTGTCGAGGATAATAACAAGTTTACATCTCACTCAGATATTTATACCACATTAGGGTACCTAAACATAGGGTCAATATTGTAACGTAGGTTTCACTTAAGGTAACGTAAGTTTCAATTTTACATCTGCATGTTCACTGTCATACTTTTCACCAAAGCTTTATCCTAAAAAAGACTAATATCCATAAATAAACAGATGAAAAACATATTTCAATTTTAGGCTTGCGCTAACCATTCTTTTTGGCGATAATCATTGTCAATGAGGCCCTGAATACCCTGGTAACGTAGGTTTCAATCACTCTAAATCAAACCAATATGTATGTTAATGATTACATAAATTATGAAAACAATGCTTTTCATTTTAATTATCATACCATTTACTTCAAAGTTATAGTTATTGTAGCATACCAAATTCATTATGTGACACTTCATTCCTTGTAATTAGAGGTAACGTAGGTTACGTAATTATGTAAGAATATCTTATTACGGATTTGCAGTATGGATGTTCTTATTTCTCTGTTAAGGGAATTTTATCATTACTCCTTAGGTTCCAAGGGGTCAGAATGGGAAAATCAAGAGCCAAGATTCAGGCCGATTACTGAAGAAGGAAATAGGAAGAGATTGGAGAAGAAGCCTTCCTCACTCTCTAAAAAAAATTGAGTGAAAATATTCACTCTTAATGAAGTGATTACAAAAACAGGAATTTAGAGCAAAATTGGAATGAATTTTGAGTGAAAAAATTCATTTTCACTCATTTTGGGGTGAGCTCATGGATCACTCGAAGAGTTAGGAGTGGTCCCTGAGGTAAAGAGTGAAAATGAACATTTTCACTTTAAAGTCACTCTCTTTTTGTATTCATCCCATCAAGAGTGAATATTTTCACTCGATTTTTTTTTAGAGAGTAAATCCGAGAAACAACGTGTAAAAAAGTATTACGTTCCTATGGAAAATCTTAAGAGTTGGGAAAAACAAGAGCGCAGAAAAAAATGAAAGAGTAAAAAAGCACAGAGCCTTCGGCAAGAAAATAAAAGAAGGCTTAAACCGATCTCAGCAAAGGGAGAATCAGGGTGATAATGTCGACTTGATTGACAAGGATTGACATGGAAATTGATTCACAAAATTAACAATTTGCTAATGATGTATACTTATGTATGCTTTACAATTAAAGGTACTGGATAAAAGTGTTGGCTTGTAGGTATCAAATTGAAAGGATGAGATGTATGTAAATTTCCTTGTTTATGCACCGAAAATCATCCATAAGAATTTCTACCCAATCTAACTCTTCCGAGATATTAATGAAAATATGAAGTTTAGCCAAGAAAATATAAGAAAGCGTTATACTAACGCTCTTATCCTAACTTTTATATCATTTCACTTTAATACAACTCGCCACTTTTGCATTCTTCTCTCCTACATTGGCTCTTACTCAGTACCTTTTATTAAAAGTTGCCTTTTGCAGAAAAATACCAGATTGTGAGTCTACAGTTGTCTTTTACAATGATGTAATATACATTAAAGACATTTTATATGTCACCGAACTTTTCTATGTAATGGAAATAGAAGAATTGCAATTTGTTCTTTTAACATTTCCATGCCTTTTCCATTGCCTTTTTCCAAAAAAGAAAAGAAAAGAGGGGGCATCCAAATTATGAAAGGTGCGCCTTTTTGTGTTTATCATTGTTGTGTTTATAGACTAGTGTGTCATAGGTCAGTTATACTCTCAATCTAAAACCGTGAGAAAGCTGTCTATTTACCTGTCCACTCTTGAATTGTTCTTAATTCTGTATTTTTTGTGACTATTACCCAAACCATGCATTGTTGTTGCTTCAAACTTACTGATTTCTTGGCAAATTATGGAACAATGTGCCAAGAAATCTGTACGTTTTAAGCAACAATAATGCATGGTTTGCTCATTAATGAAACTCGTGATAATCATGCATTATTAATCATAAAGCAGTGGTGGTGTTTGCATTTTAAACTTCATAGGCTCGCTGTGATTTATTTCACATTTTTCACTCTTATGCCTGATGTACCTTATTGATGTAAATTTTAATATGCTAAACAGTTAAGTGCTGACCAGTTTGTGCACTTACACTGTGCAATGTTGTTAAGCGATGTATCATTCCTTTTTAATGCACTTTCCAATGCATCTCCACTTTCGAATGATTAATATTTCAATCTGGAAACATTTGAAACATACGTTACAATTGTTTATAGTACACACTGATACATTTTAGGGCTTCTTGACAATGTCTTTTGTGACTCTTATATAAATATATTCCTTGGGTTTTGAACACGGCACTTCAATAAGTAATTTTGCAGTGAAACTCATAATATTCAGACAAAATAAACTCTTGAAATTTAGATATCTTATTCCAATTTTTCATTCAAGGCCAAATGTATATATTATACGGACGATAGCATCAGACGACAATTAAATAAATCTGCTTCCAGAAGTACTGAAGGTCTTGCAACGCTGGTACTCATGATATTTATTAGAACTCTTAATATTTATCTTCTTTTTTAGTGTTTAGTATATTTATGTAACATACGTGACTCATATGCGTAACAAACGTTACCAAGGTTTAAACCGTCACATTTTCATTTGTAATATGGTGACTGAGATTGTTTGAGAATATGTGTAGGACAAATCCATCTAGAATAATTTGGCAGTTGTCTGCAAGTTCTATGTGTCCGAATAGAAAAAATATAGGAAACAATCTAACTTTACATGGTTAACAACCTCCATCATATCTATCAATATCTTAATTCACGGTTACAGTGACTTATCAATGAATGAAAAAATATAGAAGGCACATTGAAATAAGAATGGTCATATCTTCGAAACTATCCACCAATAGAAGGATAGTTGCATTGTCCATCCCTAAACAGAATGAATATGGTCAAAGAAAAATAAGCGCAGTAACGTAAGTTACAGTGGTGAAATTTTCATGTTCAGCTTCAAATATCAGAACATAAAAAGTTTGCAACATTTGTTGCTCATTTTTGTTTGAGTTGAAATTCAGTGTATCCTCTTGCAATTTTTCGTTGTATGAATGTTTTTGAGAAAACTTTATTTTTTCAAAATTTCAAAACCTGAATTGTACATTTTTAATGGTTTTGGCCCGGTAGTCAATATTACAATTACAGCAATCATGAAAGTGACCTTATTCAAACACGGTGGCCTCAATGAGTGTTATTACTATTCATCATGAATGGTGCTATGACTATCTCTATCCCTGCAGTGTAAGATCAAGTTTCGTTCATTAGTCTGGATGACAACTGAATACTCTAATGCACACAATGGATATTAAACCCTAAGAGTCAAGCAGGGAGCTTCTCTCGTTGTCTTAGTGTTTTTTCACAATGACAATAAGTTCTTTAAGATATCTTACTAGAGAAGGGTGGTTTCTTGACACTAAAGCACAACTCATGGCATTACATTGCAGATATTTAAGTCAATTTTCTCATCACTTTTCACTTGAGCTGAATCCTAGATTTCACATTCTTATCTTATTTTTTATTTATGTAATTGAGTCAATTTCTCATCGTGCTATTTAACTTCAAATTTGTGTACTCAAATTTGAAACTCCTCTCTCTCACTCCCTCTCCCTCTCTCTATCAACATTGGGGTTTGTCATTTCCCTGATTAAAATAAAGATAAGCAAGAAAAATTTATGTGTTAGTGATGGGAGGAAAAGAACTAATACCATTTTCGAAATCATCTTTAAGAGAAATTATGCAATTCAAACACTTAAACTCAATTTGCAGCGCTGGATTACCACAAGTTTCAGAATTTCTTGTCGTTTCATCCGTGATCCAGTCTATGGTAGAGTTGTGCTTGATGTTTTTCTTCAAGAGTCAAACTGTCAAGTTTTTATTGGATCTGGGATATTTCCTTTCTGTCTTGCGGTCCTGTCTTTCTCATTTGTTGCAAAGATTTGATCTCTGAGTGGGCTGTGTGATTGATTTGGATCAATGTTTAGCATGGCTCAGGAAACCAGTATTTGCAGAATCATGCTGATGAAAGACTTTTCCTCTACCAATTTCAGTCCCTCCCCCCCCCCCCCCCCCAACACACACACAGCCTTTCTTTTCTTATTTTTGTATCATTTCGCCAAGACAAGCTCACCTGCAGCTTTTGGGAAGGTCAGGAGGAGTGTCGCATGTTTCCAAGATGGTATCTGAAATGGCAGGCACAAAGTCATAGCCTTACTGTAATAGGGTATTGGTGATCACCATCTGTCCATCATCTTTTTAACCCATTGCATATCAGAAACTTGTGGGTGCTACATAAAAATCTATGAGGATTTCTGGAACTTACAGGCAAATAGTTAAATGGAATGTGAAATACGCACTCCATAGAAAAGTTAATGGATACTTTTATGCCGGGAAGCATCTATGGGTATTTAATCATTCGTGGAATAATGAACACATGCATTAGACTTTGTTAAAAGCTACTTTTTTTGTTCATGCTCTTTGGAGACATTTTTTGTTGAGTCCAATAGATGTATGGCTTACAAATTTGTCTCTTATATTTATTTGCATATCATTCCATTGTTATTTTTCTTTCATTTCATTACTTAAGACAAAAAAAAAATTATTCAGTTTCTATAGATGAGAATTTCAGCGTGAAGTGGAACTGCTATTTAAAAAAAAAATGATAGTTCTGTAGATATTTCTGTCTTGGAAGGTTTGCTTTGCTTATTTTGTATTGACATTGAATGGGCTAATATATATAGGTTGAGTAGGTTTAGTGGGGCCACCCCCTATTCTACTGTTTTGTGAATTCATAAAGGCTAAAGCAAGTTTATTTTCAGACTTTAACTGTTCCGCAAACTGCTAAAATGAATTGATGAGTTTATGAACAGTCCAATGAAATTTTTTGGTCATAGGACTGTAGTGGGAAAGAGAAGAATGCAAAATCTAATTTCATCATGATTAGGTCATTTCGCACACAGCAGGATAGACATTTAGATAAATAGTGTTTGACTTTGCAATTAAGTAAAGCTTTTAAAGCAAGTTCGAGCCTGTCAGAAAGTATTTTACCATAAAAATGTGATATATTTACTTTGCTGAACTTTGTTGTACTTATGATTTGCAGGTGTGTTATATCTCACATTGTAGAAACAGTTGCTCTCTCAAGAAATGGCAACTGTTGATTTGTGTTCAAGCTAACTCAAGAAATATATGCTTTGCAATAAGAGTGGTGATACACATACTGTGATGACCTTTAAGTTGTCTCAGTCCCTGTGATTTCATTTTCTTTTTTCTGTAGGGGGGCAGTTTGGCTAAATCTTGAAACACAAATATTCCATGTCACTTCTGCCCAGGAACCTGTATATCTGTAATTGGCCATTTGGGTGTTTACGTCTTTATTTTCAGTTTTCGGGTAGAAAGGTGGCAAGTTGTAGCCTCCAAGCATTATTTGACATTGAGAATATCAACTTTTTTTCTCCTTTTTTTGGCTCCAATGACTATGTCATACTGGCGCAAAGTATTTTCTCTGTTTTCTTATGAGTCAACAACTACTTGTATATTTTCATGAGATCTGGATAGGAATGTGCCAATTTTCTTTGTGTCAAATCATGGCCATGTGAAATCCACAAATGGGCTTCCCACACCCTCTGCCTCTGTGGAATCTGTGGCCTCTCTTGCTCAAATACAGAGTAATGAACTGTCTAGGAAATAAAGGCAGGTAGGTGGTCTGCTTGTTAATGTGTATATTCCCGGTATGTTTTCTCGGGCTAAAGTTACAATATCTTGTAATCTCATGAGAGACGGTGGTCACTTGTTTTGAGATGTGACAATTTTTTCTGTGACAGGAGACTGGGTTGTATTCAATTCCTTTTAAATCGTTACCTTAACCTTGTGAAGCTATTGGAAAATGCTAGATGCCAGAGCAGCACAATAAAAAACAAAGCAATTTAGAAAGACAGAACTATTCGGATGGCAGATCTTCTTATTGTAAATGCATGTTGATGAGTGTAGCTTTAGTTTGCAGCCTAAAATGAATTCATGATGGAAAAAGACAAACATGTGATTAACATGAAAGTTTGACCTTCATTCAACAGAGTGCTAGAATTGAATGATTCTTCATCGATGTTAGTTCTGCTATAATAGCACCCACTTCCTGAGAGACAGACTTGGAGTTTACTTAAGCTACTAGTATGTTATCTGAGCATCAAAGGAAGATTGAGTATCACTCCAACAGTATGTCTAGACTTCTTGTCATGATAATGAAAAATAAACAAAATTTTTCATTTTCACTTTTATTTTGCTCCTAGAAAATAATATTCTTACATGAAAAATGAATTCTCCAGTCACACCAAATATATACTATACTCTTCTCCTAGCCCTGTGAAGGTTTCCATATATTTCAAAAAATCTCAAAGCTAATGATGGGAAAATAAGACAAATGCTGATGTCAGTAATATGGTTTCATTCATACCTCATTTCTACAAGTACTTATGGTTGCCACAGAAATCAGGTGTAATGGATATACAATGTAGTTACTATGTAAAACCAGAAACATTTGCAGCATGGCACTGTCACGAATTGGAGGCAATGACCTTTTTCGTAGCATGAAACTTTCACGAATCTTGACTCCTTGTGAAATTTGTGAAAGTTTTACACACAAAAATTTCCAGTTTACCAATATGCACTGTGCAAATACCAAATGTACATTTAGCACTATCAAACAAGTCATGTACTTGAGTTCTGCTTCAAATAGCCAAAAAAGAATAAAAGTTGTTCATAAACATTTGCCTATGGTTACTTACTCAGTTGCATGCATGACTCCCAAGTGTAACTATGGAAACTCCAAAAGGAGATATAATGACTCCGGTATATACCAGCAGTCATTAGCGATCAGAATTCTTGACTCTGTCACGTTGAAACGAGATACTCGCTCATCGCTTCGCAAGTATGGCAACCAGGAGGTTGTCAGTCTGTCAAACGTGAATCGAGACCCATTCAAATCCATCACCCTTTGTTTCTTGAGGTATTCATTACGACAATTCCATATTTGCTCCTTGTGGGAATATAGTGTTCTGACAGGAAAAGAATATCGACCAGAATTGAGAGACATCGGGTGGAAGGGAGAAATTGATAGCGTGTAGCTGAAAGATATATTGATATTTGTTGCATGTCATCAAACTGTCAACAAGTGCTCAATACGGCATGCAGTGCCGGTTATATTCGCCAAATAAATTCAGATGTGTGGCCAACATTTTTCGGGAATTTCCACTTTGTAAGAATCATGGGAAATGCAGATTTTTGAATAGTCCATCAGCATCAGAAGAATTTTTGTAAGTCCTGTTGTACTTGTAATCTGCACCTTTCATATCTGCACAAATATGCCAACAATAACCATAAAAATCATGTACAACTAGTCTTAGAGATACTTCAGTGAAGGATTTGATGATGGGAAACAAGGTAAATTTGCTTTCTGTAAACCATTGCAGCAATAATTGTAGCACAATATTGAGAACATGAACAAAATTTTGCTTTGACAAAAACGGAAGGAAATATGGCAACTATACTAAGAAACTATCAACAGTCTTGAAACTGGGTGGTTTTTAATTGAGGCAAGTCATTTTTAAAGGTCCAGTTTACCTTTGGGAGCTGTGATTTCAAAAATGTTCAAGATATCACATTTTATGCATATGTGTAGGTCTGTTGCATCACAAAACATCCTACCATATAAAATTTTTGCGATAAAGCCTAAAATATAAGGAGATATCAGTGTTTTTCTCAATAAACCGTAACTGTAGACGGTTTAGTCTGGAAACATTCTTATTATAACTATTGTTCACATTTTGTGTATTTAACAAACTTAACATCGATCATAGGGATTCAAATTTTTACAGTGGTTGTTCCTATCCCTAACTCATATTTTAGAACTATTTTGAAGCACTAATGCTAGGTTTTTGTTTCATCTGCAAATGGTAAATTATGCCTTTAAGCAAATCAGTTGAGAAAGACAGGTGGGCTTATCCACCAACTTCATCTTTGTGCCATGTTGAGTCTTCGAATTCAGATTAGCACTTTGGTACACAGAGTTTTCATTGCCATGGGAAAAATCTTTCATATCACAATTGTCATTGTTCTTAAAAAGTGCACTGACAATGGAGGTTTTTTCTGTAACGGTAGTAGAGGCAATTTGGTATACTCATTTGACTATGCAATCTTTGTTGTCTAACGTGTGTGAAAGTTACAGAAATTTGTTGAATTACTGTCATTTTTCCCAAGCACATTACTGGAGTGAAGTATTGCTAGTCTTCAGGGATGGGGGGGGGGGGGGATTGCGATACACTGTAGCATGCAATTAAAAGGAATATGATGAAACATATGTTATAGGGGTACATAAGCTTGCTTGAAGGTTGTTCAAGCTGCCCAAATCTCGCACATAATATACAGATGTCATTTTTCCTCCCTTGGGAGGAGAATTAGTGCAAAGCCCATATCAAGAACAGGGAAAATGCCAAAAAGATTCTGTTTCACTGGCAGTATTTTAATCAAACTCTAGTTTTCGATACTTGCAGATTGTCTGGGTGTCTAGAAACCAATAGATATATCCTCTCAACCCCTTGTGATGCCAATGTATTTCCATGGATGTATGCTCAAGCTCATGAACTTCATGAATGTCTTAGGAATGCTGAGTCATCGCTTGCCCCGTTCATACTGCCTCTCTTGCCCCATTCACACTCCCTCTTTCGCATTGGCTGGGCTCACTGGTAGTATGGCACTCTGGCTGGAGTCAGGCCAGTGATATCTATTCATGCTGGATGAGTGATTGTGATCAGGTTTGGCATGCTAAATAATATGAAATTACATGGACATCTCTGTGATGGGGCTTATTGTCATGGATTCACAAAGCAAGCTCCTTAGTACTCCATAGATGATGACTGACTGCGACTATGATGCAGGTCGTCAAAACTTGGAAGAGAACGGCGAATCGTAAATGACATGTTGTTGTACTCAAGGATCAACAGTTGTAATAATTACAAAGCAGCATTTAGGTTTACTGTCGAATCCATGATTGTGAATGAATTTCAATGATACTTGGCGTGACATTTGCCGGAGAGATTGATCTTCAATTCAATTTTAGGCTAATTTGACATCTGCATTAGGTGTATACCAAGAAAAAATGGATGGGTATGGCATTCTACACACTCTCATGGACACTGAAGTTTAAACAATGATGAGGATGACCACAGGACCGAGCTTGGCTGTATTCAATATTGGTTAGCATCAAGGTCAGTACATGGACCACACCCAATCTACACTCAGACAACACTTGTACCCATGGCATCACTCGTGATAGTAGCCAAGCCCTCTGCTGATTCACTTTTAATAGGTCCTGGCTGGAATAACACAAAACAGTATGAATGGGGTATCTGAATGTGTGTGAAATTCTGAGGAAGCAAATCAGATGTTATAGTGTGTGTGTGTATATATATATATTTATTTGAAGGTCTTGTCACTGTGGTGTTTGCCAGCTAGAGTCATGTGACTGACCTAACCAACCGGTGGGTGGGTGTGGGACTCCCGTCAAATGCCAAGAACACCTGGTGATGGATTCATGTCTCAGGCAATGATCCAACAAAATACCTCTCTCCCTCTGTGCTCTTGTTTCAACTCCTGTAATGTGGGTCACCGAGTTCCCATTCAATCACGGAGCCAGGTCAGGATGCAAAGTTTACAATCAGTAAGAGGTTGTTCTAGAAGGTGGGATGGGGCCCCAAGAAATGCTCCAATATCTGTCATTCATTGGCATATCCCCAGCATCCTAAACCTTTCGCCCTCATTCCAGTGACTGTTGGTATTGAAGGTAGAATTGATATATGATTGGCGTGTACAAAGAGGAAAGGCTTTGCAGTGACAACAGATATTGTTGGTACATGTACCTCCCCTTTTGTAAATCTACGATTTTTGCCATCAGAGTTAATTTTTTGGCAACAACTGTAATTTTGAAGCAGGGACACTGATGAATGATTACTGCGATAGAACTGACTGTCTCTTCATTTTTCTACCTCTTTGGGTATTAAGATTGTTGCCATGGAGATAACAGAGAAAATGTCATATCCAGATCAGGGGCCTTTGTATAGCGTAGATGGTGTTTGCATATATATATATATATATATATATATATATATATTTTGAAACAAGGAAGGAAAAACTGACCAGAAACAATTGTAATAATAAATAGCGAAAACTTTGAGCAAAGAAAATGGGTTTTCATCGGGATTCGAACCCGAGACCTCCGGATTACTAGACCGGTGCTCTACCGACTGAGCTATTGAAAGCCCTAGATCGGTGTTCGTCCCAAACCCTTAACTCTCTTTGCTCGTGTGGTCAGAAGCTATAGTGTGTGTATGTGTGCCACACACACACACATTAACCTGACATAAACCCAAATGATGCAAATCAACTTTGGAATGAACTTTGGCACACATACACACACTATAGCTTCTGACCACACGAGCAAAGAGAGTTAAGGGTTTGGGACGAACACCGATCTAGGGCTTTCAATAGCTCAGTCGGTAGAGCACCGGTCTAGTAATCCGGAGGTCTCGGGTTCGAATCCCGATGAAAACCCATTTTCTTTGCTCAAAGTTTTCGCTATTTATTATTACAATTGTTTCTGGTCAGTTTTTCCTTCCTTGTTTCAAAATATATTACAAAAAGCTGCATCGCTTCGGCGATCCCTCACATTCATTCCAAAGTTGATTTGCATCATTTGGGTTTATGTCAGGTTAATGTGTGTGTGTGTGGCACACATACACACACTATAGCTTCTGACCACACGAGCAAAGAGAGTTAAGGGTTTGGGACGAGCACCGATCTAGGGCTTTCAATAGCTCAGTCGGTAGAGCACCGGTCTAGTAATCCGGAGGTCTCGGGTTCGAATCCCGATGAAAACCCATTTTCTTTGCTCAAAGTTTTCGCTATTTATTATTACAATTGTTTCTGGTCAGTTTTTCCTTCCTTGTTTCAAAATGTATTACAAAAAGCTGCATCGCTTCGGCGATCCCTCACATTCATTCCAAAGTTGATTTGCATCATTTGGGTTTATGTCAGGTTAATGTGTGTGTGTGTGGCACACATACACACACTATAGCTTCTGACCACACGAGCAAAGAGAGTTAAGGGTTTGGGACGAACACCGATCTAGGGCTTTCAATAGCTCAGTCGGTAGAGCACCGGTCTAGTAATCCGGAGGTCTCGGGTTCGAATCCCGATGAAAACCCATTTTCTTTGCTCAAAGTTTTCGCTATATATATATATATATATATATATATATATATATATATATATATATATATATATATATATATATATATATAGATAGATATAGATATATAGATATATATAATATATGTATATATATATAGATATAGATATATAGATATATATTCATATATGTTTGTCTGTCTGTTTCCGTCCATCTATCTGTCAGGCCATCTGTCTGTCTTACCCCCTATTCAGACGCATGCCATTTTATACCAAAACTCTCTCTCTCTCTCTATATATATATATATATACTCAACGTATAAAGAATCATCGTATAGCCGACAGACCGTTCAGACACTCATTTCGACCGTTCAGAGACTAGTTTCGACTGTTTTGGGAAACGTCGTATAGATGTGCAATTTCCTACTGCGCATGCTGTTATAGTCATGAGTGACAGCTATGGGGTCACCTTCCGTGCGTGCTCCCATTAAGCCCCGCCCAGTTATACCGTTCTATGGTCGCCATACGTTCAGACGCACACGGAATGCTGATTCGTTATCGAGTTCTAGTTCAAAACGATGCTCTGACTGTCGTTTCGCTATACGTTGTTTCGTTAGTCAGCGTTCAGACGTACAAATTCATCGTATAGCTATACCGTTTTGGTACATATTGAAAACTTTCGCCCTAATTCACGCAGAAAATCCGAGGTAGCAGACGCTGGCAAAAGTGAGTGCGTGTGGGGCGCGTGGCTAGTCGACACGTTAATGGGGATGGCCTACAGCACCGTGCGCGGAGGGACATCATGTTCACATAATTTCACACGTATGTTGTGTGTGTAGGCGACAGAAATCGGGTTAACTCTACAGTTGATATGATGTAGTCTATGACCTTATCATTCCTTTACAACATTATTTCAGTTAATTACCTGTGTACAACACGTGAATATAAGCACCCGATTGCAGACAGCAGGTGGCAAGCGACCGTTGCAACTACTTACATTATTACCACCTCCGAAGGAAATGCACCAGTCCGACTAGAGCCATCATCGAAAAATGAGACGGAATGTGGAATGTATTTGGTTGTTTTGGCTCCCAAACTTAACAGTTATGTTGTCAATAAGGCTGCTACGTATTTAGATAATGTCTCACATACAACTGTATCTGGATATTGCGTTGAAAATGATATTTGGCGAGAAACAAAAGCTTGAAATCACAGGAATTCACACTGCTGACAACGGCAGACAGTGAAGGTCAACGGCTCAAATTTTCGTTGGTAGTCTCGTCACATGATAGTTCTGTATGGGTTGTACACGTTCCCTATGACAGCAATTGTGAATGGGTAGTCTAGCTTTACTGCAAATTTGCGTCAGGACTGCTCAACCAATGGACAAGATTTTTATGTCACAAAAATGGGCAGAATCTCTACTTTCTAAAACTGTGCGCCCCAAGTTTGTGCGACCTTCCGTTCTCGCGATATCCCGTGTGGAAGAATTGCAAGACGACAAAATATGCTCAAATTCGTCAAATTTGGACTGTTCGCCATAGACAATTCTACTCATAAGGTACTCTTCTGATCAAATTTGCGTCGCTGCTACAAATGTTACAATGAAGATATATACACATAAATAATCCCTAAAGTGTCCACTTTCAGAATCCGGGTGCCCCAAGTTTGCTTCTTAAATAGTTTAAAAGCTATGGCAGATTTTGTGGAAAAATGCGTCGATTTTTGACCTGTTACGTGTTGTAGCGTTCGCGCGGAAGCGCAGCTTCGCAGCTGACCGAAAGTTTTCAATATGTAGCTATACCGTTCTAGTATAAATTTTTTGCGTCTGAATGCCCTGTAAAGGGCTTTTTACACTTGTAAATTTTTGCTTAGTCCCGTACCAATGGTGGGGCTAAGGGGGAGCCTTAGCCCCACCATTGGTACGGGACTAACCTTAGCCCACTTTCTGTTTACACTCGTTTTTGCCAAAGTGGGCTAGCCCCACCAATAATCCCGTACTATCTGACCCTGCAAAATAGCAGGGTTAGCACCGCAATTGCGGTGCCAAGCAAGTGAGTGTAAACAGAATGAAAAAATAATCCGGGGCTAAGCGACGGAGATGAAGTCCGACCCCCACTGACCAATCAGAAACGAGGTAATCAAGTGCTGCCGGTGCGTGCGTGTACGTGTACAGTGCACAGTGTAATCATGAATATTCATGTGGTTTGGAAAGTCCGGGGCTAAGAAATACGAGTGTAAAAAGGTCAGTTTTCTCCTTAGCCCCGGACAAGAGATAGTACGGGACTAATTGGCCAGTGTAAAAAGCTGAAAAAATTGGTACGGGACTAACGATAGTCCTGGGTCAGAGAAAGTCCGGGGTTAAGAAACACAAGTGTAAAAAGGGCTATACTGTTTGTCTCTCTTTCACACACATAGAAACACACATACTCTTGGTTGGTTCATCCGTCATTTCTTTTATATCTCCTTTATCTCTTTCCGCGTATCTATAAATCCAATTATCATGCTGTTCATCTTTCCCTCTGTCTGTCTGTCTGCATCTGTCTGTTACTCTGTCTGTATTTCTCTGCCTATCTGTTCCCATTCTTCCCATAAATCTATCATTATCTCTCTGTTTCTCCATCTCCTCCCTTTTCCTCAATACATATTTTATCTCTTTTTGTGTGTGTGTGTGTATATGTCTCCCCAGCTAGGCAGTAGTTCACTCCAAGGTCTATGTCTGAGCAGGGAGGTGGTTCATCTCCTTGGTCTGAGTCTATCATATTTCTTTATCAAATATCTGCCACTCTAGTGCCAATCTCTCTGTCCAGTGATGAAAACTTTAGCTGTGTTCACCACAGTTATTACGTCAAACTGATGCAACTGATAAAGCTCCCAGGATGACGCTGATATACCAACTGTTGGGACATTAATTGGAACAGGAAAACATCTATGAAGTGTCCCGGTGATCAGTGAAAATGATGCTTTTTGTGCCTCCGCCACGAAGTGGTGCCGGAGGCATTATGTTTTCAGGTTGTCCGTCCGTCCGCTTTCGTTTATACGATAACTTGAGTAATATTTACTGGAATTTTACCAAACTTGGTCCAAGTATGAAGTATGATGGGGCAATTATTTGATTAGATTTTGGGTGAAATCGGCTAAAGGTCAAAGGTCAAGGTCAAATCATGAAATTGTATCCGTTTACGCGATAACTCAAGACTGGATGGAGCAAATTTCACCCAACTTTGTTGGAGGATGATGTATGATAGGGCAATTACTTGATTAGTTTTTCAGTGAAATCAGACAGAGGTCAAAGGTCAAAGATCAAGGTCAAATCCTAAAATTTATCTGTTTATGTGATAACTCAAAACTGGATGAAGCAGCTTTCACCAAACTTGGTCCAAAGGTGATGTATGATGGGACAATTAGTTGAGTAGATTTTAGTGACATTGGCAAGAGGTCAAAGGTCAAAAGGTCAAGGTCAAATGCTACAAATGTTGCAATTTCCCCCATATCTATGCAATGCCCAAAGGTATTTTCTTGAAACTTGGTGTGGACATGTACTACTGAGTTTCATGTCATAAGGTCAAAGGTCAAAAGGTCAAAGGTTAGATGAAAATGTTGCAATATCACTTTTCTCGCAAATGGTTCAATGTATCTTCGTGGAACTTGGTACATATGCATGTACTGACTAGCAGGGATTATCTAGGGAATTTAGGGGTCATGGGTCAATAGTCATGGGTCAAAGGTCACGGTCAACTCCTCAAAATGTTACTATTTCCCTTATATACTAGTATATGCAATGCTTGCATTATTAGTTTCAAAACTTGATACATGCATTACCTAATGGAGATTCTCCGGGATATTTCGAGCCAGAAGGTCAAAGGTTAAGGGTCAAAGGCCAGGTTTCAATGCCCCTCCCCCCAAAAAAAAATCTATTTTGTACCGTCATTTACACTCTTTCTTCATACCTTGGAAATTACCCAATGCATAAACTTACAAAAAGGGTCCGTCAGAATTCAAGTAAAAATTCTCAATTCCCCAAATATGTGTGCCTGCACTCTTAGAAAATTACAACAAACCCACAAGACATTTCTGATAAACCTGTCATTTCAATATTTTGCCAGTTATGTGAAACTGTCATGGATCACACATTGTGAAGACATTGTACTATACGCTTATTGGGAGAATCATGCATTATGGCGGAGGCATCAGTCGCCATAGCGACATTTCTAGTTTAAAATGTGATTTCAGGGTATTGGTACACTTTAACATAAATGCACAGGAAGGATAGTACACTGTTAGCACAATTCCCGCCATGGTGTCAATCTTATGGTAGTGCTCTGATCCAGCACCTTACAATGCAGCACATCTATATGAAGGTCTTGGTTTCACTTTATTCCGACTTCGGGAATTTGTGATGATGCATGCAAAGGAAACAAGCCAAATAGCTCTATCACACACACACACACACACACACACACACACACACACACACACACAAATCCAACTCAATAAATTGTTGATGGTTTTGCAAGCTCTGTTTGATAGCCAACTGTATGTTTTCCATCTGAAGAATGCTGCATACCTCTACAGAGTTCATAATAACAAGCATTGAGTCATATAACTGTACATGTCTTTCAAGTATTGTTCAATGGTGTGATCTTTCTCCATTGGCTGGTTCAATCAAGTAGCATACTGTACACATGAATGTATGCCATTTATACATGCATAAAATTTGCTATATATGAATGACTGCAGATCTGACAATGTAACAGAATGGCTGATCACATTTATATATTCATATATAATAATATATATATTCACATACATTGTATATATTCATATATTCATATATTCATATATTCATTTGATCATTTGTGATTATTTGTAATTATTTGTAATTATACAGTTACAGACAAGCCTGATTTCACATAGACCATGTACAAAATACAGCCGGGCCAAAGGGGGGGCCTAAGGCCGGACCCAAGGCCACGGGCCTTAGCCCGGAACCAGGGGCCCAGAGCCCAAGTGGGCCCAGGCCCAGGGGCCCATAGCCCAAGTGGGCCCAGGCCCAGTGGCCCAGGGGCCCAAGGCCGGGCCGAGGCCAGGAGCCTAAGTGCTGGCCCAAGGCAGACTGAGAGTACCAGTCATGACTTGCTGTGATAATGATGTGACAGGCCTGTGCATACACATATTATGTAAAGACACTGTACAGGGCTGTGCATATTATGTAAATACACTGTACACTAACTATACACAGTCATGACTTGCTGTGATAATGATGTGACAGGCCTGTGCATACACATATTATGTAAATACACTGTACACTAACTATACTAACTATACACAGTACACTAACTATACCTGAGCAGCCCACAACACAGAGCAAACACAAAGCAGATTTTACGATTGCATTTAGTTTAGATACTTGACCTCATTTTTTGTCACCTCAAACGCATCAAAGACAATCTTTATTAATGAGACTTCATACCGTACCTGTTTTCCTGGGGTTATTTGTGGGAATTCTGCGATCTGGGTACTATTCGCAAATCTAACAACATGTGAAAATATCAACTCCTGATCATGTAACGTGCATGTGTACATTTCTGTGTTTACTGCTGTATTCCATGAACATGAATTCAACAACTACTGTTATATCCTATAATATGAGCTGCCAGGACAAAACTCACATATGCTCTGATTCTGTATAGCAATCACTTTCAAAGCAATGTATTGATACATTTCTGCCAGCTAAAAATTCTTAAATGTTGGTTCACCCATGTGAACAGGTACAGAAACTGAAGCCTAGGTGGTGGGTTAAGCAGAATTGCTGCTGTCCTTGCAGTCCCACTCATATGTTTTCATGTTAGTCTAATGCTAGTTTGTGGCAATAAGAGAGTGTGCCAAGCAGTTTGCCAAGCAGGGATTCAGCTGGATGTCGAAAGTGATTAGCCATTCTGATACTTGAATTTAACAATACCATTTAGCAATTCCATATCACCTAAAATCCCAACCCTATCAAATTCTTTAGAATTTCTGCTATCAAAACAATGATAGGATAATCTGCAGACAAAGTAGATTTTTTCTGTCACAAATCTGCTGTTACTGTGTTATTACCTCCGCCAAGGGGAAGGTTATGTTTTTTTGTGACCGTTGGTTTGTTTGTTTGTTTGTTTGTTTGTTTGTTAGTTAGTTAGTTAGTTAGTTAGTTTGTCTGTGTGCAAAATAACTCAAAAAGTAGGTAACGAATTTGGATGAAACTTGCAGGAAAGGTTTAGATTGATACAAGTAACAGATGATCAAATTTTGGTAGTGATCTGAGAATTTTGGAGGAATTTATGAAGGATTTTTGATATTTTGGCAGGTAGGGTCAATGAACTTGGGAGTTCAGGCTGCGCGTACTGGTATTTGAAGTTTGCATGCGCGCACTAAAGTGCGTGCTCTAGTTTCTGCTAGGGCGAGGCGCACTGTGCAGCTGAGGGTTTATGACGTAACAAAGGCTTCTATATTGGGAAATTGGGCGACTTTCAGCACACAATGCTGTAAGTATGTATGGGTGGAAATCACTTCTATGGAAAAACAAGATCAGTGGTGGAAATGAGCTGCATGCTTGGCAGAGGTCTGCACTCTCAGAGTGCTTCTGTAGTTTTGAATGTCTTCCTCTGTGAAAAATGTGAAATCAATGAAAGGAAAAAATATGGTACCTGGTAAATATTAATAGCTGTGCACATAATTTACACATGTACTATACAATGTATGACAGTAGCATATATTCACTCACAAAAAACACTGATACATGTAAAGGAGTTAAAGAATCAGCAGACGTAGTTTTACATGATGTATTGCAGAGTTCAATTAGTATTAGTATTAGTATTAGTAGTAGTATTAGGAGTAGTAGTAGTAGTAGTAGTAGTAATAGTAGTAGAAGTAGCAATGATAATAATAATGATAATAGTGGCTACTTGTATAGCACACAGGTCCGCTTTTTAGTGCTCATGGCGCTTCATAAATGATAAGATAGATATAACACATGTTCAAACATGACAACAGAGAAGAAAATGGCAAACAACAACAGACACATACCAGATAAAGAATACAGTTGTTCCGAACATTATAGACTGCAATTATAGTCCTCAGTGTGAGAGGAATAAGTAAAGTTTTGAAGTTTGGATTTGAATGTTTCTGTAGATGACAATTATAGCTGTACACACAGAGAAAATGTTCCAGTTAAAGAGGAACGTAGTCATACAAAGTGTATGTATTTCACATTTTTCAGTATTTTCAATCTTTCATATCCATATGCAATGGGCATAATGGACTCATTTGCATATCATTTGCATAGTATGCTATCATGGGGTGTGAAAGTATGCTGAGTGTTGACATATAGGTCATCCACTCATTGTATCCCCCGAACAGAGTTCGGAGGATACTATGGATTTGGCCTCGTTGCGCTGCGTCCGACGCAGAGGTTTTCTTGTGAGCACTCTACTGGCTGCAGTTCTTCTTAGATCATCTTCAAATTTGGCATGAAAGTGTGTTATGGTAAAATGAAGACGCCTATTGTTTTTGGTGATGGTGCCCTCGCTTGTTCCGTCTTTATACATGAAAAAGTAAATTTAACAGGGTCTGTTTGTGTGTGCGACGCTGGCCTTGCTTCGTGACCAATTTCTTTTATGCCTCCGCCAACGAAGTGGCCGGAGGCATTATGTTTTCGGGTCGTCCGTCCGTCCGTACGTACGTCCGTCCCATTTTGTTTTTGTCGATATCTCAAGAACCGTGTGGTGGTTTTACATCAAACTTGGTATGAGGGTATATCCTGGGGGGATAATACTTTATGTGGATTTTAGGGTCACGGGGTCGAAGGTCAAAGGTCACAGATTATTTTGTGAAAAAAAAGGTTGAAAATTCATGTTTTTCTCCATATCTCGCAAATGGTTCAAGGTATCTTCATGGAACTTAGTATATATGCTTGTTCCAATGGGCAGTGATTATCTAGGGAAGTTGGGGGTCATGGTTCAAAGGTCAGGGGGTCAAAAGTCAAGGTCAACTCCTCAAAATATCACTACTTTCCTTATACATGTATTTATGCAATGCCTGAAGGTTTTTTTTTTTTTAACTTCATGTATGCATGTATTACCCGATATATATTCTGTGGGAAGTTTCTTGCCAAAAGGTCAAAGGTCAAAGGTCAAGTGAAAGTGTTGAATTGCACTTTTTCCTCCATATCTCAAAAGTAACTCAAGGTATCATCATGAAACTTATATATTTATGCATGTTCAACCTAACAGTGATTTTCTTTGGAACTGTGAGGTCAAAGGCCAGGTTTAGATAATGCTATTTTCCATTTCATACTGAAATAATACTTTTTCTCAATACCTTGAAAACTACTCAATGCATAAACTTATAAAATGGTCAAAAGTCAAGTAAAAATCATCAGTTCCCAAATACCTGCACTCTGACATTTTTAATCATTCATCCAATTGAACCTAGTTCTAGGAAAGTGAACATTCAGCACAATTGTGGCAAACCTGTCATTTTAATATTTTGCCAATTGTGTGAAACTGTCATCACACATTGTCAAGACATTGTACTATAGACCTATTAGGAGAACCATGCATTATGCCGGAGGCATATCAGTTGCCGTAGCGATATATCTAGTTGTAGTTCTTAAACAATCGGCCCATCACAGTTGATTGTGCTGAGAGAAACTTAAAAAAGAAATGAAAGCGATCTGAGAGATGTGTCTTGATGAAGTTACAAGCGTGGGTGATCTGACATGATACTGCATTCAGTATTAGAACCACAGAGGGTTCAGACTTTACTCTGGAGATTTTACATGTCATTACATCTCGTCCTTGTTGTTTGCACAGTGAAATTGGCAGTGCGTATTGCCTTTAGATGATCTCTTCCGACGATGACAGACCGATAGACCCAGTTCTGCAGAAAAATGGGAGAAAGACGTACATTCTGCCCGTGGTATATTCTATACATAGTTTGCTTGCATCATTTCTATGCTACTCATTTGAAAAACTGAGAAGTTTACTGTTATTGTGTGTCTTCCTTTATTGCTGTTGCCATAGTGACCATGGAGATACGGATGGGGCAATGGATTATTCATTGTGATAGGGAGATGGATGGAGAAACTTGCAAAAAAATGTAAATGTATATTCGATGTTACTTTTGAATGCAATCAATTATCAAGAACCTGCAACAGTTTCAACAAAATGAGATCATGCATCACCTAGCCTTTGCCATAATGTTGTTGATTGAATGATAGGTTACTGAAAATGTCGCAAACAGCATGCTTTCACGAAGTAAACACAACTGATTTTGTCAGAGCACTGAGTTTCCTCAACAGCACAGTGTCTAGATCAGATATGACAGTTAATGCTACAAGCTATGCAGTCTATGCATTGATTCACTCATTTGAAATCAATGGCAGAACATTTTCACGCAAAATTAATAGTATCTCATAGTTTGTATTCATTGGAATGTAAACAAAGAATGTTTGCCATCTGATGTTTTCATGAATGATCACATTGTTGTGATTTTGATCAACACCAGATACAATGTCTAGAGTGGTTTTAGAATATTGTGCTTGCACACATGTTATTGGTGGGCATTATGGCTGACTGAACAGTAGTTTATATGAGAGAACTGCTTTGACAGTGCAAAGTGACAAATATTACCACACGGAGCTGTTTCTCCCACCTTTTGTTGCAGTTCTTATAGTTTGGTGGGTTTTTTTTTTTGGGGGGGGGGGGCTGTAAAGATAAGTTTGAATTTATATGAGATCCCTGTGTAACCAATTTGCAATGTAATGTGTGAGGGAGAAGAAAAGGACAGAAGAGGGACAGGGAATGGAACAGAAGCAGGAACAATCCTTACATTGGTCTGCAGAGATATTGAAGCAGAGCTACTAGAAAGAAAATGATAATGTGCTTTAATGCATTTGTGGGATTGTTTTGTATGTGCTTGTGTTTGTGTAAAGGCATATATCTATGATGCAAATGATCTGGAGAGAGAGAGAGAAAGATGGAGAAGGAAGGGAGGAGATAGGAGAATTAAAAGATATGTTACATAGAAATATACTTTATGTAGAGAGTCACTGGCAGTGAGACAGAGAGAGAATATACGTTATCTTTGTGAGAGATATATTTAGAGAGAGAAGAAAGAACGGATGATGGACAGAACATAAGGTGCTCACACACTTAGAGAATAATTGGCACCAGGAAAGCATGTAAGAAAAAGAGATAACAAAGTAAAATAGATAGACATATAGATAGATGATAGATAGGTAGATAGATATATATATATATATACATCATACATACATAGATAGATAAATACAAAGAAACTGGTAGATAGATAGGTAGATAGAGAGCGAAAAAAAAAATAAAAGAGACATTTTGTAAGGTTCTATGTCTTCTGAAAGCAGGAGAATATCAAGATCATCGATACCCGTCAGCTACCCTGGTGAGGAACTGCAACCACGGACGCCAATTATCGTCTTTCCTGTTGCCAAGAAATCACGTTAGCATCTTCACGGGAGACTCGGAATTTGGCACAACATTCAGCACGCCATGCTTGCTGGTGCAACATAGCAGCTCCCCTTGGGTGCCCTTTTCGGGAAACGCGAATGTTACAAACTCAAGATGACACGTACCCCGCTGTCAGTCCCGGGCAGGTATCAGCTCTTCCGACAGTGACAGGAGATGCGGTTGCTATTGTGTCATCTCGTAACTTGGAGGTAGTGAAAACAAAAAAAAAGGGGTGCATGAGGAGGGAGGATAAAGTCTTATATTGACCTTCTAGCAATTTCACAGGATTTTGCAATTTCATATTTTTAGTTGCAGTCGGAAGAGCAAAAGTTTTAATGCTGATTATCAGTTACACCATGAATTGGTAGCAAAATATGTGTTTTTGCTGTACTGTTATTGCATGATTTGTTTAGGGTTTTTGTCATTGGCAAGGAGGAATGAAAAAATGCACTTCTCACCTCCAGTACATGTTGTGACATTTGTGCTGCTTTCAGGTACTGAAGCCATTATCACCAGTTATTTGTCTGCACAGCCCAGATCTTGTTAGCTTACTACTGAAAGTAGTACCCTCAGAGATGTTCCTGCTTTTCTGAGATAGGTCTGATGGGATGAGATTAATTGCTTGGAATTTTTGTCAAGTTTACATGGATTTCAATGGTCAAAAAATAATGACAAAGTTTGATCAGATATTCTTATCCATGTGTAACAATGTGACATGTAAATGTGCTAGCATACGTAATTGCTTGACAGAAGATTTCCCTTGAGCCACACTTGTAAGAGGTCAAAGTTTTGAATTAAGGCTCATGCCGTCTTTTTGAATTTGAGACATTATAAATTTGTCTATCGATTATTCCTCCCTTTGACTATCAATCAATTGAATCCTTTTTTTTTTCACTGAAAGTGATAAAGGGTAGGTGCAAAGGATAAATTGTCATAACTAGATTTTTGCATTAAGTCATAGAAGTGTGAAACTGTGTTCACAGACCAGTATTTATCATCACAAACTCTCTCTTCCTCCTTACCTTGAGCCCTGCTCCCATGAAAAAAGACATGAATTTCCCACATGGGTTTTCTTTTAAATCAGTTTGAAGAGTTTAATCGCAAAAATGACTGAACTCCATTCTAGTTGATTTGAGATATTTGTGATTGAAGCTGCTACAAACAGAAAATGATTAGAAAAAATGGGATTTTTTTTAATCAAAACCTCAAAGATATTCCTTGTTATGTAACAAGTGAAGTATACCTGAAAAGGTTTGATTTTGCTCTTTCTGATAATGGATTGACTTTTACGTGTTTTAAAATGGCACTTAACCCATTTGCCATTAAACTCTTTCAATATAGGTCAAACAGTATCAACAGTCTTTTGATTAGAAAAATGTTCAATTCAAATTTATTGCTTGCCTTCTTTTCTTGGAGGCCTTTCTACCCCCTCCCTCCCCCCCCCAAAAAAAAGAGAAAAACAAAACAAAACAAAACACAGGGGGTGGGCCCAGCAAATGAAAATTCAATATTGTGACAAAGGTGAATAAAATATAATGAACATCTAAGTGGTAGCATGATCATTTTTATGTTGAAATCGATGAATCATGTCTGAGGTATAGTAAACACAATCCCATCATTTTAGCCCTGTCTTTGCAAATCTTGTCTGCGCAAAGGACAGATATCACTCTCCACTGATCGCAGAGAACTGCCTCCTGGCTTCCATGTGTAGTCTATCGTTAGCCAAAGATGTCATGAGATCACTGTGAATCTCTCCATTATTCAGAACCAGTGGCTGGCTGCACGTTATGCCCAAATGTCATTCACAGATGAAATGGTAACTGCTGTACTCTTTTGACGATCCACCAAGCAGCCACTCAAGCTTTGACTTGCATGTACTTTATGTGAGATTCAAAACAGTTTCGCATGGAAAATTTCACATTCGTGGCCTAGGTGAGCGAAGAAACGAGAAAAACATGCAACTATTCATGGCCAAGGTGAGCGAAGAAACAAGAAAAACATGTGACTTGATTTTAGTCACATTTGATGTCCAAGAACCACACCCTCGCTCAAGACCACAGCTCAACTCTGGAGAGTGAACATGGTGGATACCTTTCACTGAGTCCATGAATGTTGTGTCTGTCTCTTTTGTATGCACTGTGTGCTGATGGCAAGAAACTTTTTATGGAACATCATGTTCTTCTTATTCAGAACTGTTCATGTTGATGTCATTTACAGGGGTCAGAATGGTAGCTGTCTTGCTTCAGCTCAGTTCATGATAGTTGTGCTACCTGGTAAGCATTATGTGATGTGTTTAAAACCATATACTTCTCTCTTTTAGCACTTTTGATGTGTTGGTATGTAGTATGGAAGGATCAAGATAATGTTTTGTATTGACAGCTGCTGCAAAAACAGTTTGTGTTTATGATATTAAGATACTGAAGGTTGTTGAACAAAAGTAGGGATTCCCCCCCCCCAAAAAAAAAAAAATAAAATAAAATGAAAAAAAGAGGATGAATACTGGAAATTCAAAGGGCCTGCAAAAGCCGGAAAATTGAAGGGCTAGGGAAGGATGGAAAATGGAGAGCTAGGTGTACAGTGGATGGTAGCCTATCCGATAGGCGTCAGGCTGTATCGATACTAGACTGATCGCTAAATGGAGACGGACATGCGAGGGCTTCAGCCCGAGCGCCTATCATCACTCGTTTTCGAATCATTAGTTTTCGTAGATATTCTACGAAAAACTGGTACGTAACTATGTATGTTGAGTATGCATAACGCGTAAAGGCTATATTAGACAACTCCAACAGTGTAGGTAGAAGATGGTTGATAGCCAAAATGATTATTCTTTTACATTCCCAATAAAGTGAAATTGTCAAGTAATAGTACAAATTAAAACGAAAAATTTACAAAACACTGAGACTAATGAGAATCAAAATGGCAAAGTAATTATGAAATCACATAGTAGTTCTTATAAACCTACCCAAACAGACATGGGTTCGTCCAAAAAAATATGCAGTTGGAGATGATATTTGATTGGTTTAATCGATGAGGTCGATGACCACATAAGGCCTGTCTTTGATATGAATCATGCAAATACGCATTGTGCATACGATAAGCATATCATGGATAATGAATCGAAAACGAGTGACGATAGGCACTCAGGCTGAAGCCCTCACATGTCCGTCTCCATACAGCAATCAGTCTAGTATCGATACAGCCCGACGCCTATCGGATAGGCTAAGGGGATGGCTGTGTAGATGATTGCTTGCTAGCTAGCCAGCTTTACTGACCATGAGATGCTATCAGCTTCTGTCACATCTGACACAGATAGCAGGATTTGCAAATTACGCTGCCCTTGACTTCCCCCAGTGGGGCTGGCTGGCACTGATGGCATGCCCCCATGGGGCTGAATTCGTCACCCAGCTTCTTTTCCATCTCTTTTCTTTCTTGTAACAGCTCCCGCTGGCCTAATTTGTCACTTCACAGCCTAATTTGTCATTTTACACCCTTGATGTGATCAGACAGGTATTTACACCCTTGACGTGATCAGACAGGAGCTAAAGCAAGGGTGTGGAATCTCTGGAGTGTGAATGACTGATTTTTAAAATATTTTTCAGGGCGCACCTTTGGTTGTTCCAAGTCATGTAATTACTGTCATTTTATCATCCGTGATCACTCTGTTAGACTTTCTGTTGTTTGTTCAGACATATGCTCTGAATGTGGTTGTTTGTCTCCTGCTAAAGTTGTAACAGCCAGTTTGACAGCCGTGTCAAAAACATGTCAATGGAATTTGCAATTTCATCCTTGCTCATCATTTCTTTTAAGTTCAAAATGTTGATTATGGATCATGCAAATGGTGCAGTATTGTTTTGGTCTCTCAGTAATTCATGGAAGCTATAAGTAGTGTGTTAGCATTATTTCTGTTTAGAATACCCAAAACAAGAGCAAGAGAGGACAAAAAAAAAAATCACTTGCAATATCGAGCACATGTTCAGCTTTGTGTTGTGTCTTCAGTAACACAAGATGCATGAGAAACTGTATTAGTAAAACAGTGTTGATGTACACGAATCCTGGCAATTGAGACATTCAAAGGAGTGTGCTTGAAGAAACTCATATTTTGGACTGGACATAAATTGTAATTCGAGTTCAACAATTAGGATAATATATACAGAAATGTTATTACCATATTCAGGCCCCTGCATAGTGATTTAGAGAACCTCTCATAAATTTTGCCTAGATGGTACATTGTAGAAGCTCAAGTAATACTTGCCCGCTTCATAAGTACACAACCTAAAGCAACACAGGATAGAGAGTCTCATTTTACAGTTAGTTTCTAGTTTTCAGTTCCTTGAAATCTGATGATAACGCTTGTCAAATCGTCATTGCGTTGTTGTCGTAAACAATGAGGCAGCTAAATGATAGCGACTGCTCAGCATAAGCTGTGTGCACATTGGATTTTCAATCGTGAGTTTATCTGGAACAAGATGGATTACGATTGTCGGTGGATATCTTCCAGTAGTTCCATTCCATCCATTTGATTGTCAGTTCAAGCTGAGTCAGTCAGTGGTTTTAGACATAATCAGACAGAAATGCAACATTCTACTGTCATATTACAAAGCAACTGAATGAAAAAAAAAAATAGAAGCTGTGCTATGACATGTTTACATGTGAGGTTTGAATAAGGGAGGTCTTTTATCATCTTCAGTATCTTAAGTTGAATAATTTACTCATTTTAGTCAAGGAAACAGATTTTAATCATCATACTAGTAATGTATTTCACATATGGAAGTCATTCTACCATATTTATGGAAGTGTAATTTCAATTTTGCAATTCAGCATAGTCATGAATACTTGAAAATCTTTTCAATGAATGAAAATGTCATTTTGAAAGTAGTCACTCATTAAAGGGACTGTACAGTACTGGTTGATGTAGGGATTCATGTTTTGAACATTCCTAAGTGAGATAATGAAAAGAGCCTCTTATGAAATATGAAAGAGCATGTAATTTTAAGATGGATTCAACATTTATTTGATGAAAATTGGTTTTCAAATGGCTGAAATATCCAAAAAAGTGCTAATAATAAAAGGCGACAGGCCCCAACTTTATTAGTATCTCTTTGTTTCACCTTGTTTTTGGATATCTCAGCATTTCAAAACCGATTTTCATCGAATAAACTTTTGATACCCCTTAGAACTGCATGCTCTTTGACATCTCATAGAGTGGTTTTTGAATATCTCACAAAACGTTTAAAAGCTAAATCTTCACCTCGACAGAACTGTACACACCCTTTAAAGTTAAAAAAAAAAAAATCCTGAAAACATTCTGCATTCTTACCCGGTTTTAACTTGTCAACTGGAGTCAACGTATGAAGAGTTTGTTCGCAAAAACCGATAAGTCCATATTGCCAAATGGGGAGATATTTGCGATTAAAGGTCAAGAAAAATAAAGAGAATAATAAGAAAATTTTTGCTTCTTTTGACCATAACTTCCAAAATGTACCTTTATATGTAGTGACCAATATGTCATTTAAAAGGTATTATTTTGTACTTTATGACAAATACCGCACTTCAAAATCTTCAAAAATGGACTTATCGGTTTTTTCAAACAAACTCTTCATATGTTATCTGGCACTATCTTGTTAATATCAGTTGTACAAGACAACATATATGCACATGGTGTTTACCAATGGATTTAATGATAGCATTATCTTGTTTTTGTTCAATTGATCATTAGTCCGGTTTACCCAGAGTCTAAAGGGGAGAAAAATGAGACCATTGCTTGTTCAAGCTAGTTGGAGCCAGTATGCAAACTTGTATTTGTGTTTTGGTTCTCTGTAATTCTAGTCATCAATTTCTGCCTTGTTCTAAAGTCATGTGTCACACTTATATAAGGGAGTATACTGTTATCTGTGATGGAGCAGTAGGGATATTACTACAGTAGCCAACAATACTTTTGCTTTGAATTGTTTAATGTTTTATTATCAGCTTCATGCAATACATTTTTTAATCACATCTTCTAAGTAGTGTGTATGTATAACTTATCTACACATTAGTATAGAGTTTGTCGAACAAAAAGACACACACAAAGCATGTATTGTGTTTGATATTTAACTGAATCAACTTTTACTCTGTCTTTATACATACTATGTACAGAAAAGGGTAGATTTGGCAAACACTTTTAACCCATTGAGGATGAGTCCCAAGTATACTCGGGCAGATGTCTATGGGAAATGCATGTTGTAGCAAAATCAGTCCGTCCTTAAAGGTTAAAAACCAACTCTGTCTTGCATCCATCATGCACGTGTATTTCTAGCATTATAGATTCTCTCCAGCCCTGTATCCCTTTCCCTGTACAGTGTACGTGTACAGTTTTCTTATGATGTAAGAAGTCCTGTCCACTTCATATCATTTATATTGCTCTCTTGGCATGGATTCCTAAAGTGCAAGTGTAATTATCACACAGCCTCCTCCCCAAGTCTTGTAGGCAAGATTTTTTTTTCTTTTTTTCCTTTTTACCAAAACATGTTATTTTCCGGCAATCCAAGCCCAGTCTCATAAAAGCCTCATCCTTCAAGAAATGTCCATGAGGGCGCACTGGTTGACAACGACAGACAAACTCGACAAACACGAGTTTAAAGCATCCCAGGCACCGTCCAATCAGAGGAGACTGTTAACAGATCTTGAGAAGATTTTGATCCTTGGGTGTAGCCTGAGCAGGCTGGTACGGTTGCAGAGCTGAGAACACCACAGTGTGCACAAGTTCAGGGATTTCTTTCATTGCCAGTTTGGACACTTCTTTATGTGGTCTGTGTGTGTATGTAATGACTTTGGTAGGCTAGTGGTTAATGTGTCCTGTGTCCCAGTGTCAAGTCACTGGAGCTACTTCCCTGCAGATGGTGGGTGCCATGATATCTCAATTCTGGTATGATAGTATAGCATGTTGTATGACAGAACAAACTGTTGAAAACTCCCCCCCCCCCCCCCCCCCCCCCCCCCCCCCGCACATCATTGTGTTTTCTATCACAATCATACTTCACGTGCCTTATGTTTTGCTGTATTATTGTATTTTGGAAAGACATGAGATAACTGATGTCTTAAAAGTCATGAACTTGCGAAAAGATATGGTATAAAGCAGGGCTCCACACTAACTTTTATTTCTGATGGCCCAAAGGCAAACATCCGACCTTTTTTGGCGGCCCTATCAGGTAACCAACTCCTTCATTTCTGAAATTTTGGTGGCCCGATGTGTGTTTTTGGTGGCCCCGGGCCACCGGGCTACCGTTAGTGTCGAGTTAGTGTCGATCCCTGGATAAAGTAATGAATAGTGCCACCAAGAGAGAGAACATTTGACTTCAAATCCTTCATATTGCCATGGTGATATATCAACTGTCACCCTTCTTCAATCTTGTGACAATCAGGAATGGTAAGCATGTGATGATGTGCAAAACTGATCATGTGATAATTAGATAATACTGGTCATGTGACGTATCAAGCAAGCCTTCTTATCATGGCATTTTCATGATATCTTTGAGGTTTTGATCATTGAGTCTGCTCGGCGCTGGAATGCCAAAAACAATGTCTGGCCTTGTGAGTCAAGTTTGATGTCGAGTTCAAGGGCACCGGTATGAGTAATCTTGACCAGTCAATTCCTTGAAATCAAAGGTGTTGTGACGGGGCCACATTTTGGCAAGGTCGATGACTGTGAATCATGGAGCATCAGAGACCTGTTCACAGATATTGCCTCTTTAAGTCTTCAAGTGCCAAATACATAAATGTTGGTAACCAGTGTAGGAAGTTGAACTTTGATGTTGCTAGATTTTTGTTGTGTGCTCCAAGTGTAGGTTTGATTCTAGTGACTTACAATGATATTCTTTAGATAGCGCACTCCCAGCACCACTTCATGGTGACGAGGGCGCAAAAATGCAAGCTAATTATTGTATAAGTTGTCATTTTCGCATACAAATATTTTTGCGAATGAGGTCAAAGACTTTTTCAAGAGATGTTGTTTTTCGCGAATTGACACCAACACTTATATAGTAAATGCACTATTCCCGAAGCGCATGGTGACATTTTCATGTGTTGTTAAATTTGCGATACAACTGTGATTCATGAAATTCACGAAAATTAAACAGCTATAGTTATCATTGTAGTAGTATCAGCAGAAGAAACATTTATAGTATTAGTGTTGTAATCTTAGTTAATTTGATTATCATTACTGCTGCTTCTTTTTCCTGCGAATATTCATCACTTTATTTCAGGAAAAAGCCACACACTCCTGACTGTTGGAAGTAATGAAACTTTAAAGGTAGGGGATACCTTTTACAGACCTCCCAAAATGCAGCAAAACATTAAATATGAACCTCAGGGGACTTGCTTAGGCCACTGTTTAGAAATTTGGAAGTCAACAGTTATCTAAAATTTGAATAATGCACAAAACTCAACTACTCAGTAGTTCTGTGTGTCAGCCACACTTAAGCCTTTTTCTTGCATTCTTCTGTATTTGTGATCTATAAACACAAATCTATAAGTACAAGAGCTGATGTAATAACATATAGAGTGTGTGGCAAGAATGTATATAGAAATGTTTGTAAGTGTTGATGAACTTTCTTCACAAAATATACATGATGGACACACATGCAGTACATGGGTCTGCAAAGGTAGCCTAGTAATGTACCGTACTGGAATTTACGGTGAGCCCCGAAAACAATTCAATTCAAAATCTAACGGTCAAAACGATGTACTAAATGTTACCTTCCACTTTCAATACTTCATGGGAGTTTCTAAAATGATACTCTCTTCAACATACCACTGTATTTATACAACTCTTCATTTAAGGCATGCAAATGGGATTCCCTACCTTTAAATAATGTTACAAAGCTTCACTTTGGAGCAAGTACTTGGGAACGCAATAGTACTGGCATGGTTTGAGTCGGCTGGTACAATCGCTTTTTGTTGGGACAAAATTTGGTGTCCCTAATTCAATTGTCAAAAGTTTGGACTGGAAGCAATTTTCTCATCCAAACTTTTCTCAGGGACATGTTAAATGATCTTCTCTTTCTTTAGATCATTACAAAGTTTCAAGGTTTCTTTTTTATATCATTTTCTGGTGGGTCCTAAAGGCTATCCTCTGATTCCAAGGTCCTTCTGGTTCCAGGGGTCAATGACTGCATCACTGATTGAATTGCCATTCCTAGTACTCATCCCTCTACATGTCAGTCTTAGGTAGGTGTCATTGCTGGATGGTCCACCCATGACTCAAAAGATCCCCCCATTCTCAATATGGGGATGGGTGCAGAATTCAACAGGCTTGGCTCTACAATATGCATTGAAAGCCAGTAACAATTTGCGAAAATTTCAAGCTCGCTAAATAAAGCCCTTCGCCTCCAACTCACCCAAATTTCATGCCGTAGATATTTCTGGTTTTACATCTTCCAATATCATCAGAAAGTTTTGGACTGAAGCTGAGTCATGAACTCACAACCTTATGTTAACACGGCAGTTTAAGTACTTTACCACACAGCCATGGTTTCTCTCAAGTCAGTGCACTTCTGCATCACTTGAATGAACTACATTTTCTTGTATTCCCTCTCCTCTTCTTCTCCCCCCCCCCCACCCCTTTTATCATTAATCCAGATAAAATTAGATCAGGTTATCATAATTGCCCTCTCAATTTGGCTGCAGTCTGGAACCAACATGAACCACTCCTCTGGGTTTTCCATTCTCCCGTGTTCAGACCCTCAACATTTAAAGCAATAGTATAGTATTGGTTGAGTATTGCTTTCAACTTTTTGCGAGATACTTAGAAACCACTTCATGACATGTTAAAAAGCATACAATTCCAAGAGGAATTCAAAGTTTTGAAATGACTGAGATATCCAAAAACAAAGTAAAACAAAGCAATCTTGATAAAAGGTGGGTCCCCCTTTTATTAGGATTGCTTTGTTTTGAATATCTCAACCATTTCAAGTCTGATTTTCATCAAATAAACTTTGAATTCCTCTTAGAATTACATGCTCTTTCATATTTCATAAAAGGTCTTTAATTATCTCAAAAAATTATCATTAAAAAAAAAAAAATGTTGGAAACCTGAAGTCCCATCCCAACCGAAACTGTATCATCCCTTTAACATTCAAGGATCCAGGAGAGGGGCATGAGATGATCTCACATGTGAAGTCACTCTGATTTTTTTTTTTCTGTTTTTGTCAGGAGATAGATCATTGATGACAGTAGAAGTGATGGTAATTGCCTTATCAAATCAAGTTAAGTACATTATGTGATTAGCTTGTAGAACTCGATTCTAATGAGGTCATCTACTCATGTCCCAATTTCTGAGAAACTTTTGTTGGAACAGACTTCTGTTATTCGCTTGAAACATTTTTGTCGTTATTGTTGTAGAGCGAGTGATAAGTTTTGAAGGTACACCATGGTGGCTGCCTACAGAGGTACAGTTTAACTTGTCTTAGTGACTGCCTGTCTATAGTGGCCACCTGCCATATATGACCACTAAAAAAAGGGGGGAAAAAGCATGCTAAGAACCTGTCTATAATGGCCACTTCTTTCATCTCCCTTGGATGGCAACTATAGACAGGTTTGACTGTATATCTCTCTATATATAAGCCATTTGATAAATCCTCCCTCTCGTATATAAATGTATTATGAATTGAACCGGTCTGTACAGACAGTAGACAGCGTCAATAGAATTTTAAGTTCTTGCATCGCATTTCAAAAAGTAATTCTCGAAAACCATTATTTTTTTTGATGCTCGTTAACTGACGCAGGCTGTTGAATTAGTAATAGCCATGATGAATGTGTAAGTCCTCCATTAGACCCCCTGTGTGCTCTGTAACTGTAGCTTCTACCTGTATTAAAGGCCAGTGCCGAACTTTCCCTAGCCGGCGTCAACATGATTAGTTGAGGTCTTCATTGGCACACGTGGAAGATCGCTCCCGATCTCACCCTTCCTACCCTTTCAAGCCGAGAACATTGCACCCCAAAGCCCAAGAAATGGTCTATGGTACTACCCGCTATGACACTCTTTGCCGTTATAGCTGCCAGAGGTCAATGACTAGCTGGGCAAGTAATGCTGCATCCAGCCTCAATCAAACGCAGTCAAACACTTCTCGGGGAGTCACTTACGAATGCCCCCACACTGTCGGACCAAATCAAATTTGGGCAGCGACGCTATTTTGTCTCAATCTTTCATGCACTGAAAACATATTATTTCCTTGGTATGTTTGTTGTTGGGTTTTTTTTTTTTTCATCTTTTTTTTTTGATACATTTGTATGTGTGCTCTATGTTTTTTTCTTCTGCTTGTGTTGTGTGTCTGTGGGAGGGGAATGGCTCCATGTGAGAACCAGTCCTAATTCATCATCTATAGGGGATTTCTCTAATGCACCTGTCTGGTTAAATCAGGTTGATCACGCTTTAACCCAATTGCTCCCAGGAGAGACTCCCAGCCCCCCAAGTGGGCATGTTGACTCTTCATGAGGAATTGAGCCCCTTCCCCCGTGTGAACTGCACAGTGATCTGGCAAGGTTCACCGAGCGGACACCAGCCCCTGTGAGTGGCGGCGAAAAACCATTAATGGATGGCATTAACATGGGAAACCTTTAACTGGTAGAATATGTTAACATCAGGTTCAGATTACAGGACAGGATGAGCCAATACCAGTCCAGCCAGTGGGAGAGAGTGAAATAGATATATATGTATAGAGGTGACTGGGGGTTTGTGACCACCGCTGTTGCCCTCACTGACACCCAGATGACATGTTCAATTTGAATTGGCTGTGGCTGGTAGAAAATTAAGGGTGATGAAGATGGAATTCACAACATCGCGTGATGTTCTTCCAAGCTGTACAAGAGGCTCCACCACAGATGGAACCAGGGCATATGTATATTTTTGGACCCTGTCCCTGTCTATTACTAGCATCACAAAAATATATTCTGATGTATTGTAACTAACTTGTATCTTAGTCTCAGAGATTGTATATGTCATTGTTTTCTATTGTTGGTGGATTCATGATGTCACCCACAGCATTGCAACTTTTGCTTCTTCTTTTTTTTTTGGGGGGGGGGGGGTTGATTTGATTTGAGTGGATTTTATATGATTAATTGGTTTCTGTATCATCATCATACAAATTGCCATATGACTGCAGGGAATATCATGCAATTTCCCCGTAACATGAGTTGAATATATGGAAAATGACCACAGAGTAAAGAATAGATACTCCAAACTATATAAAAAATGAAATCAAAGTCATAATTTGATGATATTTAATAATGCAACAGGTTCATGAACACATATATCAACTCATTAGAAGTCTATTGGAATACAAAGCATGTTACATGTGTATCAATGTCAGGTGAGCATGATGAACTTTTGTGGTAGATTTGCACTTTAAAATGAATCAGAGGTAATGAATCAGGATTCATGATTCCCACATAAATAGATTGCATAATCAGTTTTTTTTTTTATTTTGATTGAAGGGTTGGGATTAAATTACTTATCTTCCTTGTTCTGGTAAAGCAAAGATACATATTATATGACAAAGGTAATCCCAGTGAAAAGGTGAAGGAGAAAGGGAGAGAATTAATATGTTTCCCATCGCAAGTATTTGCCTTTCATCCTTTGCAGTGGTGGTACAAAATTTGGACAAATCGGATTCTAAATTGTGTTTGACAGTTCATGGTTTGGGCATGTGGCCTGGCATTCAAGTTCATCAAATGAATGTGTGGGTATGTTAGTCACGTACAAACAATGTATGAATCAGTCCTATTTTTGGCTGGAACACTTGCCGGCTGTGTGGTTACTTTTGTGTGTGGCATAATACACCTTGATGAATGGAACACAATGCTCCATTTACATTTGTGGAACTGATATGTTTGTGAATGCCCTTGTGCAATGCTCAAGGGAATATTTGGCAACTGTTCCAGAAACATTGTGCAGCTGTTTAATTCTAATAATAATTTGTTCAAAAGCAGATGTGAGAGTGTGTGTGTGCACAAACTCTGGTTGATGTTTGCTGCTGTTGATTGAAAAATAAGAAACAGCAACTCAGTCATCATGTTAAGATGATAGCACACCTGATTTAATTTCAAACTCTATAAATTCACATTTAAGAGCAAGAAATTAGAAACACACTAATAATTTACAAAGTTTTTGTGGCAATATCTTTCTGATTCTCAAGTGTTCCATTCGTCGGTTGAGAATGATAAGGGCGTTAAGTTGTCACAAAACCCATAGTGTTCGAGACAACTTAACGCCCTTCTCATTCTCAACAGACAATATGAGGTATTAAAAGCTTGTCGCAAGTTAGTTTCTTCTTAATTCCGAGAGAAGTTAACTGACACATGTAGACAAGAGAAACATTTTGAGGCATGGTGTCAAGTTTGAGACTTTAGCTTTATTCAGACATTCTCTAAAAATATTTAAAGCTCTTTCATGAAGGGCTCTTTCACTAAAATGCAATTCATCACCATGATCAATTTGACTTTAACAAATACAGCAAAATTAGACGAACAGAATGGTAGTAATTCTCATCAAAATCGGACACAAGGTCAAAAATTAACAGAATCTTCAATGTCTTTCACATGTTTTTTCTTCCCTAAAAATGATATTCGTAGCAAACATATACGCAAATTACCTAATGTGATGATGCCCTTAACGTTCTCCCATTGGTTTTTGCGCAAACATATACGCAAATTACCTAATGTGATGATGCCCTTAACGTTCTCCCATTGGTTTTTGCGCAAACATATACGCAAATTACCTAATGTGATGATGCCATTAACGTTCTCCCATTGGTTTTTTGCGCAAAAAATTTTAAAAAGATGTTATTTGTTTGTTGTTGTTGTTGTTGATTTTTAGCTGGTATTTTCCACACAACGAAACTTACTTACACATCAAAAGGATGCAATGTATAGGTGTTGTTTTGCTTTGTTTTACAAGTGACATCTTCAATGTAAAAAAAAAAAGAAAAAGAAAGACTGCTGCTCATCAGAAAGGCACTGAAACAATCAGCTTGCCTTCCATAGATAGGTAGACATGTAGCAAGATGCAAACTTATCAATTATCTCAGCGCCCCCCCCCCCCCAAAAAAAAAAAGGCCAAAAAAAAAAAAAAAACCTGGCTAGAACATTTTGTTTGACGTGCCGATAGCAAGGCACTGTAAATATTTGAGACTTCCCGGTGGGCTGGTCCATGGATACCTGTCCAAATATGGAGGAGTTATCCCGATACGATGCGCCAACTGAGCCTAATATATATGACAACTGTCCATAAAGTAAGCGCACCCACTCACCGTAGCGACCTCCAAGTTTAGATATCCCCTATCACCTGGTGTGGGTCAAGTTTTGTGGGAATATAATATACTAGTATAATATATAGAACACCCTGGAGAGATGTGAGCAGTATTTACCCTAAGTTGTCTTTTCAAGGTTGTTAGAAGTAAGATGATGATTTTACAGTCGTTGTTTTTGTTCTCTTTTGATATTTTCTATTTAAAGGGAGATTATGAAACATCACTCTTTGCTGCACATTCAGATTGAGTTTCCTGATAATACGAATCCCACATATGTTGTCAAAGTTTTCACGTCTGCAGTTATGCTTGCCAAAAGCATATGACGGGGTATACCTATTGTATATCAATAGTCCTGAAACTGTGTTAAGCGATCAGGGGCCTCCCAAGGATTGAAGAAAATTATTTATTCTCACGGATTTATCAACAATTCCTGCCTCTTAAAAGTAGCTTTGTAATCAACTAATGTCCCATGTCCATGCATCACATGGGCATGGGTGGGGGTGGGATTGAAAAAAAAAAAGAAGAAAAGGATGGTAGTTCTTTGGATCATTAATATGGGACAATGAATCCATTCTTTGACTGTTAGGGGCAAAAAAAAAAGGAAAAAAGAGAAATGAAAAATATTGATTCCAGTTGCCGCTTAAGTGGATATGAGTGTATCTCCAACTGACTGCATCTTCCCTATTCATACTCCATTCTGACATGATATAAAGAGGAGCATTTAACCTCATTTTGAAGCAGATGATATGAAGGTCACATGCAAGCCATAGTAAAAATCCTCCCAATGAGACATTGGAGTTCATGGATGGATATGAGATGAAACACTTTGAAGAAAAAATTTGGACTGTAATCAGACAACAGGAAATCTGAACTTGACAGCGCATTAAGAACTGGTTTCTTTTCTTTAGATATGTGAGGTACAAATGTAATCATTTCCATTGCTAGATCTCTAAAACATATCAGTCCTTGAGCTTTATTTTGCAATCATAGTAGACATACATTTTACCATGCTTTATCAAGTAGCATGTGATGCTTATAAGTTCATAATATTTGTATCTTTTTCTCTTTTTTTTTTTACAATTTTCCTCCTAAAAGCGAACATCGCCTTAAAGATGCATGCATGCCACTTGCCTTTTTGTATGTGCCAAATATGATGTCATCTGGAAAGCATTCAAGGATTTCATGACCCAGTGAGCTCTAGTCCATCTACCTTTTTTTTTTCTCTATTTTCTTTGTGTTAAAGAGATTAAACGAAATTATGATTAAACTGACAATGGCAGCGTGCAGTAGCCCACTTGTGTAAGCCCTTGGTAACTATGTTGTCAAGTTCATCATAGAGGGAGTGCATCCTTAAGGGAGTTGTCATGGGAGCAGGATGCTGGGTCCACTTTGAAATGTTAGGGCATCCCAATGTATCTATGGGGAGAGGATATGAGGATATATTGCTTTGAATTCCCCGACTTCCTCCGAAGGATAGAGGTATTTTTCAGACAAAAATTTGCAATGGCTATTATTCGTTGGATTGTGCAAATGTTATATGTGATGATCAAAAGTACCGAGACATGAAGTGAAATGAACCGCTTTGGTAGAGTAAATGGAACATAGTCATTCTCTCAATGTCATCTTGGTCCAAGATGTACTTTCATTTTGTATCTTCTATCCTCACTCCCAAAGGCTGCCAACACATCTGTGAGTTGTCAAATATGCAGGTGTATTTAGAAAAGCTCTTGTGTATGCACTGAGAGAGCTCTCCTCTTTTAATGATGATCATCCATTCCCTGTGAAATGTAAATGATCAGCGATCCTGAAGACCAGCTATGTATCAGGAATGACCGACAGAGCGTGGCTCGTGTCAGCGGCTATGAATTTCATCTTCCAGTGTGTGCTGGTCCGCTCTGCTGAGAGATTCGGAGATAATGGTCTTGGTTGAGAGAAATGCCATGGGCCACTTGAAGCTCCTATCAGAACATGAGCTAGACAACATTGATGAGACTTGTGAAATGAAGCGGACAATTTCTCTAAGAGTGCCAAATTTTTCTTGACCCCTTCAAAGGTTGCAGAGCTGCTTTTCCTAAAGCACCCCATTTCCAGTCTTGAAAATGGATGACACTTTACTTTCAGAAGAGAATTTATATAAACTGTCAGCCCCAGGTATCATGCTTTGTTCGACAGGGAAAAATGAAGGCATTTCCCTCTTGAAACTCTTGAACCAAGATTCACAAAGGTAGTTTAAATCTAGTCTATAGATAATGCAAATTTCAATCACCTACATTTTCTCATCATGCATGCTAACAAGATCCTCTATCCAATGATGAATGCCCACTGACACATGGGCGCAGGGTGCTAATTTTGCACTTTTTATAGTCCGTAGACTCCACATAAAGCATGGATTTGGTGATAAACTACCTTTGTGAATTCCAGCCCAGAGGTGAGCTGCATTTTCTCTGATATCGCATGGTGGCTGATGAGTTTGAACCCATGACTTGACGATAAGATGCGTAAAACACCTATTGAACTTGTACTACAGTACTTTCCTTGTTGATGTCAAAGGCAACAGACAGTGATCTTTCTTGTGTTGTCAAAGGTAACAGACAGCGATCTTTCTTGCATTGTTATGTGTGGGGGCAAGTCAGTTGTCATCTATGATGACTAATCTCATCCCTGTCAGAAGAAAGGATAAGCTGTTCAATTGAGCATTTAATGCTTCAAGCTTTGCGTCTACCATTTAACATTCCCTCATTCAAAAAGTGTATAGTACATAGTAGTACATATATTGTGTTTGTATCAGCCAAATAACTTCAGGAAGAAGACGAATCTATATCCATGACTTAAACGGGAATTTAACCATGAATGGAATGTTATAACATACATACAGTGTGAGATAACTATATTCCTTTGACAAGCTTTCACATAAACAAGTAGATGTCTTTCAACCTGACCGCAATGAATTGGACAATTACAGATCATTATTCCGAAAGATTATTAATCCAAAAATGGAATAAGGTTCATTGTTTTGAAGATTTGTTAATCCTAAAGTGAAATAAGAATCGTTATTCCAAAAGTTTGTTAATTAAAAAAACGAAATAAGGTTCATTCTTCCAAAGGTTCGTTAATCTGGAAATGAAATTAAATTTGTTATTTTGAAGGTTTGTTAATCCGAATATAATATAGGGTGCGCAATTCTGAAGGTTTGTTCAGCACTTTTTGATTGAGACATTTCAGACAATGTCAGTTTCAAAGGGGCTCCTCAGGCTCCTGTTTGCAGAAAGACTTTTATTTAAAAACATTGTAAACATTTCGATTGTTTCCCACATCAGCACAGACTTCTTGATTGAATGCAATAGCCTTTCTAGTTTCCTCACCATGGTATCCCGAACTGCAAATAATATTGAGACAAAATTTTCTCATTGCGGCATCACATTCCTTTATACATTAGCTTTTTTTCAGTGTTTTGGGAGCTTCTTGTTACCTCACATTGATTCATACCTGCAGCAATACAATGAATCAAACACAGTTACAGATATACATGCTCATATGACGTCATATTCTGTTTCCATTCTAATCTCACACTGAAGGATCCTCATTCCCTCCCCATAAAGATGCTTTTAAAGGTCATGTTTAGTTTTCATAGAGGATCATATCAGGATCTGATATGACACCCAGATTGATTGATAGATTTCACAGATATTTCCCTACAAAAATTATTTTTCGGAAATGTATTTCTTTCTTTATACCATGAAAGAATGCATGGTAAAACGTGTATCGCATAGTCAAGGAGATGTTTTCATGGGACAAAATTGAAAATGAAATCATGGACAGATTATTCTTTATGAAAAAAAAAGATAATAGTAGCCTGACACTCATCCTTAACTACTGTATATGCCAAATATTTCGCGAATTTCGCGAGTAGGGTGCTATTCGCGAAATCAAAGACACCCGAAGATATTAACTCTGATCCTGATGTGAATGTGACGTACGCATGTACATTTGTCCGTTCAGTACAGGACTACAAGATTGCGAATTTAACGACTCGCGAAATTGTTAGGAGTGTCTGATTCGCGGAAATTTAGACTCGCGAAATATATGGCGTATACAGTATGTTTGAGACATTAAGTCAACATGATTACTCTACAAGTCTTTGCAATTTGGTTTGATCTGGCCTGGATTCAGCTCTGTACTTGGAATATTTTTAAAGTCGTAAGTAATCATTTAAGTGAACATTCCTAACAAAATGCAGACGTCACCCGTAGACAGAATGAATTTTTATCACCATTAGGGGCTGCCGTAACCCTGTAATGAGCAGGTTAATCCAGCTTAGACTGCAGACAATCTCTCCCTCTGATTCGTCCCCTAGCCCTGGGGAAGATTCCAGATAGTGATTGAGATTCATGTTGGTATTTCCCACTGACATGAGCGCAAAAGAGACGTCCGTTGACGTGGCTCTGTCGGCGTCAACTGCTGTGAATGTCAAGGATGATGTTAACATTCTGTTTCTCAGAAACAACAGAAACTTGATATGGGTAGATTCACACATTCACCGTAAAAGACGCAGGCCTTGCACTTCATGAATTTACCCTACAAAGTATGTATTATATGCAGTGTGTTCTTAAAAGTATTAAAAAAAAAAGATAATGAAAACCAGTGTGAGTGCCAACTGTTTGAATGTTCTGCCATTTTGTGATTTCAAGTAGTTTTGGCCATGCAAGAACTATTCAAAGAAACCAAGTATTTATGGATTATTTAAAATTGTGAAAGTATTTAATGTATAATATATGTTTCAGTATGAGATGTGTTGATGCACAGTCATGTAGACATATCCTATTTGTATCATATATATTTACAGCATCCAAATACTTTATCTGTACCCAGCTTTCATCTTATTATTTCACGCCAATTTTTCGTCACCAGGAATCACCGAATCCATCGTCAAATGTGTCCAGGAGAACTCATTCTACATCGCCGAGGACAGCATGTGCATACAGACAGAAAAGCCGCCTCCCCGACGAAGGACTTGCAACAACGACCCATGTCCAGCACGGTGAGACAGAGATCTGTCGACGCAGGGGAAATCAATTTTGTTAGGGCCATTTCCACTGCCAGTGAAAAATAGCTGTATTTGGAAAATTTGGCAATATTTCAGGGAAAGTTAGTAGGCAGCCGAGCCAAACGCTGCATCACACAAGTCTAGAAAGCATCACATTGTATCAGCAATGATTATTGACAAAGAGGATTTAAAGAGTTTGGCATAGTGATGTAAATAGCGGACAGTTGCAGCAATAAATGGTGAAGGGAAATGATTATTGTTTCGACGTTTAAATCTTCCAACTTTGCTCTATAATTATAGAGCCTCCAGATACAGTTCGTTATTCCATAGGTTTGTTATTCCAAAGATGTATTAATAAAAAAATGAGTTAGGTTTGTTATTTCAAAGGTTCAATAGACTGAAATTGAAAAAGAGGTTTACTGTTCCGAAGGTTCGCTACTCCAAATATCATGTAAGGTGTATTATTCCAATACAGTATAGGGCCTAAGGTTCATTACTCCAAAAATGCTTTAGTGTTTATAATTCCAGAGGTTTATTAGTATGCACCTTTTTTTCATTTTTGGATCAACAAACCTTATTTCAAATTTTGATTAATGAACCTTCAGAATAAATAATATAACCCGAGCCTGCACACTCAAACAAATATCTGTTTCCCCTCTAACTCTTTTCTGTCACTGAAGATGGGAGGCAGAAGAGTGGGGTGCTTGTAGCAGGACCTGCGGCGAGGGTCGTCAGATGAGGTCAGTGACCTGCCAGCAGAAGGTCACCCAGTCCATCGATCTGCCCACGGGCCCTGACCAGTGCCGGGGCCTGCCCAAGCCGTCCTTGGTCCAGACCTGTAGGCAGCGGGCCTGCGCCTCGTGGAGCACCGGTGACTGGGGAGCCGTAAGTACAAGCAGTAATCATTGCAATCGCAATCGCAATTACAATTGCAATCGCAATCACATTCATAATCATACAGGGAAATTTGATGCATTTTCTACATCTGTGATATTTCTTAGTATACAGCTTGCTGTTTCATTTTTTTGTTTTGTAAAGGCACAGAAGAGACTATAAAAGGGAAATTTACTCCTTGTCATATGTAGCTTTAGATGAGAAATTTTCTGTGTAAGATGGACTTTTCGATATGTGGCCATAAACTTGCATCAGTGCCGAAATGGAATACTTCTATCTCAACCAACAGGATACCACTGTACTAAGTGACAGACAATTGAAGGAAAATTTTCATGTTCCTTTTCCCAAACTTTAAGTGATTTCATCTGCAGGCATGACATATCTCAGCTATTTTGAAAAAATGATTTCATTCTCTGTGTCAAAGAAAGAAATTTTTCAGAAATTTTTCATTGCCTGCAAAAGTGACCAGCTGTCTTGAAGAATATTTAATATAAATACTTTATGAAATCATATTTCCGTGATATTTTTTGTAGGTATATAGGATATATAGAAATATCAAAATATAGAATATATGATTATCACATTTGTTAATACCCTTCAGAAAAGGAAAGTTTTCAAGCTTTTTCATTTCATTTCATTTCAATTATTTCCATATCAAAATAATACAAAATTAGTGCAAAGTAGCATAATCGATTTGTACAAGACAGTGAAATTTCATGAAGCAAATACAATCAATAGTACAACAAAAGTATAATACATATGCAGCTGCACCTACAAGAACATATGAATTCATATAATTTGAATAATTTGATCTCCATTAAAACACTATGAGTTGAAGTAGCTCTAGGTAGTAAGGAATAAGGAGGGAACTTGCACAAAAAAAAAAGAGCTTGTGCAATTAACCTGTTTCCTGGGTGAGAAAAAAAACACTTGACTCTAAGGCTTGAATGAAGAGATGTGAAATGCTTAACTTTGATATAAAGTTTTGTGCAGTACTCATAAATAAAAAATTGATTTCATGCCCTCCTGCTTTCTGTTATTTTTAATGAGGATTTTTCTTTTATTTCCATATTAAAAATAAGAAAGAGATGTAAAGACATCGCTGATATGAAAGAGAAGGATCAGTCGGGAGTTGGCAGAAATATCCAGCAAGACGGGCTATTGACGCCCCATGTAGACAAAGGGCTAAAGAAGCTCAGGTCTGCAGGAAACTGTGAACGTGATTTGAAGTTTGAAGTCTGGCAGCTAGGGACCAAGTATGTTTTCTCTGCTTGCCCCAAACTATCTCACAAATCATTCTCTAATAGAGCTTTGCTGAAGTGCCACTTAAAACAAAGATGATTTAGGGACAGTGATTCTGATCCATTTATTTTTGTACATGCTCTTGATGTGCAGCAGGCACGCAGAATTTGGGAATAAAACCCATCCATCATACAAATGCATTTAACATTCGGAGAAAAAAAATCTATGGTAGGAAAAAAAATCACTGATATGATTTCATGATTTTTTAAAGGATAGCTTTTCAACTGTTTATTACTACTTGGAAAAGTTATGTGATGTATTAAAGGTATACAAATGTACTGATGCTGATGAAAATAAACAGTGATATTAAATGCAGGTGAGATAAGATAGCACTAGTTCAATATGAAAAATCAGGAATCTATATGATTGAAATGCAGGAGAGGTTTTAACAACTGTTAGGTGACAGCTATGTAAACCCCTCACCACCTACATACAATTTCTACAGATGCGATTGAAATAGACCAGTTAAATGTTAAAAAGTATATGTTAAAAAGCAAGCAAGTATTAAGGGGATAGGTTAAAAGTAACCTCAGGGTCTCTGAAATACAGTCATGCTCAAAGCCGTTTGAATGAGAAGTCAGGTACCAAACATGGTGGGTGCATTATTCAATTCAGGATTTCACTCACATACAGTTTTATCAGAAAGCTAGCATTTTGAAAAAAAAAAAAAAAGATCCCTATTGCTGTCACAGAAAATATGTCAATTATTAGGAAACATTTGATTTCATGTTTTTTTAATTGCCTAAAGTTCTGTGTAGATATGTGAAGATACAGAATCTGGCATATATCATTCCTTTAAAGAGTGGCATTCATGCATTGAAACATCGTGAAAATACATGCCGATTAGGATGCTAGCACCTTTAATAATGGCTGTGAGTTACATATTTGAGTGTTCAGACATGAAACACGTATAAATCCAGGCTCGATTATTCCACCGTACATGTCGCTCAATTTTATGAGCTTGACGTGAGAAAAGGGGCAAGTATGCAATTTTCAGAAAATAAACATCTAAAGCACGCTCGGCAAGATGAGAATTAGGAGCCGCACCTTACCCAGACTATATCAACAATTATCAATATTTTCCATATTTTGCAAACAGAATCTTTTTTTTTGGGGGGGGGAGGGATGGTTGAGAGAGATTTGCTAATTTCCTCATGCTTTCCTCGCAGACAATCCCACCAGCATTTTGAATCCTGTCTCCTATCAATGTCACGACACTCGTTCACGAATGCAGCAATTATTTTTAATCACATCTCTTCTCTCTATACAATAAGTCATCATCTCGCTTCAGATGTTTAAAGGTTAGATGCTGCGGCTTCAAAAGACAATGTGCCATGAGACGGATTTCTGCTTTCAGATATTTCCATAAAAATTTTTGATTCAAGAGTATAATTCATGATATTTGTTATTTTTATGATATTCATGATACAGCTCAGTATGCCACTCTTAAAGGCACAGACAGAAACCGCTGTCTGCATATATGGAACGTTGCTTCTCAATCTTGCAGGCCAAAAAAGACCTGTTTTGTTTATTTGTTTTTTTGTGTTTGTTTGTTTGGGGGGGGGGGGGGGTTGGCCAGCATTTGGAAGCATGCAGTAGTACCATAGACACAAATGATACAATGAATTTATCATGGGAAAGTGCTATCTCTCCCTCACCCCCAACAGGGAGCAAGAGCCAACTCTGCAGCTTCTAAGACAGCCAAAAGAGAAAGCTAATAACACATTATCATGACTTTTTATGTGTTTTAGAAATCATTGGTTATTTAACTCTCTCACAACCACCAACTCAGAATGCCACTGACTTTGTGTACAACTAGCTTGCCACTGGTAGGGACAGGGTTGGTGATATTTCGTGACATGTTTATGCCACCTTGTCTCAGAGAATATCAATAGTAATGGCCATAAAGCACAATGCACACCCATAGCTAAGACGAGCAGACAATGCAAAGTGAAGTCAGACAGGGTTTTCTTTTCTCAAATCACATATTGTCGGTCCAGGAAACTTAGTTGAACTCTTAATGCGGTAAACACAGCAATTACAACATTCCTTTTTAGGGTTTATAGGGTATTTTTGAAGAACAGGCTGTTTTCAGTCCCATTTTGTAGCTCTATCAAATCAAACGGAGCCTTAGTGATAAAGTCTTTGCCCTTTGAATGGTCCTTGTATTGTGTAGATTCCATTAGCTGTGGAATTTTTATGCAAGTAATGTATGCTTTCGTCCGTGTTTATGTGAAGTTTAGAGGTATGTTTGTCAGTATACGCTTCATATGCTTTTCTCAAAACTCGGTTGCAATGACGTTTGTATAATGACATTCATTCCTCTGTGTAAACACATCATCAACGTCTGGAATTCTGTGTCGGCAGTAGACATATGACATCTCTTATTATATTATTTTTAAAGTTACCATTCGTAATGACTGTTTTAAAGATACATAGATGAATTTGCCTTCCAGCATCAGTACCACAGGGGCATTCCCTCTGTGTAAAGTCCTTTTTGAGCTCTATCAGTTACCAGCAGCTTTCACAGACAGATGACTTTAAGCATCAGGTTGGCTGTATATTGCTTTAATTAGTTCTTTCTCTGTATACACGTAAGTTTTGAAGAGAGGAGTCCTTATATTGTTTGGTACTTTTGACATCATGTCTGTTTTCCACACGAGAGTCTTCCAGGTCAACTCACAATGTGTTTTTGTAAGCCCATCAAGTAACTTTCTCATTTTAGGTCCAGTACAGATGAATTTTTTTATCATTCTATTTGTCTTATTTTGCTCAATTTTTTTTTGAAAGTCATTCTGAACATGATGTTGAATCGCACTTTAACCTGTCATTTCATTCCCACATGTGTTTATACAAGGCTGCTTATGACTTCAAAAGTTAATTGACTCCCCCTTTCTATTACGGTGTGTAATCTCCGCATCAGAATTAATGAAGCAAAGACTATGAAAGGGGGCTGCTTGTCCCTTAAAAGCAGCTACCGCCCCATTCATTCACAATAGAAGGACACGCTTGCCACCCCTTCTGTACCCATAAACGTTGGGTGTGGAGCTCCAGTGCCTTTGATCTTTGCAGCTTGTTGAGAAGTTTGTGACACGCTTTGACGATAAGTCATACTTTTGAAGTTGTCCCATGATGCCGAAACACATGGAGGGAAATTTCCTCCAACTCTGTACCCCCCCCCCCATTTCTCGAAGGTTCATGATCTCACCAAATTCCAGACTGAGGATCTTTTTTAAAGCTCAAGTTCTCATCTTCTATGCCAATTGAAAGGATGGCAGTTTGTGCAAGCGAAACCCTAATATGTTGAATTTCAGGTATCACATTACTGTAAAACATGATATTTTAGCGGCTTGAAATTTTTGCAAATTTTGGCTCTCGCGAAAGTCACAAAATTAAAATGCATTAGTCATTTTACAGTAATCGGTTTTGTAAGCTGTGTTAAATTACAGTTCCTCCCCATTTTCACCTTGTGTTTAACTAGTAGAGTGAAAGTAGATGAACACGTAGCCAAATTTAAGAGAGTTACGTCATGTGAAATGTAAATCCATAACTTTTAAATTTCATGTCCATTTTTGTCTCGCCCACCGGAGGTGAAGGCGAGACTAAGGGATCCAAATGGCGTCCGTCCGTCGTCCGTCGTCCGTCCGTCGTCCGTCCGTCGTCCGTCCGTCGTCCGTCCGTCGTCCGTCGTCCGTCCGTCGTCCGTCACAAATGTTAAAGTTTACCTGCAAGACTCTCTTATGATGCATAACTTGGCATCTGTTACAGCAATGGCAGCCACACTTGGGTGATAGAAGCACTAGGGGTATCTTCATGTTATGGTGTTGTCAGAGGTCATGTGATGATGTCAAAGGTCATTTGAGGTCATATATTAAAGAGTATGTGCAAGACTATCTTTTCTATGTTAAAGTTTACCTGCAAGACTCTCTTTTGACAAATAACTTCACATAAGTTGCTTGGATTACAACTTAACTTGGGTCATAGATGCACTGGGGGTACCTTCATGTTATGGTGCTGTTGGAGGTCACAGGATAAGGTCAAAGGTCATTTGAGGTCAAACGTTAAAGTTTACTTGCAAGACTCTCTTATCACATGTAACTCAACACATGTTGCTACAATGGCAATCAAACTTGGGTGATAGATGCACTGGGGGTACCTTCATGTTATGATGCCGTAAGAGGTCACATGATAAGGTCAAAGGTCATTTGAGGTCATGCGTTAAAGTTTACTTGCAAGACTCTTATCACACGTAATTCAGCACATGTTGCTACAATGGCAATCAAACTTGGGTGATGGTAGATATCTCTTGGGAAGTTGAAGGTAACCACAAGTTCAAAGGTTACAGACAGGGGTCAACGAACTTTTAGGGCTCAATGTTAAGTTTTTAGGCCGCATTTCATTTATGGCTCATAACTTTTGATCCCTTTGTCCGTTTGTGACCAAACTTGGATGAAAGATGTCCCTTGGGGAGATGAAGGTCGTCACAAGGTCAAAGGTCACAGACAGGGGTCAACAAACTTTAAGGGCCCAATGTTATGTTTTTAGGGCGCGTTTTGATTGTGGCTCATAACTTTTGATCCCTATGTCCGTTTGTGATCAAACTTGGACGGTGAATGTCCCTATGGGATTTAAAGGTCATCACAAGGTCAAAGGTCACAGATAGCGGTCAACAAATTTTTAGGGCCCAATGTTAAGTTTTTATGGCGCGTTTCGATTATGGCTCATTACTTTTGATCCCTTTGTCTGTTTGTGACCAAACTTGGATGGTGAATGTCCCTTAGGGTGTTAAAGGTCACCACAAGGTCAAAGGTCATAAGCAGGTCAATTAACTTGTGGGAGTTAAAAAAAATATTAATTCCTTGTACGCGAATGGGCGAGACACAATTCGGCGATTGCCTTGTTGATTGAATTTGATCATTCTGACCACGTGCTTTGAAATTTCCATAATTAGATATTTAGACAAGTTGAAGGTAATATGGTGAAGACTGTATGTTGATTATCCCAGTGAAGGTAACACCCCCCCCCCCAAAAAAAAAAAAAAAGAAGAAGAAGAAGAAGAAGAGAGAGATAGTGATTACACCCCTTCTTCACAGGCTTTAGGTCAACTCTCCTTATGATGCTAATCCATAATGAGGTATGTCATAGATCAATAGAAGCTGAGAAGTTTTGGTTTGCAGAGGAACTTGAGAATTTTTTTTTTTATTGGGGGGGGGGGGGGGGGGAGGTACTGGCTTAAAGGTGTATGTGAATACAGACTAACATGTAGCCCAGTCTGTGACAACTACACCTGGACCACTTTTCTCACCTGCTTGGGATTCTGGTAGACTACACCTCTGCCCTGAACCCATTCCATGCAGGATCAAATCAATTTACCTTGGCTCAGTGAGGATCAAGGTACCTAACATTGCCAGACTAGGTCACAGGTCTGGTTTTCTACAAGGAAATTACCTCTATAACAACAACAACAACAACAACTCAAGCTTCTTCTTTTAAATGAAAAAGTAGGTTGGAAAAAGTGAGGAGAATCTGTATCAAGTTGTCATGTTTTCAACTAACCACCAGAAAAGTGACCATTCACGCATCACTTAATCATCTGGCCTGACATTTCCGTGTTGTTGTGAGTAATGATATTCTGTTTCAAATTTATGAGAGATGATACCAACTGAACATTTTTGTGGTATGCTGCTCAATATGAGCCAAGGATCTAATAGAATTATTGTTTCTTACATTTCTTCCAGTACATTCAAATTAACATTCATGCAACTGAACATACATACATATGAATACACATTTGTCCATTTCAAATCAATTGTACTTTATTTCCATCCAACAAAACATAATACAAATACAAAGTATGCATCTAATGAATTATATTGTTAACAATTTGTAAAAGATACAAATAAAGTTTGATACAAAATATATGAACATGAAAACATAGATGCATACATACATACATACATACGATATTATAAGTATATAAATATGTATGAAATTGCCATGTTCAAGTACTTGAGTAGTTAGTAGTGTGATCATGAAATTGAGTTTAATAATTATGAAACATCTATGGTTTACTCCCATTATTTTTAAACATTTCCATTGCTGCAATTTGTTGCCTGGAGAGCTAAAATTTCACTCTCTGGGTAAATGCTCTGGAAAAAAAAAAGCCACATCACTCTCATTGACAGGTACTTTACTCAAACTGGCCATTTTCATCAGCAATAGGATAGTGAATAAGTGTTAATTCATTCAAAGGGTCTTATTTCCAAGACTAATCATGGCCAGTTATTGCCTTCTTGTACACAATGTTTTTACCTCTGTTTTCACTCTAAAGTGGTTCACATCCAATCAATCAGGACCATACCCTGCGAACTTTAGCTCTTCAGCCACAAAGCAGGACTAGCCTGCAGATTTTTGCACTAGGCGAAATCTGCCAGGATACTTGCCGGTAATTGGAATAAATAGGCACAATATTTGGAGAGTTATGTGATATGTAGACCATCGCTTGGGATAATTTCCCTAGTGCTTATCTTCAAGCAGAAATCCCAGCAAATAGGTTAAGCCTTCTTCTGTGATCTGTACAAAGAGTAACTTCTACTGACTACATATGTTAGATAATTAGATACTAATTCTATATTTCTGTATATGTATTACATCATCTTCTTAGAGAACTAAGTTTATGACTTGATACAACTGGTAATTAAAGAAACATTGACCATAGAGCATTTCATAACATATTTCTACGATTAATAAGTCAAATACCTTCTAAGGGGGAAGGAAGATAGTCTGGTCTAGATCCACCCATATGCCGTATTTTGCCATCCTATGTTATTCTGTCTTTTGTGTGTGTGTGTGTCTAGTCTGTTTCATCAATCTCCCCAAAGAAATTATAGTCACTGCACCAGAAAAAAAAAGGGGTGGAAAAGAAAAACTAGTTCATACATGTTACAGTTTCTTGAGGAAAAATAATAAAGCCATCCCAGACTTCCCATCTTCCTCCCTCTTTATAGATGCATCATACCGCTCTCCTCTTTTTAAACACATCATACCAGTCCCCCATACATGACCAAAATACCTTTGTGGGTTCAAAGACATCTGGTGAACCTACTCCTAAGATCCTCCCAGGTCTATCCCCTCCCGTCCGTTCCCTCCCCCCTCCCCCCCCCCCCCCCCCCCATGTCAGTCATACTTACCCTGTCATACCGCGTAAAACAGGAGGGGAAGAAAAAAACTTTGTGACACGCGATCTGAAATGAAAGCTGGCCGCTCCTACTGGCAGATGTGCTCCCGGAGATCCAGGTGTGTTCTCCGAGGGCTTTTGCCCTCGCGCTTCTGTATTTGTTCTGTCTTGTATGACCCATTTCATTGGGAGGGGGCAGGGGAAGAGGAGGGGAGGGGAGTTTCCCCTCTTTCCTTTGAACATCTTCCAGATTTGTGTCTTCAAGTTTTGCTTATTCTTAAATGTTATCAGCTCACTGTCTGTCAGTCTGTCTGTCTTTGAGTACAAACATCAGTCCCTTCCGTTTTGTGTGGCAAGTCTTGCAGGGTATTTTTTTTACTCTCCCTCTCTTTCTTTCTCTTTTGATTTCTGTCACATGGATTTCCAATATTTCCTTGTATATTTCCCTTTTTTGCTCTCTGTAACTCTCTTCTTTTTTTGTTGGTTCCATAATATTGTGACATACTTTAGAAAATTTGGATAACATTTAGATATTAGTGCATTGAAAGACTGTCATGAAAGCGGAAAACTGCAGTAGCAAATATATATATATAAATATTTTTTTTTTGGTAAATTGTTGATAAGATCTTTAAGAATTCTTATTTGGGTTAGATTTCAGTGATTCTAAGACTTGAAATATGCATGTTCAGAAGAACATAACATTCACTTGACCTCTCATAACTGCCCAGCAATGGTTTGGTATCACTCAAATTTTCATTTAGCTTTTTGTTTTCTCCCAGCGTTCTTATTCAAAATACCTAACTCTCTCCTCCAGTGACCTCTCCTCCAATGAATGCAGTCGGTCGAACTCTGTGCACTTTGCAAATGGCTCTGAAATTAACTAGATTACCACTCCCACTATTGCGACATTAAACTGAATACTGCCAACTAGACTTCAAACTCCGCAGGAGTGGGGAAAGAGCATCTTTACCACAACAGGTGTTCCTTCCCCCAGGAGTGAAGAATCTAATTACCGTGGCTAACTTCATTTGTGAGGCGAAAGGGGCCTGTCGGCAGCTAAAGACTACCATGAGATGCATGCAAAACATTGACAGCTGCAAAGTTACATCTTGCCATCTTACTCTTTTGTACTTTAGGGACATGGACTTGACATTATGGTATGTGCATGGTTTTAAACTTTAGGGAGATGGACTTGACTTATGTCCATGGTTTTAAACTTGGAAACAGCAATGGACCTGTGATGCGGAAATACCTGTTTGCTATACTTTTTGCATCAATCCTGCTGAGAATAAAATTCAACAGCACATTATCCACACTGCCAAGCATCCCATATCAAAAGCTTGCTAAACTGTTCCAACACTGACATGAATCCCCCAGGTCCTTCAAGAGCATTTTTTTTTTCTAGGAAATATTGTATTACTAAAATCAACTGCCAAAATTTTGTCTCACTCATTCTCATACAAAAGTAGCAATGTATTGTTATGTAATTGCTATAGAACAGTAAAGCATAAGTAAAGCTTGATACGTCTGTTCTCTGTGTACCTCCAAGTCATAATAGAGTCATCATCTCCCTTTCTTTGTTATCTCTCAATATTTTTTAGTGCTCCTCTGAGTGCGGGGAAGGAGAGCAACAACGGGAGGTGACCTGCCTGGACGAGACAAGATCGGAGCTGGCGGAGTCTGAGTGCAGTCACATGCCCAAACCTGACGACACCCAGGACTGCGATGCGGGTCCCTGTCGGGCGGCCTGGTTCTCCGACCAATGGTCAGAAGAGGTAGGCCAAATGTACTGGAACGGAGAAAGAAAAGAAATAGCTTGTCTTGTTTTTTCTTGTTTTATTTACTCCTCGTAGTTTTCTTCAAAGGTTGTACACAAAAAGCTGTTAAGCACACTTTTTTGAGAGCCCAGTAACATCCTGCCTTACAAGGTAAGAACTGAGAATTTTAGGTACCAAAGGGTTAATCTGTGTTGGACTGTTTTTGTCAAGTTTATTCCAACTGATGTCTTTGGAAATTGTGTGCTAAGACAAAGTCAAATTATCTTCAGCAGCCTAATTGAGCACTACTGAATGTGACTCCAATTTGGCATCTGATTCTATAGTGCTGTGACATAACAACATTCTCTCCCTCTCTATCTCTATGTCTCTCTATATCTCTGCTTTGTGCATCATCCAAATGAATGTCAGTACTCCAAAAACATGTTATGATTGGAATGAAATTAAACAGGTGAAGGGAGGGGTGTGTTTGCGCACCCCACATCAAATAATCATTAAGGGAATCGGGGTCTCATTTTTAGCTCTGTCGAAAAGCTGCTGAATGATTCATCTTCACAGTGAGCCAAATGTGTTGAAGAGTGTTTCCGCACATTTGTGGAGTAAAACAAAACAAAAACCGAGGAAAGAGCAGGAGTTTTCCACATATTCCCATCTCTTCCTCATTGTTTTCCACCCTCTCTTTCATGTAGTGAAGCACAGATTCTTCTTAAGTATGGTCAATTCTACATTAGACAAATCAATCTAACAGAAGAATATGCCTTGTTTTGAGTAATGTTCAACAGACATGATGCAACACATACACTTTGCACATACTGACATGCAAATTTACTTAAACTACCAAAACATTCAATTAACATGCGAGTTGTTTCCAGCAGGGGAAGATTTAATACTTCTGTCCTGTAGAATCTCAAAATGTAATTATGATAAGTTCGTTTTGTCAATTTAAAAAAAAAAAACTGTGCCTTAACTCAGAAAATAGATCAACAGGATTGAGACAAGCTCTATGGAGGACCAGAATCTTGGAGTTATTGTAGAATTGATGATTCACAGATGACTTAAATGCAATTCTCCTAACGGTGCTCATTTTCGCCAGTGCTCTGCTGAATGTGGGAGCGGCCAGTTCTCAAGGAGCGTGGTCTGTAGTGTAGAAGGGTCATCAGGCGGGGAGCTACCCATTGACCAGTGTGCCGGTCAAGAGAAGCCCAGTGCAATAAGGACGTGCAACAACTCTCCATGTGGTCCCAGATGGTTCACGTCGGAATGGAGTACGGTAAGTTTGCGTCGTCCGTAGAAGTTCTGTTCAAACACATACAAAATTCATGTTTTTTCATTGATTTTTGCTCATCACAGACAATGCAAAAACCATTTATAAGATGGCTAAGTAATTTCCAGCTTGCTGATTGGTCAAAGCGTACCATGTGATCATTCGCGAAAAGTGTCTATCCCTGCACGCCCATGGGATTTTCGCGCACCCAAATTGTCTAATCCACGGCTGAAATTTTCGCGGTGTTCAAATTTTCGCGCATTTCGCGCAACCAGAAACTAGCGCGAAAATAAAGGCAAACTCTTCCGACCCGGCCAAGCGCGAAAAATTAGTCACGCGAAAATATCCACTTTTACAGTATTCAACACAAGCTCGGATAATCCCGGAGAAAGCCTACTCTGGGCCATTTTCCAACGGTGAGTACAATTTCAAAATCTTTGATATTGGATTTATTTCATTATTTCTTTCTCATACAAGGTATATTCACCTCGCGTTTGAAATTACTTAGCCATCTTATAAAAGGAATAACGCATTTTCCCGTCGTTGTTCAGCAATATGCAGTGCACTCGAGGTTTCTTCTTCGCATGCACACTCCACACTCGCCTCCGGCTCGTGTGGAGTGCGCATGCTCAGAAGAAACCTCTCGTGCACTGCATACTCGCTAAACAACTCCGCGGCATGCGTTATTCCTATACTAATTCTTGCATGTGAACGAAAAAAATTTGTCAACTTTCATGGTACAAATCACAATGTGAAAAATCAGTCCAGTTTGATTCTATGTGTGTATGTTTTAAAATTGAAATTTACTTTCACATCATAATGTTTCTAAATATTTATCCCACTGCTTATTAAATTTTTGTATTCCCACGTGCATAACACAGACAAACCTTAGGCTGAGTTTATCATCTTTCCCATGTTTGAAACATGTTTTTTTAATACCCACTATCAAAATGCATTTGTAAGTCCTTCGTGATGGTATTTCTCGAGTTGTTGTGCTATCACGTCTCCCGAAAGTCAAGAGGAACTCCTTGTCAATGCGCAACTCCATCGCGCTGTTGACCTGAGGAGCAGAGATCATGTACTTTGTGTGGGTAGGTCCGAGATATAAACGCATTTCAAAACGACTTTGCATTTATTATCTCTACAGAAAGGCATTTTTGGCTCAAACACATTTGAGATCTCACTTTTTTTGGTGTTTCAGAAAGGCATTTCTAATTCCATAATCCCAACAACTTTGTGCTCATCAATTACCCCAATCTCCCTAAAAGTCGCTTTGAAACTTTAATTCTACACTAGAAAGTGAGCTGATAAAGGCACCCACAGTTGTAGAAATTGGTGAGTAGTGTAGAATCTTTAAACTTTTAATAAAGAAGTGTCTCTTTGACCATATAACCTCATTTGGCTCATGAAATGATCGCTGTCTGAGGCTGTTGTTTGGCCCGTAGAGATTTTGCCCAAACCCAAACAACAGCGCTGGAATAATCACCGATGAGAAGAAACAGGAGAAGAGCTTGGAAGATTCTTGCCAGAAAATAGCATCGCTACCTTCTCCTAACCACCTCCGTCCACCCCCACAACTTTTTTAAATTTCTCTATGTCTCTCTCTCTCTCCTGTTGACTGTCTGTCTGTCTGTCTGTCTGTCTGTCTGTCTGTCTAGTTCTTGTACATTCTCCACAAGTCATGTTGAACTAGATGAATAATCATGGTCGGTAATGAAAATTGATCTTATGATTTATGGAGTCTTTTTGAATCCGTGCTGCAGTCTGCAAGATGCATCTTGTCTGATATGAAGATTCATATCCAACAACCTCAGCAACCCCCCAACCCCCCCCCCTTTTTTTTTCACGCACACCCCGGAGGTCATGGGGCTGTTTAATTGGATTTCCTAGGCTGGAGGCACTTCTACATTGAGATGAGATGTAGGCATGTAAATGGATCGATGATACGTCTCGCTGGATTGATGACAGTCGCTCTCGTCTAATGATGGCCTTATCCTTGGTTTGGAAAAAAAGAAGAAGAAATAAAACAAGACAGATGTTGAGAAATCCATGTAGACATCTTGATGTGGAATCCAGACTTCGTCAGGAAGACAAGTACATCGTTGTTCTGCCCTCCCCCTTTGCTCTCGCCCCCTCCTCTCCCACCCTCCGCCCCCACCCCAAACGTGTGTTACATTCCCCTGCAGCCTCATTTAGGGGAATATGCCCCATCTTTAACATCAATGTTTGAATTGGAGGTTGATTTTTTTTTCTCTCATGTAGCTCCCCTCACTTACACCAGTCTGACCGATTTATCAAACTTATTCACCCGAGTGGAATCTTAGTGGAGGTACAGTGTGCCTGTCAAAGACATTACACGAAGCATTTCACAGCAAAATTTTTCACAAGGTGTTCTATATTGGAAGTGGGTTTATTCTTTTAGTTCAGATATCAACAAAGTAAACACATTATGGATGATTGCTGTTTATACTAGTCATTTCAATGCCGTGCATTACTGATCTCGGAATCTAATTTTTTTGTTGTTGTTGTTGACAAATTTAATTTTCTGATTTTTGTTGGCAAATTTTGCAATCCTTTTTGTGTGTGTGTGTGTGTGTGTAAAGAGAGGACAATATTGTCTGAAAGATAGCAGAAATTAGAGAGTCATGAATAGAATAAAAAGAAAAGAAATATGAGGGATTGTAATTTCAACTTCAACACAGGAAGGAACAGAGCTGGGAGTCCCTAACTACTCGATATGATTATGTGATTTATATTTTTCATTGATGCAAAATTATGTTCATAGTCACAAGACAATTTGGCAGAGACTTTTCTTTGACCAGGGCAGGATCTGGATCTATAATTCACTGTTGCTATAGTGGGAAACATTACGCTTCCTGTTCTCCAGCTTACTTTAATGCTATTTTGCCTCTTTTAAGTTAGTGCCCTTGATCTAAATGTGATTATCCTGGACTAATCTCACAAAAAAAAAAAAGCAGAGAAATGCATCATGACGACATAACTGGAAGCTGTCGGAGGTATCAACAGAAATTTGCAATGGGTAGCAACGTGACTGTGGAGTCATTGATGGCTTAGACAGTCCTTCAACATGGGGCAGAGTCTCGCAAAAAGGGGATCTCGTAAAATGTTTCCGAAGGCGGGAGCAAAAGTGTGTGCTCAAACACTGCTCTTGGCTCGTGTGTACACAGTCTGTCAGTCTTGAAAAAAAAAGAGAGAGAAATGGCTGTGTAAGGCACTGGAAAAGAATGCGCTGCCAGTTTTTCGGCTTGGTTGCAGATGCGATTATGATGGATTTTCTGTGGAGTTATAGTTGGAGGAGGCGGCGGGAGGGTGGGATTGGAGTAACAGAGTTTGCCCTTCCACTTGGATCAGACTGTAGGTTCAGAGCCAAAACTTGAGTATTGTGAGCTTATGGTACACTGTAATGATTCTAATGTACCAGCTGCAACAAGCCATCATGGCACTGCACTTTGAAAGACACACACACCCCCAAAAGTATGTATCCTTTGCGGAGGAATAAGAGCGTGGCCTCTCCTTTCCAAATTTATGCACCCAGCCTGAAGTAGCAACCCACTGTCTACAAGTTCTTATGAATCCCTCCAAAAATTTCATCGTACATGGCCACTGGCACTGGTACAATTATAGACGGTGCCATAGTGTAGATCTGACTGCCTGTCAGTCAGTTGAAGAAAGAAAAAATGTACTTCCTTCCTTAAAGTTATTTAAAGTTTTTAGAATTTTTTTTTTTAAATACCTCTCTAAAAATTTGGGTTCTCCAAAAAACAACAAATTTAGAGTTGGTCATATTAAGGTAGAAAACAGACATAACACACACACACACACACACACACACACACATATATATATATATATATAGAAGTATTGGAACAAGTTCACTCGGTTGACATCAGGTTCATCTGTATTTTATTGCTACTCGGAGTTTCATGCCACCTTCACTTAGGGGCAATCGGATGAACCTGATGTCAACCGAGTGAACTTGTTCCAATACTTCTGTCTAATGCTCTTCCTTTGAGGATATCGAGCACTCTTCATAGAAGGATAGAATCACCAAGTGTATATATATATATATATATATATATATATATATGTGACCCGCTACAACAAAAAGGTCCTAAAGTCGCGCACGGTCGAAGCCGTGAAAATCGAGTTTGAAGTCAGAGCATTAAATTTGGTCAAAACTTACGATTTTCTGATTTTGATATATTATTGGAGTCTAACATGTCATCTATCATCTGTCGAAATTTTGAGGCAAAATGATCAAAGGAAAGACCAAAAAATAGCGTTTTTCTGAGCCATGTTTTTTGGCGTTTCAACGAAGCAGAAACTGGTTCGAAATTTTGGATTGAGCGCCACAGATAGGTTCCGCCCCTAACAACGACCAGAGTGATCTCATTGGTCAGTTTGCTGCTTGCTGCTAACCGAAGCGTGAAGCTCGCACACTGTCCAGTCGACTGGTGCGTGCCGGCGGGGTGCGCTATGCTCAGCCGCTTCTCACATCCTGGTCACTGATTGGTTGGTGAGGATACCGCCGACGCTGATGTGCTTGAATGAACTCTTCGGGGGTTGCTAGGGCTTACCTTCTATTGTCAAGAGGTGAAAGCTGTCTTGCGTGTCCGTTGATCGCGATTGCGTCGAAAGGAAGACTTTTAGGGCGCTTTTCTCGAAACAGTGATTTTCCAGACGTCTCGACATGCTCTCTTTTAAACATCGATATCTCCGCAGCCGATTATTTTTATAAACTGTGTTATATATCAATCTAAAGCAGAAAGATTAGGGGATTATATTATGCAATTTTCAAATAATCGACCTCGCCCGACTTTAGGATCATTTTGTTGTAGCGGGTCACATATATATATATATGTATGTTTGTATGTAGTTATCATTATTCAGTTACTAGGCATTGTGATACTGAACAAACTTAAAAACCTTTATAATTTAGGGCCAAATCTTTAAAGCCACAGCTTCAATTTGAATGTATGTTAATTTCAAACCATCTCATCATGTTCTAAAGGCAACATCTAGTAACTTTGATGTCCCTCTGATTAGCCATCTGTAAGATGTGATATTCTTCCTTTCTTCTTTGCTTCTGTCTGTGTTTTGTGATGTTTTGTTATGCCTCCGCCACGAAGTGGTGCCGGAGGCATTATGTTTTCGGGTTGTCCGTCCGTCCGTCCTTCCGTCCGTCCGTCCGTCCTTCCGTCCGTCCGTCCGTCCTTCCGTCCGTCCGTCCGTCCGTAATGAATTTTGTGGACAAGGTAACTATCAAAACCTGTTGAGGTATCCTAATGAAACTTGGCATGTATGTGTATTAGGGGGTGAAGTTGTGCCTATCAACTTTTGGGTGCACCAGCTCAAGGTCAAAGGTCAAAAGGTCAAGGTCAAATACATAAAATTTCACTATTTCCACCATATCTATTGAATGCCTGAAGATATTTTCTTGAAACCTAGTGTATACATGTATTACCCAATTAAGATTCTCTGGTGAAAGTTTGGGTCATGAGGTCAAAGGTCAAAGGTCAAAAGGTCAGGGTCAAATGCATAAAATTTCACTATTTCCACCATATCTATGGAATGCCTGAAGATATTTTCTTGAAACTTAGTGTATACATGTATTACCCAATGAAGATTCTCTGGTGAAGGTTTGGGTCATGAGGTCAAAGGTCAAAGGTCAAAAGGTCAGGGTCAAATACATAAAATATCACTATTTCCACCATATCTATTGAATGCCTGAAGATATTTTCTTGAAACTTAGTGTATACATGTATTACCCAATTAAGATTCTCTGGTGAAAGTTTAGGTCATGAGGTCAAAGGTCAAAGGTCAAAAGGTCAAGTAAAAATATTAAAACTTCTTTTTTTTCTCCGTACCTTGGAAAATTGTTCAAGGTATCTTCATGGAACATAGTATATACATGTACTGACTGGAATTGATTGTATCTAGAGAATGTAGGGTTCATGGGGTCAAAGGTCAGGGGTCAAAGGTCAAGTGCAACACTTCAAAATTTTACTATTTCCCTCATATTTATGCAATGCCAGCAGGGTTATATATTTTTTTTGCACTTGGTGTATGCATGTGTAACCTAATAGAAATTCTCTGGAAAGTTTTTTTTTTCTTCTTTTTTTTGCCTCAAAGGTCAAAAGGTCAAAGATCAAGTGAAAGTGCTGAACTAACTTTTTCCTCCATATCTCGAAGTGGCTCAAGTTATCTTGAAACTTAGTACATATTATGCATGTTCTACCTGAAAGTGATTATCTTATGAATTTTAGGGTCAAGGGCCAGATGAAAATGGTAACAATTTACTATTCAATTCAGAAATTCACACCAATACTCCACACCTGTTCCTTGAAAATTACTCAATGCCTAAATGTATGAATGGGTCAAAGTCAAGTTAAAGTCCTTAAATCCCTAGATACATGCTCTCCTATTCATCCAATTAAACCTAGGTCAAGGAAGGTGAACATTCAACACATTTAAATTTGTTATTTCAATATTTTGCCAATTTTGTGAAAATGTAATCACACATTGTCCACATGTACTATCTAGACCTATTGGGAAAATCATGTATTATGGCGGAGGCATACCAGTCGCCAAAGCGACATTTCTAGTTTTTTTATATCTTTCCCCAAGTGGCACTGCAGGCATAATTTGTTGGATTTTTATTCTTTTTTTTTTTTTTTGGGGGGGGAGGGGTATTTTTCTGATCTAAACTTTATGGATGGCTTGTCAAGAAATAGGACAGAGTACATAGGACCCAACATGAGGAAACATCCAGCTTTGAAAGAGTGATTGCTTTTGCACATGATATGTTTAATGCAGTTGACGTTGACATTGTTACAAAGTTACTAGAGCTGTCAGCCTTGTCAGTGCCTGGAACATTTCATCCATCCTATTGCCCTGGGTGAGTGATGTTTGCATTTTTGCTCTATCCCAAATTCCCCCCTTCCCCCCCCCCCCCCCCCCCCCACCCACCTCCACCAACCATCAAGCAATTGTTGAACTTGTTTTGAACCTGTACAACATCACGTCCCAAAGAGTATGACGAGATGGAGTAGGGGAGTCAGGGGAAGAGAAGGAGGAGGAGGAAAAAAAAAAGAAGGAAAGCAAGAAAAGAACCATGGAAGAATGTTATGGTAACGGTTTCATGGTTGAGTTAAGGAGATTAGCACGGGCCAGCGCCAACTGCACATCCTATTTGTGGAACCTACTTCATCATCGCCTGAGTACGGTAGTTGACGAGCTGTCTGCCGTCTAGCATTGACGGCAATGACTCTGGGAGGCTGAGACGGTGTCAGTGGTTAGAGGCCATGTTATTCTTCCTCCTTCGCTCCTGACTGATGTCCATTTTCAATTCTTCTCTGACTCTTTTGTAATGTTACTTTTTTGTGTTTATATTCCCTGTTTGGCCACACTGTGTGGGCATCATTGTCGTTACTGATGTCATGCAAAAGAGTGGGGATCGTCATTTGTTTTCTTTATATTGTGTTGCCCTTTTATCATATTTTTCCAAGTCAAGATCTTTTTATGAAGCTCAAGTCAACTTGTCAGTTATCATTTAAAGCACTAATCCATCAAACCCTAACCCTAACCCTAACCCACACCCCACCCCCTTAAATTGTTGAAACTGCTGATTCAGCACATGGCTTAACCCGTTGAGGACGGACTGATTTTGCTACAACATGCATTTCCCATAAGACACCTGCCCGAGTATACTCGGGACTCGTCCTCAATGGGTTAATCAGTTTTTATGTCATTAAGCAATAGGGTACCTGAACCTGTTATTATCTGTGGGTGTAAACCTAATCTTGCCATGCTTACAGTAGCCCACATATGATAATATTGTCAATAACAATAACACACACACACACTCACACACACACACACACACACACACACACACACACACACACACACACACACACACACACACACACACACACTACTAACAAAACTGACATTGTCAGCTTTGGACTTTATTTGATTCACAGAGTGAAATGAGCCGTAAAGGATCAATTTCTAATGAAATTTCATCTGAAAAAATAGAAGTTTTAATAGATGTGATGATGAATATAAGGGTTAGTCATGCAAACTGTAATGGCTGCTCGTGGTTGCGTTTGGACCCTGGTACATCCTCTCTGATCTTTTTTCCATCTTCTTTTTTTTTTTTCAGCTTACCTTAGTAGTTAGTGGTTAACTTACTGAAATGACATAATGGGTTGTCTGCCGTAGGTGCAAATTGAGAGCTTCATGGCCAATCAGACAAATCACAAATGCTTCCAGATGAAGTATGCATGCTTTGATCTTTCCAAGCTCTTGTTTTGTTTTGTTTTTTGGATAGTTTTGTTACTGTCTTTTCTACTCAATTCTTCACTGTTAATTCTTGCTCTCTCTTTTTCATCTCTTCCTATTATGTTTCTCTCTTCATACATTGCTCTCTCTCTTTTCCTATCTCTCCCTCTTGCTCTGTGTCTCATTCTCTTTCTTTTTCTCTCTGTTCTTTTCAAATTGCCCCCTTCCTCCTCCCCCCCCCCCCCCCATGAAAAAGAATCACATGCCAACATGGTTCTGAAATATGATTCTTGGAATACATAGAATCAGGGAGTGTTCAGACATCTACTGAAGTGAATCTACCAGCTGACCACAAACTGCAATCAAGCACTTAAAGTGTTCCTTTTTTATCATGATTGTAAAATATGTTTCTTGTGTTGTTTATATTCAGGGAGTATTTACACAAACACTGACATTGCAAAGTTTTGCCTGTAGTATTTGTAATATAAGTTGCCATTGTAAAGTATATAGTATTTTCATGTGAACGCACCCTAAAAGGAGCACAAGATGCTTTCAAGGCTGCCTGGCTCTCATTGCACATGACACTATGATATGTTTTTGTGTTTTGTTTTGCCGAATAAATGACCTAAATTGGCCTCAGTCAATCAATAGTAGGACTCTAATCACTTTGCTCTAGTTAATTTGACAACTCTGATACTTTTTGCAAAGAAAATAGAAAGATTGGAAGGAAGGGATTAGCTTGGTTAATTAATCTGCACAAAATCAGGGAAAATGCCAATTTGAGTAAGAAACATGAACATTAGTCATCAATCTAAATGCATTGCAAGGAGCTCTATGAATTTCAATATCTGATATCTGAAAGAATTTGATAATTCTGTAATCAAAATAACAATAGTATATGACCAAAAGAGGTCTCAAACGAAAGGGAATGATACAGCCCAATAAATGATAGAATTTGGTTTCTGGGACATGGATGGGTTGATTTTTTATTTTGTTGTTTGTTGTTGTTGTTTTTTTTTTTTGTGGGAGGGTTTTCTTTTTATCGGCCATTCATCTGCCCCTACATGTCACGTGGCAGACAATACCAAGCTGCCAATCTTGATAACAACGAGTTTGTCTCGCAGCCTGTCTAGAGCAGACAGCCGCATGACGCATATCAGTATACTGTGACGATTATTTCTTTGGCTGGTTGTGGGACGTGACACTCTCACACTTTAGGTGTGGTCCCACATATTGTTGGGTTTGCAGCAGAGTTTAGGAGTATGTCTGCAACTCTTGAGTTATCCATTCATACATTTGTCTCTGTCATAATTCCACTGATGAAACCTCAAAGTCATACCAATAATGAATATTTGTGATTTATGATTACAGACATTTATAATTATAGATTGCAATTCTGTTTTATGTGTTTGACATCCTGTTTGACATGATCAATGTCGTTTAATTTCATTTAATTCATTTTCATTCTCATCAAAATGTCATAAATCATGAGAGTGTCATAACATGTCACTCAACAAAATGACACAAATCGCTGTCACATTGTTTGGCAATGTTTGGTCTGTAAGTTCAGGGCAAAAGTTAACAAAAAAAATGAAAAGAACCAACCATTCAGAAAAGCCAGAAACAGAATTTTTGAATATTTAGCTATAGTTTGATCCTGGTCGATGTTACCATCACAGAATTACAGGCAATCTACATGTTCTCAGATGGAGAATCAAGAGTCAAATCCCCCACTCCCCACTCCCCTGTCACCCAGTATCCTCCATGGGCTCAATCTGAGCCCCACCCCCACCCCAAACCAACCACCCCCCCCCCCCTTGTTTGCTTTTTCTTTTTTTCTACAAGTTCCCTGGGCAAAACACATGGTGTTTTCATGTTTTGTTGAACTCCTTAACAAGCTGTCATCTTGAGGGGAACCGATTAGGGACTGGAGTAGGAGTATGGAATTTAAAAGGGAAGTTTATCCCGAGCGCATAATATCATAATGTGGATTCAGTGTATGTGGTGATATTAGCGAAGCATCCATTGAAAGTTCAAGGTAAAACAAACACTTTGGATGGAAGTTATAGGTGATGGAGCTCATTCAGAAGGCATGGATAGTGATATTTGCCATAATATATAAATTTCGGCAACGGGTCATTCTAATGTATAGAAATTCTTGTAGATTTTTCAGCATTCAATTCTACAACTGTGACATCACAAATTGTCACAGAGTTCAAAACCAGACCAGAGGTAAGCAGAGAGTTTTCACCAATTTTTAATTCCCAAAAGATTTTAAAGTTGTATGACAGATATAAATATATTTTAGGTAATCTCATGTTTCTATGGCATAGAAAGCTTTTACCCGATTCTCTGATGCATTATTTCACCTTAAATTGCAATATTCATTTATATTATACCAGAAAAGCTAAGAATTTTCATATCCCAAAAGTAAGAACATCATTATTTCAGAAATCTGTGTTTTATCAAGGTCCGCTTATATGGAACTCAATACCAGATGATATTCGTAAAGTTACCTCTTTTAATGTATTCAAACGTAAACTTAAGGAGAATTTTATACAAAATTATAATTCCTAGTTTTTGACATGCTTGGCTGGCAATACATGTATTCTATCAAATGATCGTAACTCACTTTATTCGTATTGTCTTTGTAATGTAAATGTAGTGTATTGTATATCATGCTGTATTGCTTTATGTTTTGTCTTGCAACGGTATATCTGTTCATCTCATTTTTTTTTTTCTTTTTAATATGAAAAATTTACCACCAATGCATTTTTAAAATGGATTTTCTGGGTCGGCCAGATTTTAAGGAAACTTAATTCCTCGTTGGCTGCTTCCCTTCATCTTTATGTATTCCAAAGTTATGTTTTTTTCTCTGTGTCTGTCATGATTGCTCATCATTGTCTTTCTCTGTTGTTTTTATGCTGAATAAATAAATTCAATTCAATTCAATTCAATTCAGTTGACCAAAGCTTTTGAAATTCATAATTTGTGAACAGATTGTCCAATTTTACTCAATATTCCACTGAGTGTTGAGTCTTTCTACCTTCACTAAATCCCGATATGAATGTAAGAACATATAGTTCTCATTTATTCTAAGTGAAGAATTTCCGAGATGTTTTGATTACATTCCAGATTTGCTCGGAGAGTTTGACTGAGAAATGTACCAAGATTTCCAGCATGAGTGCAGAGTAGAAAACTGGGAGTGTTTTACAAAAAAAAAAAAGGAGTGTCTGCCGTTGTGTCGAAAATCAATAAAAAAAAAAAATTGCCACTACAGACTAACGAGTTTAGAAAACATATGCCAAAAGCTACTGATTTCTTTTAACTTCCACAAATACCAATATGTTGTAATTGTCTTCTTGGCAAGATTTTTTTTGTTTCTATTTCAAATACTAAGTAAATGTTTTATTTCTTTCCTAAATGACAGTGTGGTTTAGAAGTGATAAGAATAGTTCATTTAGTGTAATATATTCTTCAAGATTATTTGGGATAAATGGTGAAACTTCATGTATCTTCAGTTATTGGGATAGAGAATGATTTGAATGGAAAAAAGAAGAGCTCTTAGCTTTAAAAGGAGAGTGTTCTTCAACCTGTGTGGAGGCTCAATGGGAAATCTCAGGAAAGAAGGGAATATTTCACCAGTCTGCAATTTGGGTGACATTCCAGAGGCCGCCCCGTCATCACTGGTCTTATTTGATGCTTCAATCCACATGGGCTCAAATATAGATTTTTTTGTTAGAAAAATCATTTCTTACAAATATAGATATTCATCATTCTGATCACAAACCACACTACACTATCTCTCTGGTGGTTGTGTCGCTAAGTGGAATCTAATTTTACGCCCCTTCTGATTTCAAAATTAAAACGTAATCCACAGTTCAAGCCTGGCAGTCATGCAAAACCTCGGACAAGTCTTTCAGTGGGTGCAAGAATGTGGAACATGCGTTGCTTAGATTGGAAAGCTGATAAAACTGGTGATATGATCATACGTTCAAACTCAAAATACCCACTTGCATCCTTTTAATTCGGGATGTATTTTTTTCTTACCATTGATCCTTTGTGAGTGTGTGTGTCTGTGTGTATTCCATTTCGTAATGTGAGTATTGAGAGAGAGAGAGAACCTGCACTTGTACAAATGTGTTACAATATAACAATTTATCCTAAGACATTTCCCCTGCCATATATGATTTACAAAATTAAGGATACTACAAGTAACCAGAGATATTTTGATGAATAACAAGATCTGTACATTTTTAGTGCACAAAAACTCACACACACACACACACACACACACACACACTTGCACACTCACACAGAAACCCCTCATGTACCATGTAGTTCAATGGACACATCGAATTGATTTGATGGACGGTAATCATGACAATGATTATAACAATAATAATCATGATTTAGAATTACACGTATGATGATGATGATTGCAATGAGAGGAATGATAATGATGATGACAATGATTGAAAGTTTATTTTTGTAGCACATGATAATAATTAATGAATTTTCTTGGCTGTACAAATGTGAATTGTATCTACTCCTATTTACTATTTTCGTGTATATTTTTCTTTCATAGATTTTCATTCTATTCTGCAGTAGACCTGATTTATACCTTGGTCTTTTCCTGTCCATAGTGCTCATCGCAGTGCGGACCGGGCACCCAGTCACGGGAAGTGGTCTGTCTCTCATCTGACCCCACCCCCAGGATACTGTCTTCACGGATGTGTAGGGGTGCCGTGCCCCTGTCCAGTCAGCCCTGCGAAGAGAGCCCCTGTGAACCCCACTGGTACACCACCGAGTGGTCCGAGGTAAGCACGAATTGTTGTAGGTGCGCAGTGCCACGGTCATGGGTGTCTTAACCCACTTCAGTTTGCCAAACTGCATCTCTTGCATAGGGTTTAGTGCTATATCTTTTAGATATGATTGTTGCTATTCATTGCTGTTTTTCATCAGGTAGAGTGTGGAATTTTCTCTCATTGGAGCCCTGTTTTGGTCATACATGCATGCTGTTGTCTCTTCAAATTCACTTCTGTCTCATACTGGAAAACTTTGGTTTGTTTGTTTGTTTGTTTGTTTGTTTATCTGAGACAGATTTAATAAATGTAATCAGTTCTGTGCAAGCTTTCTCCAATAAAGGATATGCAATAAAATCAAAAGTTGCCAAATTACAAAAGGGAAGATAATGATTTTGCAGCAAAATTATGATTAAACCTTCTCACTGTGTGTTGTCTTTTCCAGTTGAGACATCCAACAAAGTTCTGTCTTTTCTTTTCTTTCTTTTTTTGCTATATGATTGTATTGAGAAACAAGCTATATAATCTAGATATCCCCACATATCTTTGTAGTCCAGTAGGGATAATTCAATCGTGCCACTACTTACTGGTGCACAATAACCTTTGAGCATTCGAGCCTTTGAGCCTTTGACTCTGTGACAGAATTGTCCCTGACTGGGTTCATCTAACCACTGATGCTATGACCTGAACCTTGACCTTGAAGGGGTCAATGGTGCCTCAGATTCAGTAATGAAGTTTAGACTAGCGTAAGACACAAAGGACTTGAGAGTCCCCCTTTAAAGAGCATAGTAACAGAACCTGATGTCTTCAAATTTCAGGTTTCTCTACAGTATTTGATACTGTAGCTTTTAGACTTCTTTATCTATACATTTGACATCGGGTAATACAGTGCAACAGTGAATTGCATCAAGGATCTAAACAGGTGCACGTCTGCAATGATCACCCATCTTCCCTCATCTTCTTGTTTGATCAAAATCAAATTACATATTCTTCAAAGCTATAACTGACTGTTCATGCATTATGACAAAAGGTTGAAATCATATGCTTACAGGTAGAAGCTTAAAGGGATGGTATAATTTTTGTAGAAATGGGGATTCAGTTTTCAACTTTTTACGAGATGATTAGAAACCACTTATCTGAAATATTAAAGAGCATACGATTCTAAGAGGAATTCAAAGTTTATTTGATGAAGATCCATTTTGAAATGGCTGAGATATCAAAAAACAAACTAAAACAAAGTGGTCCTAATGAAAAATGGCACCCACCTTTTATTAGGACACTACGTGTGTGGGTATCTCAGCCATTTTGAAACCGATTTTGTCAAGTAAACTTTGAAACTTAGAATTGTATGCTCTTTAATATTTCATATAAGAAGTTTCAAATTACCTTGTTAAAAGTTAAAACCAGAGTCCCAATCTCAACCAGATATACAATCCCTTTAAATGTAACAGCCAACCTGCAAAAAACAAACAAACAAACAAACAGAAAAAGATTAAGAAATGAAAGAAACAAGCAAATGCTTCTTTGCTCATAGCATGACAATAATTGTGAAATCCATCAAACCGTCTCCTTGTCTGTAATGAGAAATACAATTATCGCTGATATGTTTGTCTTTTTTTTTATCCAGCTAAAATTGAATCTCTATTTCAAAATTGTTGCATATGAAACCAAACAATGCTTCCTTTGATTCTTGGAAGTAACAGGAGTAGGGGAAAAAATATCAAAAATGTAGAAATATCGACAAGAGATTTGGCCCCTCGTGGCAAGAGTAGCTCCAGCGTGCCATGACATCCATGCCACCGTAGCGGAGGCAGTGATGCGTCGCCAATAGCGATGAAACCAGCCATGTCCCTCCAATCTCCCAGGAGTGGTGAGAAAATCAGAACCACTTGAAGATCTATGGTCTAACTACTTGCTACGTCCCCGCCCCCATCCAGCTTCTTCACTCTGGAATTCTTCATCCAAACCGCAAGTGATTAAAAGACTCGCCGAAGTTCAGTTTTTGACAGAACTAGTCTGAAACACGTTCAGAATGACTGGTTGTGCAGTTGACATAAATCCCCGTAGTTGCAGAATGTAGTAAATCAGCCATGGTAGATAAACAAAGCTTCAGACACTTTCTCAAAAACCATGTACTCCAACAGATTCAATGTAGCAACCTAGGCAAAAGTACTATTAATGGTGCTATTCATCTCTATATTGAATGAGACCATATCAAATATAATTGTAACTGAGCTATCTGTTTTATCATCTTTGAACTGTACTACCATGCAAACATTTATTGTTTTTCTTACTTGAGGCTATCTGGATGTGAAACTGAAAGAAAAAACATGGCAATATTTTGGGTCTATTTTAAAAGAATGTGTTCTTCCTTTAACTTCAAGTGCTTGAAGGGACAAAAACATCTCTGTTTCCATACCTGAGAGTTTGATATGGGGGGGGGGGGGGTGGAAGAGGGACAGGAATGTATCATCATCAGAAGTTAATAAGGGGAGGGTTATTCTTTTTTTGTGTGATATATAACATTTCTCTTCCCTCCAGCTTTTTGACCGACTCATGATAATATGCAAAGCTTCTAGTGTATGAGATATATACCAAAATGCACTCCTTAAAATATAATTCCCCACCATGTTCAAATCGACTTTGATGAATGGAGTGAAATCTAATAGAAAGAATGGTAGCACTTTCATCAGAATCAGACTTGTGAAATGAATTCCATTAAAGGTTCACATTTCTTCAACAAAACTTCTATCTTTTCATTTGTCCAATATGCCTTTGTCTAGTAGAGTCAACTTTTACATTGTGAGCAATTGTACTTTAACTCCCGTGGTCCGGTGGGAAACATTTTTATACTTAAAATCAGTAGGATTTTAGGATGTTGGTTGTGGGAGGGTTAAGAAAGCGGTGAGAAGGAAGTACATTCTTTACATACTGCTGGTACAAACTTTCATTCTCTTTTAGGGACATAAAAGGAAAAGATTTTTTTTTTTTAAAATCTTCATCCATGTGGTATAAATGTCACTTTTCATAAAGGAATTCATGATAAGACATTCCTTTGTCAGATTTTGCATTTGATCTCGTCTGTGTGTTCCCACATGTCCCAGCTTTGTGTTTGTGGCTTGTTCTCAGCTTTAATTTGCTCCATTAAGCCATTTTACTTTGAAAAACAAAACAAAACATGGATTCTATGCAAAAGTGCATTAGCCCCTCTCCCCCTCCCTCAATGAATATTTGAGCACATGTTTTAAATACCCTATTAATGATACATGCTTGTAGCTTTTGAATGGCCCTTGCCCTTGAGGATTGAGAGTAGCCCATGTCAACTGAAAGAGAGCTGGGGGGGGGGGGGGGGGGCGAATAGAAGGAAGACATTGACTTCCATTTAACCCTTTGTGTGTCTTGAGTGCCGATTTGTCCACAAGATCCCATAGCATTATACACACTGTCCAAAGTCTGTGGCAGTGAAAGGGTCTAGGAGGCACATCCTTGATGGAAGGCTTCCAGAGTGCGGGGCATATCATGACCAGAAATCTCCGGCAGCCCGAGAGCATGCACAGCCCGAGAGCATGCAACGTCCATTACAAGTATCTGCTAATTTCCCCACGGATGAGAGCTGTGTGTGGCAACCGTGTTGTTTTGTGGGGCAACTTTCAAACTCAATCTGGCGGCACGGCTTAATATGATTCCTGTTCAGAACTTAGGTAAAGACTGGGAGAGGGGAAGAAGAAGAACTTCTAGTTGATCTTATTGATAGGGGGAAGCATTGAAGGTGATTTTTGATTGCATGATTGATTTTATTTGTTGTCATTGGGGCGAAGTGAGACTTCCGGGGGCAGCCTTGTAGGGGGGTAAAAAAAGTAATGAAATATGAAGTATGGACATGCAATGTGATTTTGAGTAGAGGTATACGTGTTTGATACCCAATTTCCCATCAAATTGCAAAACATTTTTGCATTATTCCCCTCAGTAATATTTTGCTTTACCTCTGTGGCCACATCCTGACAAACCAGGAGAAGAGGAAAAAAGAGAAAATCAGTTCAGTATATATTCTCTGCTTGATTTTGAGTCTTTGTTATGATGTGCGATATGATCTAGTACTAACTAACTCATTGTAGCACATTGCATTAATCTCATCTATTTCATCCAACGTGCATGATACCAAGGAGGTTTGTGGCACCTCCTTGATGATACTGACCCCTTGTGATTCACCCCCGAGGCAGTCAGCAATGGTCAGCCAATGCTATCTGTAAAGCACATTTATTTATTTATTTATTTATTTATTTATTTATCTATTTATTCATTCATTCATTTATTTATCTGTCTGTCTATCTATCTATCTATCTATCTATCTATCTATCTATCTATCTGTCTGTCTAACTATCTATTCATTCATTTATTTATTTTTATTTATTTATTTTTGAATTTAGGTATTTATTTAGGTATTTATTTATTCCTTCATTTATTCTCCACTCAAGGAGGATTGCCCTTTCAGCCATAGTTTGGGCTGATTTTCAAAGGGGTCCATTGTATACTGTCTTACATCAGTAAATATTCCCTTATAAAACATTTGCCAACAAAAATAATCTCAGTATCCAGAATCAAGCAGAGGTTGTTGCCAAGAAAGATGAATGTTTTCAATATGTGGAAGAGTATCTGTGACTCTTAAAAGGTTTTCCGATCAAAATCTTATTTGTAATCTAAACAAGACAAAAAAAAGTGCCTATAAGATTTTGACGAATATGTGTCGTAATCCTCTAAAGAAAAACAAATACATGATAGCTGTTAGGGTTACTAGGAATTTCACTTAAAAAAACAGACACTGCTTCTAAATCAATGCAAAACTTTCAAAGTACTCTTATAGAGAATAATTTGGTTGGACGATGCCGTCATCAGACGTGATCGGTGCTTGACGTTGAAACCTCTTCCGCTTCCAGGAATGAGGATGCACTTGAGGGATGGGAATCTAGCACTCTGTCGTTGCTGTCAAATTTGATTCCAAATCGAATGATCATCCCATCACTTTCCCCCCCTGCCAGGGCCCAGATCAGAAATTGACCTCAGCGCATTTAGTTTATATCTTTGCCTCCTGATGGCATGTGCAGATCCATGTGGGCATGCTCTCTGCTGCAGAACACTATTGCCGATGTCCAAAACTAGAGATAAATGTGTGGAAGTTTGCATGCTGTGTCATATATCTCTTAAGTTAAAGCAAACACCATGTTGGAACCACTTGCCATGCATCTTCCCAAAACTGGGTAATTTCGTCTCACTTTCTTCCTTAATACATGAACTATGATCAGCTTTAATAATGGTAGTGGGTCTTATCACATGCTCAGATTGGAACTCCTTAAACTGCTTGACTATATAAGTTACCTACTAGCTTAACCTGACTATTCTATGACCATCTTAATTTGTGTCTGATTCTAGTGAGAAGCTTCTACCATTTTCTGTCTTTCATTTTTACTCTGATATCAAGAAGTACCTCTGAACGTGGAATGAATTTTCACTTTAAAGCTGAAGGAAAATTAAAAGAGATTGACAGTAAGCAATTCCCTGTCAGAAAACTGAATATACTTTTCAATTTCATCTCAAAATTCCTGTCTTTGTGAACTGTATGTTCCATTCCATGCCCAAAACTGGCCCAACATTGCCAAGAAAGGTTTCCTCAATTTAGCATTTATCATCAAAATCACATGGTGTGAGGCAAAAAAAAAAGAGATGATATATTGGCATGGAAAATCTGCAAGAAGAACAGTTTCCTTCTTCTGTTCGCTTCATATCTTTTTTCATTGTTGCTGTTCTTTTTGTTAGCAGGAAAATGAGTAACTTACCGAAGAACAAAATGCAAAAAAAAAACCCACAAAAAACACACACACTAATTATATTTTTTCTGACTAAACCTCCTCTCAGACTGTGTAGGGGTTGCTGTTGTGAGCACACACAGTAATTCTTTCTAACATAATGGTTGAAAGCAGGTTTTTGATATTTGGATCCAGAAATTTTTTTTTAAAGTACAGAGACAAAGAATCTATTATTGCCTTTTTCTCTACTTCCAGAAATGTACAACTTAAGGTACGAAACATTCAATATCATTAAAGTTTATGAAGTTTTCTGCTTGTGGATAGTTTAGAACAAGTAAGCAGACACACACATTATACACACTTCCCTGGGGATGTAGTATATTAGATGATGTTCTGAATCATTTACAAGAAAGAAAGTTCAGGGACTTACCTTCAAGTATGCATCAGTTGCAAACTATTTGACCTTGACTTATGCATCAGAGTTTGTTGTTTGTTGTTTTGTTGTCATTGTTATTGTTTTGTTATTGTTTTTCCTTGTTTTTTTTTCTTTGTTTCCACTCTATACTCAGTCCTGCTGAGTGTCCCTGATTCTATGGAAGGCTTCTTGAAAAATGTCATTTTTCTGCATGTTCTGATAGAGGAATATAACAGCCTCCTGGCTTTGGGAATCATCTTTGCATACTGAAATGCATGGAGCACTCCTGTATCTACCAGATTCTGTTTGAAATCTGTTTGATTTTCTTGTTGGAATGTGTGCACAGCTATAATGGTTTTGGCCTCCACATTTCATTGCTGGCAATTTTTTGTTTGCCATAGAAAGAGGAGAGACATTCTTGCTTCAAAACTGATGTAAAGACTATGAAATGAACACCTAATACTACTGTATAAACTGATACCTTTTTGCAAGGGTTTAATTTTTGCAGATTTCGCAAAACACTGGTGGGACACAAATTTAACAACAAGCAAAAATTTTGTGAATGGACAGGCATATTGTACTTATGATAGCCACGATGTTAAATCGTGAAAAACATCTCGCAAAAATGTATGTGACCTCCTCATTTGTGAAAATTTCTGTGCAAAAAAATGACAGCTTTTACAGTAGGCTAGACGGGGCGCAGACACCAAAAGTGTGGAGAGCTAGACTACAGTGATGTGTCACCCACAAGGGGTAAGAGTTATACCCCTCCATCTCACCAGTGGGGATCAGCTATTACCCCATTTAAAGGGGGAAGTGTCTCCAGACATGCACCCCTGGAAACACAGCATGGGGGCTGTCCATGATCCTGACAGGTCATTTCTTACTTCCTTTTTCTTCATCTTCTTCTTCGTCTTTGGGTTGTGGTTGGGGTGATTCCATTGGACATGTACTTGGTCATCCTGGTCGTCAGAACTACATGAGAGCATGCTGAGTCAACGTCACAGCTGTTTTTTTTTTTTTTTGGGGGGGGGGGAGAAGAGTGCTTGAAATGCTTCCTGTCAATATCAGCACCCAATTACACATCAATATTCCCCCCTAAAGAGGGTCAGTTAGACAGGCGATAAGACCAGGCGAGTGGTTGCCATGGCTACCACAGTGGCTTTTCACATTTTGTGTCAGCTGCCTGCTGTCAGCATGCATCAATGCTCTGTTGTTGTTTTTTGATGGCAGAAAAAGACCAGAAAAGGCTCACTAACACTTCATGTCATACTTGTGTGTACTGAATCTAACCTTTCTGTACAATGCACAAAATGTACATGTTCATGAATGACAGTGCTGTATCATATTGACTAAGCCATTTGTTATAAATGGACCTTTAATCTATGTAATAGGTAAAAACTAGTGCCTGCAAATTTTGATAAAGTGCAAGTTACATTAACATCATCAGAGAGTACATTGTCACTCCTAGATTCCTTAACATTACTGAACTCTTTCTATATGTAATGTGTGTATTAAGCATACCATCTGTTTAAGTCCTCTTATTTACATGATAATATGAAAAATTAGAATGTATCTTGGCAATCAATTTTAATAGCAGTGTGAAAATTCCAAATGAGTGTTTGACTGGAACAGTACCCTCTCCGAAATTCCCCACTCCCTGGTCCTTCTGAAACCTGTTCATTCCTCCTACTCTTATGTCAATGAGTTTCTATAGTTACGTTCACACACAGTTGCCAAACTTGAAGTTTAGGTCGAAAACTTAACTGTCGATGATTAGCTCCACTCATGAATTCACGACAGAGGTTCACACGTGCACCTAAACTTTAAGTTACAACTTACGAGCGAGCCCCACTCGATGATTACAACGGAAGTGCGGAGTCTTTAGTAGATGACCTTGAGCCCATACAAAATAGCACAGCAAACGAGATGCGAGGTTCATGCTAGCTCACAAGCTCGTTGATTATTGTGTCCACATGGAGCGAAACTATATGAGTGGGGACCCCCCATGGCCCGTGGAGAGAGTGTAAACCCTAAGGTGTCTTGTGGTTCTAATCATCTACTAAACTTTTAGATTGCTAACTTTCGAGTGCATCCACATGGTGCTAAACTAGAAGCTAATCATCAAGAGTTAAGTTTTCGACCTAAACATAAAGTTTAGGAACATCGTGTGAACCTAACATATCTTTATCCCCCCCCCCCCCCATGATTTACGCTTATGATGATGTTTGCAAGCACCATTCTTTTTCAATTTCAAATTACACATGTTGCAATTTCAAATATTTGCAATTAGAAATAGCAGTAAATGACTGTGAAATGTGGAGAAGGTGGGGATGAATTAAAGATATGTCATTGTATTCAATGACAGATGCATGAATGAGTATAGAAGATGAATTGAGACAGAGCCCCAGGTAATAGAGAGTTTGAATTGCTTGTAAGCTTACTGATGCAAAGCCCCACCCATTACAGCCATTTACCACCTCAAATTAGCAACCCACGTTGCCAAATGTTATGATCATGTGACATTAATTGATGGGCGTCCTCCCACAGAATTTCATCAAAGATGACACAAATCAAAATGTTCCTCATTTTATCATCCCTCAGGCAGAGTTAAAGAAAAAATGATAAATCATCTGTACTTTCATTGCATAAAAACAGTGATTACAAATTTTCTACATAATTTTAATATTTTTTTTATTGTTTTTACTCACACATATTAGTGTCAGCAGATGGATTTCCCAAATCTCCCAAAATGTGATAAATGTGAACATTTTGATTTCTTATTTAAACAGCAAGGAAACACTGTTTAGGGTGATTCTCTCTGTGTGCGTGACTCAAATTCTGCCTGGCTTGTAACAAATTTCCGTTTAACAAAACAAAACAAAACAAAAACTGATGATGACAAAAGAAATTGTCAGAATTTCCATCCTCCTGAAATTGAATGTTTCACCAGAGAGAATTTTGGCACAGGCATACTCACTTCCATTATAAATATATTAAAACAAAATTAGGAAGCAAGAATGAATGATGTGTTAAACTCTCCAACTCTACGGATGCACTGTGACAAATTCACCTGTGATAGTCAAAGTTGTTAATCCTCTAAATGCACCATACTCAGTATGTGGAGAGAACTGTATTTTGTCAGCATTGTACATTTCATTTGAATATTTAATCTTTTAACAATGCTTGACAGAATACATAATAACTTCCCCTCTAAAAGTGATAAATAGATTTCAATGAAGGTTCTTTCATGTCAGTGATGGAGATTGTTAGTGTAGATTTCTGATTTCCTGTGACGTGCACGCAACTCATTCATTGCTACCAGAACATTTCCGCCGTGGGAGATGTCGCTGATTGCAATCGTAACATTCCCCCCTCCCAGAGCGATGACATCACAGTTAAGAATCACAGATGTTGCTGGTGATGAACATGCTCAGTCTGTATCTAGAGGTTCTTGAGTTACGTGCATCTCTTCGATTCTTACCCCCTGATTCTTATCTGGGTACAGGATTGGTCCCATGCTGTGCAAAGTCTGTGTGAAATCTGGCAGCTTTCCCCGCACCAGATTAATCATCACTCATGTTCTTAGGTTCTTTTAGAGGATATGAGTGGTATTGAAAGACATATTATCATCGGGGTTAACTAAATGTAGATATATTTCTTTCTGAAGAGCAGGGGTTGTGGTAGAGGAAATGGCTATTTCTCTTCTTCTAGTCCTGTCAGACTTGTTTATTATAATTTAGTAATACATACATGTAATGATGAGGTTTCGCCATCCAGGGTAGCCTCTTCGGTATTGCCACTGCTCTACCAGAGGGCCCTACCACTGTCATTACGCATTGCCAGGTACCCAGTTTATATACACATGGGTCTAGAGGGACATTGTGGGTAAAAACATCTTGTCCAGGGACATAAGCACTTGGGGGGGGGGGGGGGGGGGGGGGGAATCAAACTCAGACCCTCCGGTTGGGAGTCGAGAGTCTTATCCACTATGCCACAGCGCCCCCATGTATGAGTTACTGTAAAACATGATATATTCGTGAATTTTTCGCGAATTGGAGCCGACGGCCTTTTTTGTGGCATGAAATCGCGAACTGCCAGTGGCATTCAATGCATATAGTGTAGACAAGAACTTTCGCGTGCATTTTAATTTCGCGATCTTGGCGGTCGCGAAATTCGCGAAATTGAAATGCACGCGAAAAATCCTCATTTTACACTACCATAAATTATGTTTTCAAGAAGTGCCACTTTAGTGTGTGTGGTATGAAGTGATTCTTTCCATAAATGATTTAGCAATACACTTGTCCTTTTCACCAATATTTCATGTACATATCATTACACATTCATTTTCATTTCATTTCAGTTAAAAATATTCTGTAAACTTATCTTTTATTATGTATTGTGATGTAATTTATGTGTTCAATTTCTGTAAAATATTCATGTGCCTGTTGGAAATGCAAAAAGTAAATGAATGAATGAATTTCATAGATTCTTTAACATTTGCTTCTTAAAAAGTGCATGGAAATTGGATACATAAATACAATCAAACCATTATTTTTATTTTATAATAACATAAAGATGAAATCATTCGGTGTGTGTGAGTGTGTGGTTATGGGAGGGGGTACTCCCAAAGCCATTGAGATATTGATGGTTTCTTTTGATTATAGTTCAAATGGCTAAGCCAATTTTGGTTTGATGTGTTTTTATTATCCTGTGTTAAAGTTTTAAAATCAACAATAACTAAATAATTGAAGTAATGTGAGAGTCTGATAATTAAGACTAATTATATGTGATCTTGACCCTGACCCGCATCTATCCCATAATGTACTGCTACATGTGGCTATGCAGTGAGTGTCCTAGAACTAGGGTCACAGCGATGATGCAGTCTTGTCATCAGTTCCTCATGATGCTCTTCAGATTGAGGCGGATTTCACCCTCATAAGAAAGAGATTCGAGTCATTGATATGAGTAAGTGTTCATGAATATGATAAACTCTAGCTTTTGATGTGTTTCATGGTGTTATGAAAGACAATAAAGAAGTTTGGTAGCATTTTTGCAAGCCTCTTTAAACTCATGCACACATTAAAGTTTAACTGTGCCTGCCTTAGAAACTCTTTGCTCTACACACACACCTAAGTTTGTGTACATAATGATAGGAGTGTGTGTGTGTGTGTGCCAGGCCTGCACTAATGTTAGATGCACAATCACAGTTGTGTTTTAGAGCACATACCATGTGTAAGGCAATGAGAATAATTACTGCAAAGGCAAAGAGTGCAAATTAGGCATGATTTAATTGTGCATCAGGTCAGATTGTTATATGGTAGATCTATCCTGACTGCTTGGATGTATACTATGTTCTTCTGCTGTAACTAAGTTAGGTAAAAGGTGATGATGGAAAATTGATGCTAGTAGTAATCAGACCAAAGATGAATGGTTCAAAAAGCAATGGTGTGCTATTTCAGGCATAATTCACAAGAGCTTAGAGCTGTCACTCAGGCAAGGAGATGCAGCCTAGCTGTGTCAGAAGATGCAGTGTAGACTAGAGCAGAGTCAAGTTAACGTTCTAGGTTGTTATAGTTTGATGTAACTATATTTCTGGCTTTGTCTAGAGTAGATACATGTATATATGTGTTCTATATTGGCATAGAGAGGAAAAAGCTAAAGTTGAACAATATGCACTGACATGTGTGTATACACCTCAAGTATTCATTGCATTTGTTATGTTTATTGTCACAGCATAATCAGTGCTAGCTGGGTTAAGAACCTGGAGGTTGTCTCCTACCTGTACGTACTCTAGCTGGATTGAGTATTTGGATCGGTGAGTTCAAACACAGATAGCAACTAGTGTATATTGTATTTTTCGTGTGCACATTTACACTTTTGTATGTCATATAACACAACTATGCTGAGTTGGCTGTCAGTCAGTAAGAAGTGGAACACTTTGATAGTTCAATTCAATGTTATGCTTACTGTTTGTACAAGGTGCAAAGCAAGTGACTGCAAGTACACATGATAAGCTACCACTCAGGATCAAACTTTATTAAAGTAGGAGATGGATGTGTATGATATCTAATATGCTGACATGTTTTGTTCTAGTTACTGAGAACAATGCTACTACTTGTAAATGACTATATGCAGTGACAGGCATTTTAGCAGTAATTAGCTGCCTATTCATTATCTATTGCATTCAATAGAAATACAGCTGTATACTGTAACATAGTCTGTCGATAACATAGTGATGGTTAATCACTTAGAGGGGAAGATTGAGTGATCTATTCCATTGATTGTTTTGGCATGTTTGTATGTCACTATTTCAAGAAGATTTTGCAGTTCTTCTTTGATATGATCTGAACAGCTCAGGCACTGCTAGATGCTAGAAGAGTTAAGGCGATGGAAACTTAGTTGCATTATACACTCCTAAGAGTATGTTTCACATTAATGCATGATATTTTAGCCATCCTACATTGTATATATTGCACTATGCATATGAGAAACATGTGTGTAATTTCATATTCCTATCGTGAAAGACTAGGGATGTGATATCAGTCTAGCGTTGAGATAGATATTTGACAGGAAAATTCTATGAGCATTGATACAAACGTATGATACAATTGTTTGATAGTTTGCCATCCTGAACAAGTTGTCAAAGGAAAAATGTTGGATTGTTGCTATCCATGATGCTAACCGTGTTTGGATTTGTCTGCTCTGTTTATATACAGGGGCTGTTTTGGCTGTTTGGTTGTTTGCTCTGTTTTTGACTTGCTTTGATCGGCTGTGGTACGCCGTGGTAATAAACGTCAAGTCACCTTACAGCACCAGAGTCCACTCGTCATTTGTGTGTGCAGTAGAATCCCTACCCCTCTTCATAATCGTCACAGTTAATAAACAAATCAGTCTTGAAGTATTGTACAACACTGAGTTGAAGACACTACTGCACAAAGTTTGAAAAAAGAAAGAAGTGAGGGAGAAAAGAGAAAAGCAGGGTGGGCCATATCGGGGGAAAGGATCTCAACCGGCTTTGCGGGTGGCTGCAGAGAATGAGACGTGATGTGTCTTACAAGGGAAAACATCTTGATTTCATCTCACAGATTGCCCCAAGATTTGCAACTTCAATTCCGCTCCAAACTTCCCTCCCAACGAAGAAATCACTTGTCCCCTTTCTCTGTCCGCCTCAACTCCAGCATCACCACCACCATGCAATTTTGTCTTGATGTAGATAGCATCTTTTTTTGAGCCATTATTATCTTTGCCCTTGTTCTTGTCATTGCTGTTGTTGTTTGCTACTGCTCATACATTTCTTTGTTACAGTGGGGGTGTTTTTCAGGCAAGCCACTTGCCTGCTCGTACCGCTCCCAGGATACTCTCTCATTTTTACTTTCCCTAAGAAACTTTTGTCTTTTTGGAATGGGGTTAAAATGAATCTGTCATCGACAATTGTTGACAGATTGAGCCATTTAGCCCAGTTTCTGCAATAAAGGCTGATGTTTCTTTTGTGTGTGCATTTTTTTTTTCTAAAGCCTACATCTATTGCATCAGTGCAAACTCATTGGTCGTCATGTTGAGTTTTCCTCCGCATGTGCATGTCACGCATGTCACGAACGCATCCTGTCGTAAATTGATCTTTGTTGCGAGTTAATGGCCTGTTTGTGAATCATGGGTTACCCTCATTCACTCTAGTTGGTATGTTGCTGCTGTGGGCCTGCCCGCAGCTGTGCGGGTATTGTGGCAATCACTTTTAACACATCTTGATGGATTAAACCCAGAGCCTGTCAGGTTCTATCAGGCTTGTTTATTTTATGGCATACATTTAAACAAACAATTATTTCAGCAAAAATACACAAGGATTTGTCCTTTTCGTAACCTGTTGAAGATGAGTCTCGAGTATTCAGGGGCAGGTGTCCATGTAAAATGCGTGTTAATTGTAGCAACATCAGCCCATCCTTAACAGGTTAAGCTTAAAGCCTAAAAGTGCCATGAGCATCTTTCTGATAGATTGTTGCACTAAAAAAATGTACACTATTATTATTTTATTTCCTGAAATTGGGAAACAGCTAAAGTTTTCAGAAGATTCTTGCAGTGATTCAACAAATTAGATTTCAAATCAAGGAAAGAATTGTGGTCATAGAGAAAGAAATATTGTCACTGAGAAATATGTTACTTAGTGATTTTTTTTAAAATTTTAGTACGAGTTAAGAAAAGGAGCTGCCGTGATTATCAGACAGAGAGATTTGAATTTGCTTTAATAGTTTTGACAGGAACTTGAAAGTGCCAATGATGAATAGGAATTTTGAATCTGTGTGTGTGTGTGTGTGTCTATGTTGTCTTGTGTTTTGTTGTGTCGTTGTGTTTGTAATTCTTTTTATTTGTGTTTGCTAACTGTGTAGTTAAATGTAAATCGACACATTAATCAGCTTCCATAATATTTACGTTCAAACAGAATTCCCAGGACAACCACTGACTGACAGTTGTTGCAGCCACACCCCTCCCTTGCACAACCACTCATGCTCCTTGCCAAGTTATTCCTGCCACTAGAGGGCTCGCTTGTCACAATTAAGACCACAAGTCTATAAAGTGTTGACAGATGAGGGGAAAAAAATAATCAAATTTTTTCCACTCATCTTACCTTCTTCTAAGCCCAATAGTTGTTGTTTTTTTTCCCCATGGATTAATACCACAGGGTAAAACCATAACATTCCTTATCTATCTTACTATAGGTTTGATTTTTCGAATGTTGGTAAACTCACTCAGACAAGAGCCCTGTTTTATGAATATAATTGATTATATTGTTGATTTCTATGGTAAGTCTATGGCAGCCTGTGTGGTAAGGAAATTCATAATCGATTATATCCTTTGATAAAACGGGGCCCAGATAAGATATCTATCACTTTTCTCAGTTCTTTCACCTATCTCCTTCCTTCTCTTTGCATTGCACTCAGTGTTCGAGGAGCTGTGGCGGTGGCCATCGGACGAGGCACGTGAAGTGCTTGGACGGAGCCAGGCGGCCCAGTTCGGACTGCGAGCGGGACTCAAAACCCAGCCACAGGCAGACGTGCAACATACAGCAGTGTGTGACAATACCACAAGAACCAGGTACATTCAGTGTGAATTTATATATATATATATATATATATATATATATATATTCTCATTTATATATATTTTTGGGGGGAGGGCTGGGGGTGGGGGGATAGCAGGGAGCATGGGAACTAGAAGAAGGAGAAGAGAAAATACAAGATGTGGACTAGCATTAGACCTGTTTCATTCATTTATGTGTCGTCAAACAGTGACAGCTGGAATACTTGGCTTCCCATCGTAATAAACGTGTTGTTCTACATTGGCAAAAGGAAGCGAGTGACGAGATGGTAGAGTCTGAGATAGTGATGTTTTAGGAATGGACTTTGTATGTGTTCCTAGCATGTCAAGTTTTGAGGGAAAATGCTCTACGTTGAGATACCACAACATTAAAGAAAATTTATCAAAACATGGTGTAGAAAAAGAGATAATTTGACATAAATTTGATTTGATGTGAGATGACATATACACATTTTGACATAAGAAATGTGAACATTCTATCAGGAGGCAAGAAGAAGTCTTAAACACCTCAAAACCAAAAGAGGAAATCTGTGTTAAGATTCAGAATGGCATTGATGCAGAATGTGGCATATGGAGCAAAAAAAGCTTTTTGTCTCACGTAGGATGATTGTATAGGCCTAGGTATCTTCAGTTTTTCACAGTAGGGAGGAGACTAGTTGATCTGAGAGTTTATGAATGTTTTTGAAAAAGGCCAGATGCCATTTAGAATTAAAAATATGCCAACCATGAACAAAGGCGTGCAAAACAGGCTAACTGCAATAAGGATTTGGCAAAAATCTATTCAGGCTTAAAAATAAATTCCCCAAAATAAGAATATGATTTACTGTGCATCTGCTGCAAAAGCAAACAGAATGAGCAGGGAGTGATATTTTCTCTCTTTGTATCTTTTTTAATGAGAGAAGTTAGAATTCTTGTGGCTTAAAGGTCCAGTTTACCTTTGGGAGCAGTGATTTCATAAATGTTCAAGATATCACATTTGATGCATATGTGTAGGTCTGTTGTATCATAAAGCATCCTACCATATGAAATATTTGCAATGAAACCTAAAATATAAGGAGATATCAGGGTTTTTCTCAATAAACCGTAACTGTATACGGTTTAGTCTGGAAACATTTTTATTATAACTATTGTTCACATTTTGTGTATTTAACAACACTTAACATCGATTATACGGATTCAAATTTTGACAGTGGTTGTTTCTATCCCTAACTCACATTTTAGAACTATTTTAGAGCACTAATGCTTTCATCTGCAAATGGTAAATTATGCCTTTAAAGGTGTTTGATTACTCTGTAATTTCTTCATTGTAGTAGTCTGGCATTGGATGATACCTAGTTATAAGGTGATCCCTCGGACAACGGAAACACTCGCTATAGAAACAGGTGACATCCAGTCGTGTTAGGTGCAGGGACATTTTTTTGATATTTCATCTCATCGCATTTCATGCAATATTCATTCATTGAGGGCATGGTGTGGATCACTATGATTCTTGAGTCTGAAATGGAGGTTCTTTTTTCGTTAACCTTTGCAGAATTCGTGCCTTTCTCGTCTTTGAAATGCTCTTGTGCAATGACAGCTCTTAGTAACTCTCTTAATTTTGATTTATGGATATTTGCCAGCCCAGCAGCAGTCCTACCTCCCCCCCCCCCCCATAACAAAGAAAAAATGAGTAAAATTTTCAGAAGAGTACCACGCCATGCCAAACTTGGCTCGTAACCTAAAATCCTAAAGAAGTTTGATATTTCTCAGCTCTCAGATTATATAATGCCATAACTTGGGAGACACGAACAGGGAAACTCCTCTCCACTCACTGCCCCTCTTTGACATGTTCTTGCCGGGTGCTTCTGCGAGTTTCTTTCTGATGATGACAGACTCTACATCAATGATTGTCAAAATGAGTCAACCCTGCCAGCTATTCTTACTGAACAAAGTGGGGGAAAAGGCAAACCTTGGATTCATTGTGTGCGGTGCTGACTCAGTGGAGAACTTCACACCCCTAGCCGGGTGCAAAAAGGGGTTTCAGATGGCAAGATATATCTCGTTTGAAATAACATTTCCAAAATATGTTTCTAATTATGGTTTAGTTTGCGAGTTGTTCAGGCATTAAAATGGGTCTCCTTTGGGAACTATGTGCAATCTTCAGAAGGCAATCCATACAGTTGCATCACAAATTTCCTGGTCTATCAACTGAACATGCAGTTTTGGATGTGCTAACGGAAACCTTATGCATTTAGGCCTATGTACGTGCACCATTGCAGAAGTTAATACAAGATCAAGCTTATCATTCCATTGAAGCAATATCTTCTGAGCAGCTATGTCATGCATAGTGTATAGTACTTGTAGGTCTTTATTTCTCCCCTTGGGTCTTCTTTATTAGTAGTCCGGCGGGATTCTAACCATGAACGCTATTTTTGATCAGTCTGCCTGTTGCGCTCTTCAAGCACTAATTGTTACACTCGATTATCGAAATTCTTGCGCATGGCAGCTGTCGGGTTACCATGGTCTCACGGCCTGCATGGTTTTAGGATCCCTGCTGGGATGTGACTCCTGAGCTCTATTGTCCTTGTGTGTATTGTTTACATCCACGATAAATTTATTATCCAACTTTCTACTTATGTACGTATTTATGCCATACTGTTACGCCATTGCCTCTATCTTCACACCCACTTGAATCTTTACAATCTGAGACGTTCTCTCAATGTCCTTACTTGTAGTAGGTTGTAATATTATTGTATATATATGTGGCCTTTCTGTATTTTATTTAGTATCACTCAGATTTTTTGTTTATTTTAATCGGTTCACCGATTATAGTACGGTCTTAAAAGAAATGTTTGTATGTCATAGTTCCCCTAATCTGATTTATCACGGGACCTGCGGTTGTTACAAGCTTGCCTTTACGCAGGACCCATCATATTTTTTCGCATTATGACCACAGTTCAACTCGTATGTATACAGACCTTGTGTTCATACGAAGACAAACATTTGTACATTCCGGTGAAGTTTCATCTAAGTTATGTTGTGTATGATTTTTGTATTTATATACTTTATTGTGATATATGTGAGAAATATGAGAATAAATTGAAATGAAAATGAAATGAAAATTATTCAGTTGTGTTTTCAAATTGCACTCAGATTCAAGCAAAAGTTCTATGCCATCCACCTCTAGACTCAGGTTTTAATTTGAGAAACATCTTGGGAGAACATTCTGCTCTCAGATATGCTTAAAAACTTGACTGGCATGAAACATGTTTCTAGTGTAAATATGCTTTTACCAACAAGTTCTTTTGATAGTCTGAAACCACTCCACAAGAGAGAAGAACGAGAGTTAGGAGGAGGAGGAGGACTACTGAGGTGATGGGAGGGGTATGCTGAATGGGGCAGATTGGGAGGGGGTGGCTTGTGTCAGGAAGGGCCTGCTCCTGTCCCATCCCCAAATTGAGTCGTCTGTCACACTCCTGCTCCCGGGGAGAAATGAAAGGCTCGTTGACGATGCCCGAGGGGCACTTGAACCTCGTTCGACAGACCACACCATCATCATCTGTATCTTTCGCGAGGGATGCCATGGGTGACAACAGACAATGTCAATTTACATTTCAAAGTGACAAAGAGTGAACTAACTATATGCTTCTCCCCTAGAACCACACAAGCATTGATGTGATTGCTCACAATCTTACAAGCTTGTGAAGGGGAGGAGGGGGGGGGGGTGTAGCTGTCATGCAGGCATGGTAAGGAAAAGCGTTATGATACCAATTTCATGTTTCCAAAACATTTTAGATACACCTCTGTTTCTTCAAAGTGAAGACATTGTGTCTTAAGGATTTGTGTTCATGAATGAAAGGGAAACATAGCAGTGATGTCACTGTTATAATTATGACATGTAGCCATTCCTGTACTCGCCCAATGGGATTTCATATTCAGTGACACATTGAAATGAAAACGGTTGTAACTTGTGGTTGCTCAGAATTTCAGAATCAGTTACTAGTCGTCGCGTGCCTGGCAGTACGGCACGAACGCAAGCAATTCAAGGAAGGTGCGCCCGGCAGAACGACACAAGCACATGCAAAGCGTGTGGTATACTTATGCGCATCGCAAGGGTTTCCTGTCGTTCTGCATGGCACTCAACGTAGTGTTTATCTACTCTTTTAGAGATCACACTCTCATTGGCATTTAGTTTTCCTCTTTAAGGGTTCATCTGCGGTCAATGTGAGACCAATGTTCCCAGTAGATGGTGGTTTTGTGTCTCTTCCAAAGTGTGACACAATGTTGGCAGTTAGTCACCGCACCCTTGCCCGTGGCGCGCTAGGAACTACGGATGATTAATTCGGTTATGACAGTGAATGACAGAAGACGATGACTGATCGCTGTCTGGTGAAATTGGATACGACCCTTTCTCAAACCTTGCCCATGATTTCTTTGATTTTTTGTTTGTCTTCTTTCTTGCAGGGTGGAGTTGGGGGAAATTTCCAAAATGCTCTTTGATGTCATCTGTCAGAAAAATGCTGCAAGAAGGGCAGTCAAGATGGCAATGACCTACAGATAACCATGAATGTCCCATTCTGTGCTTGTATAAGCTGATCAGAAAGATGAAGTACATGGTTGTAAGGCACATGTCTCATTCATAAGTGTTACTTTTGGAGCAGGTCACTCAGTGTAAAGGACAGGAATCATGTATCAGATGTCTGCATTACAGAGACTACCTCTTCTATCTCTGGCAAATATCCGCCAGGATAGATCTTGTCAAACGCTTTTAAGAACCAATTGCAAAGTACTTCCTAGAATTCTGTCTGCAATTTTCTCTTTCTTTATTTTCTTCTTGATGAATTCATTTTGTATAGCTTGACCCTTGCTGGCCATCACAGATGGCATAAAACTGTCAGAATTTGATCGGTAATTGTGGCTCACTTTGTCTCACCTCGGAACTATATCACCTTAGCCTCCCGGCGATGTTCCAGTTTCCCTGCCAACTGTCTGGCAGAATTAGACAAATTGTTAAGAAATACTCGGCTAGAGTCGGAAGAGAGCAGATGATAAGAGACTTTTTTCCATGTGCATAAAGAAAAAGAAAGAAAAAAAGACTTTCTACAACATTCTTTGTAAGTTTTAATTGGATATTGAATATTTGACATTAGAGGCTGTAGAAATCAACACTTTTTAAGTGTATTTCTCCAGGGTTTTTAGTTTCAGTGAAAATAGCATCTTCAGTTTATTTATCATTTCCACTTGTTTTTAGATGAAATCCACATTTTTGATGGGCAATATCCAAAGGTAGTAAAATTACAGCAGAAATTAAACCCTAAAAGGATTTGTTACTCCCCTCAATAAATTTTCCGTGGGCCTAATTGTTATCTTCTTAAATCACAACTGGTCTTCACTGTCATAGGAATGATAATAAAAGAATAAGTGGTCAAACCAGTTGAAGATGAGTCCCGATTATACTTGGACTGAGGTGTACGGGAAATGGGCATTGTAGCAAAAGCAGCTCATCTTCAATGGGTTACGATACAAGATATGAAATGAAAAATGTAGTGAAGTATGTTAGAGTCAACAGAAATAACAAAATATGTGGTCTCTTGTCCTCAAACCACCGAGGCAACTCATGTAATGTGAAATCACAAGGGGGAGGGAGGGACAAAAGAAAAGAATTATGCTACTACAATCTAGTTTGCCATACCCAGATAATATGATATCAAGGCCAATGGACATTTCAGTTACCTAGAGCTTTATGTTACATTTCATTAAGATGGCTAATCTGGTTGATATGCAAAGAATTTACATATCATATCATATGGGTGGGGCTCTTTATGATCATATTCATATTTTACTGTGAATAATGCTTTATTTTACTTCGTTTATATCAAATGCTTAGCACAAAGATATTATTCAGATTATTTCATAAATATTTATTTGGAGTGATATTTTCATAATTTGAGTAGGGTTAACACTCCATTGCAATTATTTGCTGGTATATTATTCATATTCTTATTGTCCCCGCCGAACGAGTTCGAGCAGGGGACTATGAAACAGGCTCCGTACGTGTGTGTGTCCGTGTGTCCGTCCGTCCGTCCGTGTGTCCGTCCGTCCGTCCGTCCGTCCGTCCGTGTGTCCGTGTGTGCGTCCGTGTGTGATCAAAATCTTCAATTTGCTACTTCTCTGTCATTTATGAGCCAATTTTGATTCTGTTTGCTTTATATGATAGCACTACATGGGAGCTTTGAAACTTCTACACAGAATTTCAGTCGTGACCTTTGACCTTGACCTTTGACCTATATTGTACATTTTGCTACAAAATGCTACTCCTTCGCCATTTCTAACCCGATTTCGATTCCGTTTGCTTTATGTGATGGCACTAGGTGAGGGCTTCAAAACTTCTACACAGAATTTTGACCTTTGACTTCTTTGACCTTTGACCTTGATTTTTTGACCTATATTGTACATTTTGCTACAAAATGCTACTCCTTCGCCATTTCTAACCCGATTTCGATTCCGTTTGCTTTATGTGATGGCACTAGGTGAGGGCTTCAAAACTTCTACACAGAATTTTGACCTTTGACTTCTTTGACCTTTGACCTTGATTTTTGACCTATATTGTACATTTTGCTACGAAATGCTACTCCTTCGCCATTTTTAACCCGATTTCAATTCCGTTTGCTTTATATGATGGCACTAGTTGAGGGCTTCAAAACTTCTACACAGAATTTTGACCTTTGACTTCTATGACCTTTGACCTTGATTTTTGACCTATATTGTGCATTTTGCTACAGAATGCTACTCCTTCGCCATTTCTAACCCGATTTCGATTCCGTTTGCTTTATGTGATAGCACTAGGTGAGGGCTTCAAAACTTCTACACAGAATTTTGACCTTTGTCTTCTTTGACCTTTGACCTTGATTTTTGACCTATATTGTACATTGGCTACAAAATGCTACTCCTTCGCCATTTCTAACCCAATTTCGATTCCATTTGCTTTATGTGATGGCACTAGGTGAGGGCTTCAAAACTTCTACACAGAATTTTGACCTTTGACTTCTTTGACCTTTGACCTTGATTTTTTACCTATATTGCACATTTTGTTACAAAATGCTACTTCCGGCGGGGACATATGTTACGCACCGCGTAATTTCTACTTTTCCTTGTTTGAGTTGATTTGATTTCTGCTTTTTTTCACAACTATGCTAATATTCAATGGCTCATTTCCGGGGAAAGATATCTTTAAAGAGGACATCACCATTGAACAGTCATTACTATATCATTCCGGGGGTTATAGGGATAGATAAAGTTATATTCTCAAACCAAATACTAGAATATGGGTGATATATGCTGTTATAAGCTGGTGGTCAAAGTCACATGAAACCAGTGAGATTGTCTAACCATCATCCTCGGAGAGAATCTAATGTTATGGTCACTTGTACTCTGCATTCAAGATGTCATACATTTGCGTATGTACTTTGCAACAGGTGAATTTAGCATATGGCTCAAGTACCCATTGAATATTAGCATACTCGGGGGCTCCTTTCAAGTTTGTTATGTTCACCTGTCTCTTTATACCGATCAATACCTCCAAGGAGCTACCTCCATGGTATTTCAAACACTAGTTTACAGAATGTGTATGAAAAGAAAGCTGAAATGATGGTCTGTGCTTGTAGGAGCACCAGGTTGCTGCATTAAAAGAGCCTTTACTCACGACTAATGGAAAGTTTAAGAGAAAAATTGCTGTCTCAACATGGAATCACTTTGAGTATTTGTTCTCATATCTTTTTCTTCTTATCTTCAAACTGTATTCATGCAGTACTTATGTTCCCCCAAACCACTAATTTTTGGCATCGCCAGTACCCAGCTGCCGTGCGCAGAGCAGCGTTTTAGATGCATTATTGGATAGCTCACGGGACAAACTTGCCCCGGTTTTGGCTGCACATACACTCAGACTACGCTCTGTCTTTATCCAGAGGTATTTTTTGTTGAAGATTTCTTCGTTTTCCATCATGTGACCAGCACATTGAAGCCTTGCAGTAGTGAACCATGACTCTAGTGACTGTAAATCAGTAAAACTTAGAAACTTTCTACTGAATTATAGCCAAGAAAAAAAGGGGTAACAACGGAAAAGCAGACAAATAACTCCATTGAATCGTATGGGAACTATGACTCGCGTGAGACAACCAGAAGCGAACAAGGGCACCGAGGAATCCCGCAGTGCATCTGTGACAGGGCTCTTCAGCGTGCGCAGAAGTTTTCTGCGCATCGACGATACTGAGAATTGCGAGCAGTATTGAACCGCCCTGTAGAGGCTTGAGGAATAAAGGCACAGCATAATAGGCATCTGACTTACAGAGACCATTAAAACCAATAACTCCAAAGACTTCTTGTAGGGATAATTGCCCTATCCTCAGCAGTTAAAGTTGGTATGTTTTGAGTTGCTCTGTCTATTGAGATGGAGGGTGCACTCACAAAGTAGGGATACAGAATAAGTAGAACATCACCATGCGCATTCTTACTCATATGTAAATATATTATAAGCAGAAGTATGAGCATATTAGCATTCAATTTATATATGCTTTCATTTGTATTACTAATAGAAGTCAGTTTATTCATTTGATTCATTTATTTTTCTCTTGCTTTCTTGTTGCCATTACAGAGGACCCCCTGTGCACAGATAAGTTCTCCTACTGCGACATGATCCTCCAGGCCAGGCTGTGCCTCTACAGCTACTACCGCCAGCGATGCTGCTACTCTTGTCGCTCCCAGCAGTAGCGAGGAGATGCCTCCCCCACACACCAGCCTGCAGTGTGATGCCTGCGGTGCAGTGACGGATTTTCATCTGCAAGTAGTTTTGTCGGAGTATTCACCTTAATAATGCTTACATTGTTGTGCTTTTTTGTTGTTGTAAGTGTCCGGTGGGATGGGGGGATGTGGATGTTTTTTTGTTTTTTTTTTACTTGAGTGAAAGCAATCTGGTATTTCTGCCATAGAGATAGGAATGGAAACAGAAGAGATTGTCCCAATTATCAGGAGAGTGTACTCAGAAAAGTGAGTATAATTGTCTAAGGGTGTTGTGTGTGTTACAGGGTGTATGGCGTCCAGAGAATGGTTGCATTCTTGTGGACAGGTATGTGACCATCTGTTGGATTAGGTCATGCTGACAACATTATATGTTGTTGGGCATAGTGAGTGATTGCAATGATCTAATAAAGAAAAAAGTATGGTTATACCTGAGCTTTTGCCATGTCATTTTCAGTAAGCATTCATCAACATGTAATTTTTTGGCATCATTTATCAGCACTGATGAATAAAGATGGCACCAAACCACTTTGTGAAATTGCATGAGCAGACAGGACTCCATGTCTGATATCATAATGGCATGGAACTCCACACTTTTGAAGGTGGAAGGCAGTTGCTCTGTGTCGACGAGGAGTTCTAGAAGGCACGAGTCAGTCCCAAAAGACCCAAATGATTCTTTCTATGCATGATTTTGAAAATGATTATGACATGTCCATGCAGCTGTTCCACTTCAAGAGGCATCCTCAGTGTCGAAATATCAGTTCTTGTAATATCACAGGGAAACCTGATTAAAAAATTAATAAATAGGCAAGCATATAAACTATTGTTTTTGTTACGATTGCACAAGACACACTTGTCTTCCACACACATACAAATATGCAAGATATCTTTTGGCTTGTGTGCGTGTGTCGAGATGGAACTGTATTTCATGTTCCAAAGGAATGTTTCTGCACCACGAAAAGTGTACCGTAACTATGATTATCCATGATGGACCATGATCTATAGTAAGGATGAAATATTTGCCGTCGAGTCAAATGTGGAATTAGTTGGTGAGTGGCCACAGTAAGTTAAGTGCAGAAAATACAAAAAGGAAAACAAACTGGTGCTTTTCTTACACGACATATCAGCATTCATGTCAAGTGAATACTCGATAAATTGACTCTATATTTCATGTCATTCTTTTATCATGGTTAGCTATTTATATGTACTCGTTACCTTGACTACCATTGTATTGATAATGATATTAATGTTATTGTGCTCGAAGAAGATGCAACGTTGCTGGTCCGTATGTGTTAATATCTTCTTATGGTGCTGTTTTTGGTCACAGCGCTAGACTTTGTGTTCATGTTGCCGTGACGACCAACTACATTTAGAGCAATTTCATGCTGTGAGGAATAATTGGTTTTATGTCTCTGGAAATCTTCATCTTCAGCCGGTCTACTTTTGCTTAACGGTATGTTCGGCTTTGGTGAAAGTTGTAAGAGATTTGAAGCACATGTGTATATTTATCTGGCCTTGTAAGAAAACATGCATTTGGATTTATAGACTGCATGAATGGAGAAATACTTGCTGCCTAGATCTTCTCTTTCTTTGTGTTATATAACAAATATTGAACAGATTCTTGCTTCAGGTTGTGACACATTTGATGCATCAATGCTTATTTATTTGACACGTACGCACATATGCAGCTTTCGGTACATGCTTGATTTGTTGTCACATAAAATAGTTATTTTCGCATGAAAAGGGACCTTTTTGCAGGCTACATGCTGCATTATTACTAGAGGCAAGATGACTATTCCTGTCCCTGTGTTTCATTTCTTTGCATGTACGCCACTGTAAAGTTGCACAATATGCTAAGTTCTTAATGACTGATGTATACAATGTACGTACATGCATTTCAACTCAATGTACCCATATGAATGTATAATACTTTCCCCCCAATGAAAATATGATGGATTGAGTAACCCATATGTGGGTTTATCAAAGATCGGTTGGGATTTTTTTTTTTTTTTTTTTTTTTTTTTTTTTTGGTCTTCTTTTTGTGTCTGTATGGGAGATGATTTTTTTTTCATTGATTTCTCCCCAAGATTAGCTATAAAAACACATCAAAGTGGTCGTCAACAGAAAAAAATAAATGAATATGAAATTTTAGCCAAAAAGCAAGCCACCATTCAATAGCTTTTCAGTGGATGATGTAATGTTGCTGGTAGTTCAGAGAAGTTTGCAAACCTTTTATTCAAAAAAAAAAAAAAAAAATCACTAGCAATGTGGAATGGGTGAGGTTGAAGCATATCTCCAACATTTCATTTCCTCACAGTAAAGTTATTAGCCACAGGACTTACAAAGTCCCGATCTCATATTGCCAGGACAGTGTGAACTGTGACCAGCAACAATATTGATACACCCAACAATATACATTTGCTTTTACTTAATAGAAAGTGTCTTGCATGTGGCAAGGTCATGCATGGAAAACTTTAATAGTATACAATTTTTCAACAATATTATGCATCCAGAGCCTCATGACTGTGTAGAGAACCCCTAGATAATTTTATTTCATTTTATTTAATTCACTTTTGTGAAACAAAATGCTGTAGTTGCACAAAGTCTTCCGCCGACTTGATAAATTGTGTGAAGCCTTGCAGGATAATAGTGAGGTTGAAGTTGAAAGGCGGGAGGTATATCCCATATTTGTAATTTCTTTGAAACATTTCATCAAACATTGCCATATACTACACGAGAATTTGTGGTATTTACTCTTGAGATTTTGGTGAAGTTTGAGTTAAATATGATGTGAGACGGTCATTGTCGATGAAACAAAAAATTTATTACTTCTTGTGCTATATTTGTATGTTATCTTCCTCACAGCCACGTACATGTAAGATTTATGCAACTCCTGTATTTTTACAAACGTCTTGTTTCTACATTTATGCCCAGCAACGTGAATGAGTATTGCATTGTGTGTTTTTAACATTGTGTAACATTGTAATAAATTGATTGTATGATTTGATGCTGTACTTAACCATTTTACTATGTTGCTGCCTAGTTGTGTAATTTGTGTTTTGCATCGTTTTAGTGTTCTATACAATTCCTCGTTTTAAAGACTGTCTATAATTCATGCATGTAGCTCGACAAAAAATTAGAACCATTTCCCTAGTAAGCCATTTTTTTAGTAGTTTTTTAAAAATCATGTACATTGTATGCAATATGATGCTTTGATTTGTATTGAGAAATAGTTTATTTATATGTGTGTTTATGGTTCAAATAGATATCATATGCAGCTTTTCTTGTCCTTGGTTAGTTAATGCCATTGCAAAACTTTTGACTTTAGATTTTACTGATGGCTTCTGTAGCATGTAGTAATATGGAAGGGTGATATTCATGTCTACGTGTAAATTGCTTCATACGTGTATTTAAAAAGATTGTACATTAATTGTCTGCGGTCTCTAAATCACTTTCATATTTCTCCTGTAAGTAATTGGAGTGATTAAAAGTGATATACAAGTGAACAGTTCCAGTGCTTGTCATGTGTTACAAGCGATTCTGAATGTGAAGAAACATGAATTTTTACTGTAGTTATGAATCATTGATGATAGATTACAATGTCTGATTTATGTATTTGAGTTTGATGCATGATTTTACAGCTTGAGCAAAATTGGATAACTGTCCAATTTAAAATCTGTTCCTTGTTTGAAAAGTATTGGTATCAACCAGGTTCCCCAACAGGTTTATTGCTACACAAACTTGATAGTTGTAATTTTGTTATGCTCTTTTAACAAATGTAGAGCTGGCTTAGTTTCATTTTTTAAGTCTCAGAAATACTCCTCCCATCTTTCCCCGGTTCCTTTAAATTTATAACTGTACTAAAAGACATTCTATAAGAAGTCTGTAATAATCTGCTTGTTGATAATGTATAGCCGCGTAATGAGACTTGAAGATTTTATGGCAGACATAAGCATATAATATGATGGTGATAGCGGTATTTCAGTTTTATGCTGTGTGTATTATTGTATAGCTGGTTACTGTGACCATTAAATTGTATATTACATTGTATGATATCCTGAATTTTAACTGTGTTTGATTCCAGTCTGAAAACGTACAAATGTTATTCTTACTTATTTTCTTGAAAGTCACAAAAAATAAAATTTGAGTGGGGCATCTACATTGCAAGGTTTTTGATTTATGCAAAATTGCCTACACAAGGATGACATTTCCTACATTCAAGTTAACTTACATTTAAACAAGACAAATTGTGCTAATAATTTTTGTAAATGACATAATACAAAAAGTCTGCAGTGGTGCCTAAGTATGACCAACACTACTTTGATTACTGTATATTCTTCAAAAATTTAATACATCCATCAACTGGCTGCATGTACCTTAAAAGTATAACGCATTACAGAAAAACAAACATTTTTTTCTTTCTGATAAAAACAGTTTATTGCGCAGAAAATAGAAGATTGATTTTTTTCACAGCAGACATTCTCAGACTAGGTGCACATACTACACAGTCATATATAAACTTTGCTTCAACTAACAGTTGAAAGACACACAATTATCAAGGTGAACTGTAATTCATCAAGGTTTTGAAATATCAAGGTATAACATAGGTGGAAGAGACAGATTGACAGACAAACAACATACAAACAAACAGACAGATGGGATAGAAATAGGAGGGAAGCATAACATGTAAGCCAAGAGAGCAGCTGTATTTCGCTCATCAGTAGTGCTGAATTTATCCAACCATTACCTGTCACTTCCTATGCATCAGTCTTAGATCTCTATCTTTATAGCCTGAGCACAAACACAATGAGTTCCATTCACAAATTGACAAACAGTATTATCACAGTCTATTATCTAAAAAAGAGGACAAGTGTTTATGAGCCACTATGCACTCGTAACGTTTATGTGTTCGGTGTACATATGTGGATTTCATCCAGAGGTAACGGTCACTACAAAAACAAAAGTGTTATGTTAATAAATATGAAAAATTTGACATCTTTGCTGATACCTGAACACCCCGTTACACTGAGACTAAATTTCTAAACATGATTTGCTTGTATTCAGGTCTTGACGTAAAGGAATCCTATCCAAAACAATAACAAATCACTTGTTGAGTTCTCAATGAATACACCGTTAACAAGGCAAAAAGAAAGCGCTTTACTCCCACCACTTTGCATGATTCTGTCGGATCTTTGATGAAACGACCTTCGAAGAAACAATCTACTTTAAAGCACTGCACATAACTGGCATGTATTTGTATTTAGGACTTTAGGTCAAAGTAACCATATTAAAAAAAAGAAAAAAAATATTATTTCAGAAGTTCATTTGTTCACTCCCTAATGAATTCAACGAAATGAGGTAAAGAGTGCACTAATCATATCACTTTGCACGATTCTTGAGGATGTTGGAAGAAACAACCTGCTTTAAAGAACTAACATAACTGCCATGTATGCAGGTCTGGAAACAAAATAAAGATATAAAAAAAATAATGATTTCAGAAGTTCATAGGTCGAATACTCAATGACAACACATTTAACAAGGCAAGAAAGAAAGAACATTAATCACATCACTTTGTACGATAATGTAGGATGTTTTAGGTAACAACCTGTTTTAAATTACTAAACATGACTTCCATGTATGCAGGTCCTGAAACAAAATAGTCATAAAAAAAAAATGATTTCAATTTTATAAGCTTACTTGATCATTCCTCAATGACAACATCAGGCAAAAAGAGAGGGCATTAATGACATTACCTTGCATTATCCTGTAGAATGATTACGGAAACTCCTTGCTTTAGATTTTCAGCCATGAAAATAACCAGTCGTTTTATTTCTCTCTGAGAGACTACTCAATGATATATTGATTAGGACCATAACTATGATGTAATGTTATTTTCTGACAAAGACAAAGTGCACAATCCCCTTGCATCTTCTGTGACAGTCCAACAGGAGGAAGAGAGCAAGTCGTCTATATAACCTACAGTTGTTGTTTATTTTAAGACACTCTTTCTGGTACTGTAAAACATGATATATTCGCGGCACGAAGATTTCGCGAATTGGAGCTGACGGCCTTTCTCTCGGCATGAAATTTTTGCGAATTGCCCCGGGCATCCAATGCATATTGTGTAGGCAAGAACTTTCATGTGCATTTTAATTTCGCGAATTTTGCCGCTCGCGAAATTCGCAAAATTACAATGCACGCGAACATTCCTCGTTTTGCAGTATTCAATCTTACTGACCATATTAAGAAAGAACTGAGAAACACAATTGGACAACATGTGTTATCTGTTATGACATTTAAGAAAAATGTCACAGGTTTCTTGAGACTTCATGATATGTGTGTACATATAATATTTACCTACAAATCACACGATATGTAGTATCAAACAAGTACAAGGGCTTATAATGAAGTCCTGTGCATAGTCTGACAGATGTTTGTGGCAAACTAGAAGTCCTGACAGAGAAATTCAGCCTTTCAAAACTCATTTCAGCCAAATTTGATCAGCAAGCAAAGATAGAGATATTCCGGAATACATGGCAGAGTATTAAATGAGTTAAAATACAATAATAATGTCATATTTGTATGCTCAGAGCATCAAATGCCAAATGCCCAAATGCATTGCAGACATGTTACGGACCAAAATATGTGGGCTATCTGTCTAGTTCATGCATGTTGCAATCCTGAAATTGGCAACATATCATTCTTGATCCTAGCAGAGTAAATAATCAACTTGATGTTTACTGGTGGTGGACATTTATGGTTACTACTACAATGTACCAAGGACAAATTGGACCATTCAGAGATACGGCAAAAGTGTGCATTTCCTACTTATTCTGAGTGACATCAAAGCAACATCATGATACGTCTATACTTTGACCTCTCTTTAGTGGGATGAGTGTTTCTGTTGAACTTGGCATCGAAGCGGAACAAGCCAAGTTCAATCTGAAATTAATTTACTAAGTCAGAGGTGGATATGATGCTGTGTCACTTTTGCTCCCTTGTGACTGAAAGTACGTAAAGTAAAAGTAGAACCAAGAACAGAAGGTGAGGATGAGGATCACGGTGATGATGAATCAGAGGATGATAAGGGAGATGTTCCCCCTCCCCTCCTTTTAAGGTATAGGCCTCGGGCATCCCAAAGTGAAGCCACTGCTGGCCTCTGCATCGTAGAGGTCATAGCTGGTGCCCCCGATGGTCAGCGACTCCATACAGCCAAAGAAGGGCGTGGTGATGATTCCTGTTACCAAGGGAACGTTGGCATCACCTGGATGTTGTGGAGGGGGGCAGAATGAGAGAAACAAACACCGACATTGTCAGAGTGTTGGGATTCTGATGAATATTCATATCTCAATGCAAGGAATTTATTCATTTCCTGCAGTATTGGCAGCTATGCACAGTCACACATGTCCCAATTCACTTATCGGCGTTTCTGAGTAAATTTCAGTGGGAGTGGCAGGTATTGTGGTACAACAACTCAATATTTTTATACCACACTTCTGATCCATCTCTTCATTATGGATTAGAAGTTTTGGGTCACACTTCACTTGTTCCAGATAACACTATCGTGGATTATATGTGTCCATCACAATCCTTAGTATCATTTTTACAGTGCACTCCCGTTATAACGAACATGGTTATAATGAAATTCCAGTTATAATGAAATAAAAATCCAGGTTGCAAAAATTATTAGCTCTACATTTTTTATTGTTTATTTGTTCCTTTATAACGAAAGAAAACTGCCGGTCCTCAGGACTTTGTTATAACGTGAGTCCACTGTATTGTCATTTATACTGCCTCATCCTTCACCATTGAAAAAAAAAAAAAAAAAAAGATTTCAAAAGTTTATGAGATAGGACTTTTATCTTCCAACTTTTCTGTGACAAATTTCAATGGTTTATTCAAGTGAATTATCTTTGGAAGAGTACTGGTCTTCAAGTTGCTCTGATCATTGCAACGTTGCTAATCTTTCATGTAAGCTTTGTCGATGAGAAGTGCATGTAGATTGTTTGTATGATATAAGTCCTAAGAGCATGAGATGTGATAGAATAAGTGATGCATATTCATTCTTATCACCATTATCACAATTGCCATTATCTCTGCTATCAATCATAATCATCAAACAGTCAGCCTTACGTGGAACGCCTCCAATGTAGAGTGGGCTGTTAGAGATAGAAACAGATGACTGTCCACTAATCGGCAGCGTTGCTGCGCCAGTGTCGTCAATGGTCAATTCAATCAGGCCTGGTTGGATGGACAAGAGTATGGTGTGGGGCTGGCCATCGCAGAGGTCGTAGCCAGAGTCCAGCTGGCTTGACCGCAGGATGAGCGATGTCGGGGAGCCCACACCAACCACCGTTCTGACCTGGGAATGCAGATGACCAAAGAAAAATGTGCATTAAGGAATTTCAGTGCTGTATGGGGATATCTTTATTTCTCTTCAATGCAATGACAAGCCATTATCACAAAGTATCAAGTCGAAAGAATTTGTGTAAAACTATCAAATCACTATGAACAATGTCATCATCATCTTCATGATCACAATTACCAACACCATCATTATCATTAACATCACCACCCTTAATTATGCCTTTATTATTTGCATCATCATCATTATCATATGTCTTGGGAAATATACCCCCTCCAGTAGTTTCTGGAGGCAACATTGTCTGTTACGGCACTTTTCCATGCTGCTTGCTTTAAAGTAGAGTGCAGCCATTACGACATTAGCTTGTACAAACTGAAAAGAATAAAATGCATGGAAGTGGATCATGAGGCATGAATGTAGGCTACAATGATTGCAGTTACCATAGCAACAAGCAAAATCCATGGTAGCTGGAATTACTTAATGTTGCAGTTGCTGTGAATACTACATGATTTGCTCATACCTTCTCCTATCATCCTTTCAGTTCATATGGACTGATATTTTGAAATGTTTAAGGGAATGGACTGGAACTCTTCTGTAAAATTGATTACATTTCTCTTCTTCTTTTGTTTTAAGTTCAAATTTTCTATTAAAGCAGAGCAGAGACACACTTGAACTTTTCTCAGAGTACACTGTATATGGACAGGTCATCTCTGAACATATAACCGTAAGCTACAAGAGGAGCGTGTAAATTGCATGCTTGCTTCTTTTGCCTCACCGTGCCATCTGCGATTTCGAGCGTGACAAAATTCTGGATGTCCTCTGGGATGACCAGCAGCAGAGCTTCTCTCTCTGTGGTACTGATGGTCATCGACAATGACCACTGGCTGGACACAGAGTACTGGGACTCTGGAATTGAAAGATGAGAGGATTAAACAATTGCTATAGTAAGCATAAATTTATCATCATTATCAAACACTTTCTGTCAGTAATATTTCACATCTTTCTTTATGTGTGCTATGAGGTAGACATACCACTTCGGAACCAAAATATCGTCGCCGGTCACACGAACCGACGAATCACTCAATTTTGGGTCAAATTTTTGATTTTGAGATTTTCACTCATTTCGATAGTAGACATTCCATACTACATATTCTGAAATTCTCAGTGTGTAATTCTGTGTAATTTTTACGTAGTTATCACTTTTGTAGAAGTATGTAATTCCATTTGTGAAAATTATTTGTTTTCCCCATAGACGCGTGTGTTAAACAATCAGGCGATTCGACGGTTCGGTGACCGCACGTAGTAGTACGTGCGGTCACCGAACCGACGAATCAGTGCGCATTGACTTGCGTGTTGTTTTTGAGATTCAACAGTTCATTGACCGCGCCCACAGTGCGCGTACTATGTAATACATGTGTTGACAATGACAACGCTCAATGTACATGTACATATGGACACACATGGAAAATGACAACGTTCTTTGCAGACCGAAAATGCATGCATGCAGCTCTTTGACGATTTCCCGCTTATTTGTTAACAATGCAATTCGATAAAAACATCACAAGTTAGAGCAAGAATTGAAGTCTGATGTACTACAAAAATAATTGGAAATTATAGACATGAAAGTGTAGCAACCATAAGTCAAAAATGGGTTAACTTCAAACGCGATTTTCTCGAATTGTCATTCTTACGCAAACCTGAGGGATTCGTCGGTTCGTGTGACCGGCGACGATATATTACAATACAGGTGATGTTGACACTCATACATGAGTATTAAATATTAAAATTTACACTTTCCCTACGAAATGATTCATATATGTGAAGTAATCCGTGAACAAAACAAAAGCCAGTTTTCAAACTAGGACCATCTTGTTTATTTCATATCATAACTGTGTAATCTTGGGAGTAGCTTTCCACTAAAAAAAAAGACCCAAGTCCTTACCAAGTAAGAGCCAGCCACTGCCGTCAAAATGGCCGCCAAGGCTGACTGGATTCTGCCGACATGTTGTGATGTTCTTGGACTCCTCATTCGCTGGACTAGAGTTTGAGACAAACAGAAATAAGTAAAAGAAAACTTTTATTTCTATAAATGATGCTAGGTCTTTGGGTGAAGCAATGTATCCTGATTTTGTGGCAAATATTAGTTTGCTGACTTTGTGTTTCTAGTGCTGTTTACACTGAAAATATACCTTTGCAAGCAAAAAAAAAAAAAAAAAATTGAGGCTTGGGGGAAAAAAAAACATGTCACTGTATAATTTCAAGCAATATTATATAAGAGAATGATTTATCCAGAGTAGATCACAATTTAAAGTAGTCCTACAGAGAGTTACTCGCAAGACTTGAATTCATCCCGACTTGAAGAAAAAAACACAAGGATCCACTGGTTATATTTCAATCTACAACCCAGCCATCGCAGTTGCTTGTCCACCATGAACCACAGCATAATGACATAATGATATCCTTACGGTCGTAACTTCACTGACAGCTGTCTGATTTTGCTCAACATTTCACCCATCCATCACAGTTTACTTCACTGACTTCACTCACAACCATTTTCTCTGTGGGGGGCAAAATTCTCCATTCAAGGGTTCCGCCACTTACTCGAGCGAAATGGGAATGTTGGTCTCCGTCTCTGTACTGATCATCATGTTTCTGATGCAGCCATTGAAAGTATCTTGGCTCTGTGAAGGATTGAAATAGCATGAGGGGACAGTTTGGTCATCAATACAGGAGAGGAATGGCATTAAGACTGTATCTACAGTTGGATACAACCAATAGCTGATTTGTGAGGCTTGCCCCAAATGGGCTGGGGCTCCATCTTGTCCTAGCTTTGAGTTCTGAGTGCCGATTTAAGTTTGATGATGCTAAAGAAGTTTTGCACACACTCCCGGCTTGTTGGCCCCAAAAGGATCTAAAATATTTAACAAATTTTTAGATGTTGAACTATCATGTAACAAGCTCTGAATATTTTACTCACAATTCCAGGCACATTGTTTGACAATGAAGCCACTATTATCTGAAATAACACACACACATACAGCTACACAAATTATGCACCAAAAAATTAATCAAACAGCATATGTTTAAAAGTGAAGCCCATCCCATATGAATAAGAACAGCTGCTTTTCAAAACATTGCTTGACATTAGAAATCATGAATAGACATAAAAATGCATTATTGCAGAAATCACTAGAACAACACTGTTCTGAATTGTAATTTAACCATCTCTTTAAAAAAAAAAAAAAATGCTGGTGTAAAAGTCTGTGCCACCCTGGTCATTGACCGACTCACATTGACGATGACCTGTCCAGCCAAGACCCGGGGTCCCAGACCTCCCACGTAGAGGTCAGTGTCCACCTCCAGGAAGGAAGACGCATCCCCGATCATGTCGCTGTTCTCCCGCACGTAGTCCTTGGTCTCTGACACCAGGAGGACGACGAAGCCGTTGATCTTCAGAATAGTCAACTGTGGGGTGGGAATATTTGGACACTCAAAAACAGTGCAAGAACTAGCTGTAACCATGCATTCTGCAAACTATGGAAAACCTATCCTCTGTCAAACAATTTGCTCAACACAGCAGCATGACTGCTAGCATAGAATGACAGAAGCTATTAAAGCTTGAAAGGAACGTCAGAATATCTGGGCACAGGTACAGCACTACGGGAAAACATCTACCTGGTACCAATTTGACTTCGCTATCACAGCACTTCACTTTATTACATACATGAGCGCTCTCCTAAAGCGTACCGTACTGTACCATACCGTATCCTAGCGAGAGTAGCGCTCGAATGCACCTCAGTTGTAACATACAGTACTAAACCATGCCAAAAGTGGACCACTTCCCGACGTGCTCCAAAAGCATACCATAACCATACCAGTGGTTGGCATAGAATGTGTGCAGAGACTCCAACTCTCCCGTTTTCGACGGGAGATCTCCCGCCGAAAGCCCATTTTTGCAAAATCTCCCATTCTCCCGCTTGAGATTTGATTTCTCCCGCCCTGGCTCTGTGTCTCCTGGTGGAAAGCATTTCTTACTTATTGCTATCGTATGTTTAAAAAATAAGCCTTAGATAGCACCAGAGATCATCTAGAACCCTAGGAACTTCGCACACATCAACTTGGAGTCTCCCGTTTGCTAGGGTTTTCGGGCGGGAGAATCTCCAGATCAGAAGGTGCTTGGGGTTGGAGTCTCTGTGTGTGTAATACACACATACGTCATAATGCAAAGAATTGATTATCTTTGTTTGGGATACCTATAAGTAGAGTAATAGCACCAGGTGCATGACCATGCTGCTAAAAAAAAACCATGTGAGTCCCTCTAAATATAACTCATGAGGTACGCTTTCTCCACTGAGCGCTCAAACATCACTCCAAAGCTTGCATTGTTTGGTATGGTATGCATTCGACTGGTTTGCTTCGGTTCACTTGTGAGCGCTAAAACGTGGCCATAGACACATCATAAATATATCTTGGCGAAGCCGCTGTATGATGAAATGATGATGGACACTCACCGTTCTCCACTGAGCGTCGTTGTACTTGAAGGCCGTCCTGGCCATGGTCAGCTGCCTTGACCCGTCCAGTATGAAGAAGTTGAGAAAGCCCCCCTCCATGATGAGGGACATAAACTGTGTCGGACTCTCGTAGTCGTTGGCGAGGTACAGCATGATGCCGTCGGGCGAGAGTGCACGGAACTCAAAAGAGAGAACAAAACTGAGAGAGAGAGAGATATGAGAAAGTGGACAAAAAGAAAATAGTACTCAGTTAATCCAGCCTAAAGTAAGACTCAGTGATACAAGACAGTATTTGTTGCTCCATGAGCAGTATCGTATGCAACCACTATACTCTGAAACACAGCATTCTCACTCATAGAACTTTAATGAATTAGAGCCGACGGCCTTAGTTGCCTCTAAACATTCAATGCGTATAGTGTAGACAAGAACTTTCATGTGCATCTTAATTTTGCGAATCTTGGCTCTTGCGAAATTTGCGAAATTAAAATGCACACGAACATTCCTCGTTTTACAGTATGCTGTAGTGGTATTTTGTTTTTATTTAAATATATATTTGTTCTTTTCATTGCTTTTGATGTTTTTTCATTTCTTTTTATGGACATGCCTCTGCATTTGAGATCATTTATGTCATGCCAATTTAGTCTTTTAATCTGGAGGACTGTTGTTGCCTACGGACCTTAAAGGGCGTGTACAGTTCTGGTCGAGGTGAGGATTTAGCTTTTAACGTTTTGCGAGATATTCAGAAACCACTCCATGAGATGTCAAAAAGCATGCAGTTCTAAGGGGTATCAAAAGTTTATTCGATGAAAATCGGTTTTGAAATGGCTGAGATATCCAAAAACAAGGTGAAACAAAGCCATTCCAATAAAGTTGTGGCATGTCGCCTTTTATTATTAGCACTTTTTTTGGATATCTCAGCCATTTGAAAACAAATTTTCATCAAATAAATGTTGAATCCTTCATAAAATTACATGCTCTTTCATATTTCATAAGAGGCTTTTCATTATCTCACTTAGGAATGTTCAAAACATGAATCCCCACCTCAACCAGTACTGTACAGTCCCTTTAAATGGAGTCCTCTGGTGATGGTGCCAACAGGCAAGGCACTTCTGTTTTCATCACTTGGTCCTTCAGAAGGGATTATAAAGCTGTAAGTATTCCAGTGCTTCCATTGCGGCCATACAAAATAAAACTGGACTCAAAATTACACTCAGACTCAATGTGCCTTTCCATGTTTCTGTTTCCTCTACCTTTCATATATCATCTTCATCATATTTGTTTGATTTTCACCAATCAGGGGGACAGATTATCTGAGACTATTGAGGAAGAGGAATTACTTGATTCTCCTCATCTTATATTTTAATCACACCAGTCTTTTCGCTGGACTGTCATATTGTTTCACCCAAAAAAGAGTCCTTTTCTTGATATACCAAGTTTCAACACTTTGGATTAAACTGAATGTTTTTATGAAACAGCTCAATAAGGTCAGGCAAAGTATGCCAGCAACAAAACAGGTGAACAGTAGGACTATGTTGTGTCCGTTGGACAAAGACTCACGTGGTCGAAAAGTATTTCTTCTCCTGGCTGTTGAGACCGACGGCCAGGTAGCTGTCCCGAGTCAGGCCAAACCTGACCACCCCCTGGTCAGCTGGGTAAGGGAACACCTGGACAGGAGCCGCGCAGGAGTCAGGGACGCCGGAACCGGTTGGCGGGGGAGGGGTGACAAAGGGGAGGGGAGGGAGGGAAGTGACCGCCGGTGGCACCCCAGTCAAATCCACTCCCTGTGTTCCAACAGCGGTGTTGGGGTCATTCAGCTTGGGTGATCTGCGTCACAGTTGAAAAAAGAAACCAGAGGAAAATCAACTTGAAGATCTTGAACATAAGGACTTTGTTAAAGTACACAGAAGTTAAAAACAAAACAAAAATTGTAAAAGCAAACTCACTGTATTAGAAGTGTTACCATCGAGTCAGTATGAAATAAGACTGGAAAATGCAGGAGTAATCCCAGAAAGTACACATTAAAAATGTACTTCACACTGAATTTCTGTATGAGAGAAATGACTTACATCTGGTTTACAGCAAAGTCCGCGACATCACCATCTAGTGACTGTCGGATGGGGTAGTCACCTCCGATGAGGACCGGTATGGTCGACTGCACCCCGCCCAGGAAAAGCACCCCCTGGATGGCGATGCCTGTGGAGCTCAGCTGGGATGCACCATAGATCGTTGGTTCATTGTTCACCTGCAGGGAGGCCCTGTTAAGGATCACAACAAGTATTTGTATCAGTTTCAGGTCACCACCAGAATATCAACTATCATAGATTTTACACATAAACTACACATGTTGTAAAGAGGACATCATTGTTACGATTATGGTTGCAGAGTTTGGAAAGAAAATGACTTGAATAAAAAAACAATATTCACTGCTGTACAGATGTAATAAGATGGAACAAACACCAGCCTAGTTATATAATTTTTCTTCGTACTTGCCAAAGAGCTATATCGATGAACATCTCATATTCAGAAAGCAATTGCATCAGTACAAGTATGTGATTTAATGAAATTTGAAGGAGTGAAATCAATGATGCACATGTGATGCCAACTGGGATGCAAATGAGAATATGAATAAATATGAATACAAACGAGACATTGAAGATAAGATCTACTGCACGCTAATGGGGCCATGGCTTTAAGAACTGATTCCAGGCAATGTGGGCACAGCCGTGGCTTTCAAAGAATTTGACCTACGTGAGTCCATTGAAGGCAAGCCTGACCGACTGCCACTGTCCAGTATTGAGTTTCAGCCCTCTGGTCTGCAGGGGATCAGACAGACCGTCCCCGAGGTTGTACTGGACGAAGATGTTGCCGTGGTACAGGGTCACATACAGCAGCTTGTTCTGGAAGAATGAGACAGGACCAGTAGAAGGTGGACATTGATTCATTGAATATGGAAATTTGTTTCATGAGTCATCGACCTTTAATTGTCTGTGTCTTGGGTGGGTTCTGCAGGAATCCACCTTGTCCCTGTCGCATGGCGATTTTAGACAAATGCAAGGTACTGCAGTATTTACACAGATGATTTTGCAAACGTGAACAAGATTTGATGTCCATCACAGTAGAAAGAGCAGTGACGCTGTGTCACAATCTCCGAGGGATGTCACATTCGATTAAATCAACAACTTCAAAATATTTATTGTTATCATCCCAAATAAGTGCAGCTCAAATATTCTCGTTACTCTTTGAACATCATCCTTTTTTTTTTTCAGGTGATACCGACTGCTTCATGAGCTGTGTCAAAAAGCCATATACTGTGGCGGCAACTTACAAAAGTTGTGGTGTCGTAGCTGTAGATCAGGATTCCGTGCGGTTCCATGGTCTTGAAGCGGAAATCCACTGTCTCAATGGCATCATCACCAATGTTGAGCGATGCGTATGCAAATTCACCAGAGAAGCCGATGCCTGGAACGACCTGCCAAATGGAAGGATGAAAATAGCTTTCCACAGTGGCTCAAGTAAAAGGATACTGCGTAGACTTAGGGGACTTGAGTGATTATCATGCAACATATCCAATTTCTCCTTTCACTACCAAGCAACAAGACACAGGCGAACACACATATGTATTCTTCACTAATGAGTTATGACAGACGTCAAACTTCCATGTGAACAAGAAGGTTACTATTTATGACAGTCATATCCCTGATACATAAAGTCCATTCAACTATGGAGATCATGAACATATACATGTATAAAGCAAACATAAGTCATGCAAAAACACATAATGAAATGTTTGCCAAGCTGTTGAACTCACTCTTTGCATCCATCATTTCCTAGAAATCTTATAGTGACCCCTATTTTTCAGCTATCTATTGATCTCGTCTCAGATGCAGTTGCATCTTTTAAATGAAATTGAGTACAGCTGCACATCTACTGTGAGCATGGCGGGGTCCTCGGTTCAAATCCCAGCATGCTTCACTAATGCCAAATGTTGAATAAAGTGCATGCCTCTCTCAATAGATCTAAAAAAAGAAAAAGGTCAAATAACTTGTCACTTGGATATGACTCTATTAACCCAATGGCCCCATGTGTGGGAGAACAAAAGCTCACTGATGTGTATCAACATCACACTCCGCTTCTCTTGAAGAGCATGAAAGCAAAATAAAGGAGCAGTAGACTAAAGCAGCCTCTGATATGGATAGCTGATACTAATTCCCCCAGGATGATGAAAGCAAATAGTATACAAATAGTGAATGGTCACGAGTGCCATGGTACGAGATTTCGCTTGAGGTGAAAGATTAGAGGCGCTCTATTCAACAAGGCGCTCTATTCAACGTGGATCCACTGCGATTCTCTTTCTGGCTTGTGCAATCAGTGTAGATACAGGTCACAGCTAGCGCTCATACACGTACACTAGCACTACGTAGGCCTACATACGCGCATGCATGTACCGCACACGTACACTGCGCTAGCTGCATGCGATCCTCAATATGCAACACACAGTACATGCAGTACCGTACAATTTCTCGAACCGTGGAATAGAACGAAAAAATCGAACCAAGTTGCACGAAAAAATAGAACCAAAATTGCACGGCGCGTTGAATGGAGTACTTATTGAATATCACGTCACCAACAATCCTTCAATCAAATTACAAGGATCTACTTGGACGTGTAATATAGCAGCTACAAAAGGTTTAAAAGGAGAAGATTGCTGAAATGTTTACCTCTTCCAAGATGGGTGAGAAGGATACACCCTCATACGGGAGACTAGACGTGTTGGTGATCTCTCTTGGAGTGAGGTCCAGGGAGTCGTTTGAGAGGGCCAAGTTTCTTATGCTGCCCGTAAAGCCGAGATTGGTTGGGCCACGCCTACAATCATACAGTAAACATAAAATGCCCCAATGTCTCCAATAATGAAATGGCTAAAAAAAAAATAAACGAATAAATAAAACACAAAATCAAATAATATGATGATTTTCCTGTGATTTTCTGACAGACATGGACCCTTGGAAACTTGGAACTGTGGCTTTCTTGAGTTCTACACAAAGATGTGCAAGACTCAGTGCACAGTTCTTTATCTCTGCAGCTTCATATGACAAGAGTGATTTGAAGATGAAATTAAGTTAAGAATGCAGAAGGATATGTCACCAGGTTTATGGAATACCACGCCAGTCACTTGAATCCAGCTACATCTTTGCTACAAGTTGTAGGTGTTACCTGGCCTCAACGGAGTGAGTGTTTCAATATCTAGGGCCATTTAAGAGATCACACTTATAGTTGTATTGTACACTAATTCATATTTGTATGTGTCTCATATCACAACTCCTAATTTCACAAATGACAAAAGGCTTCTACATCACTGTTCAAAAATATGAACTCAGTAACTGAAACTGTAACATTTTTTAAAGATGTACACATCCCAATGTGCATTAATTCATGGGATGAATATTCCTTCAAGAACTACACATTACTCTACCTTGTATGTTTGTTTGTTTTTCTGAAATACACTAAAGAAGCTAGATATACAGGTACATAATGTAATGACTTGAATGATGTGTTGTTAAATTATCTAAAATATATATTTTAAGGTTAGCATCACAGAATTTGGCACAAATAGAATGTTAAAGAAGTTGATTTGACATGAAGTAAAATGACTTATATGAGAGAGAATGAACTGAATTGAATTGAACTTAACCACATCATATTTATTCAACTGAAGAACACTGAACTGAAATATGATTTGAACTGAATATCTGAGCAGCTACGGATGAAATACTCAGGTTTACTCACACCAGAGTTCTGGGTATGCTGGGGTCGGCTCCCCCGAGTAGAAGCTTGGGGGAGAACTGCAAATTAAGGAAGATGACTGGAGCTAAGGTTCTCCTTGTGGAGGACTCCAGGACGTCGCTGGAGTCATTGGCAAAGCGCGTCTCCAGACTGTAGTAGGTCCCGTTGAAGCTGGCAGTCACCTTCAGATGTTGCGGAAGGTGGGCAGAAAAGATACATTTGATTACACGATTATCCATCCGAGAATGAATACATGTACTCATATAAATTTTCTGTACATCATATGATTTTGTTTTTAAGATTGTTCAAGATCCTATCCAAGACAGTTTCTCTTCAATATCTATAAAGGTTGTGCGATGTGTTCATTGTTGGTGGTAACAAAAATGACGCAATATCTTGCCGTCAATTGTTAGCTGCTGCTTTTTAATTCTCAATTGTATCCACATTTTCCATTCGGGAGTTCTCTACAATGGCACCAAGGAATCCCACAGTGCATCTGTGACAGGACTCTTCAGCGTGCACAGAAGTTTTCTGCACATTGGCAATACAGAGAATGAACAAGTCCACAAGTTACACTTGCCCTCTGAGCACTGGAATACTTTCAGTAAATCAACACCCATGGAAAAATGATTGGTAAGCATGAAATAGGGGTCTTACTGCAACCAATGCATTGCATGTCCTCATATCATCAAGCATACTTTGTTGTTAGCTAAACTATACATGTACGTCCTATCATCCATGATAAGCACTGTGTGAACCTAACTCATAGCTAGCAGCTAATCTGATAGATATCTTTGATGACAGAATGACTGAGTAAACATGGTTAATGTCGTGTAGCTGGTTGGAATAAAACATGAATCTCTTGGTCACTTAAATGCAACATTTGCTCACCTGATACCAATGTCCATCATCATAAGTTCGTACCGTGGGGACCGAGTACCTGGCATTACCAGCAGTGTTCATTTCAAAGGTCACGCGCCCATCCACGATGAAGATACCTGTTCAAGGGTCAGAAAAGTTTTTGCAACATTCAGACATGAAGAAAGCAAACAGTTTTGCTTTTTGATAAACTGGACTGATGATTTACAAGAAACAATAAATTTCATACTGTTTGACGTCAGGAAAGCATCTTCTGTAATTTACTCTTGGTGACATAGCACACATTTCGAATAAATTTTTGCCAAATCTAAAAGAATATACCTGTAAGCACCATGATGACATCTAACACACTGTGTCAAAGCACTGGCAAAAAGGGAAATGGAAAAAACTTGATTTGCTATTGATTATGGATTAAAAAGGGTAGAAGATGTGTTACAAAAAGGGGCAGCCGAACATACCGATGTACGAGATGAGATCTGGCCGCGTGACGATGAAGAGAACACCGTCCCTCAGCACCGTGCGGAACTCCAGAGAAATCCTGGCCTGATCCCGCACATCAAAGTCTCCCTTTGGAACCTGGGAAGATCAAACAAACATGAAGAACAGCATGTATGGCACATTTCACTACAGCATTGAATTATGAGGAAGGCTTTGCAATGTGGATATATCATTCCATCTTGTATAATGTGAAACTGAACAGAAAGGAAAGACACAAAAGTGTTTTGTTTATTGGATTTTGTTCACATGAATTTACACTACTGCTAAATATATTGACAGTCAGTGAACTCAAAAACACACACAAAAAAATCATCTTAAATGACCAAGCATAAAGGATTAACTGCACAAAAGTTTGTTTTTTTCTAGTATGCACAATTACGTAACACTCTGTAAAATGGACCAAAACAAAACCCAATAAACAAAGAAGACACGAACATAATAACACAATCTTAGGTTTTACAACCAGCAAAGCATCCATACAACTCCTCCTCAATTTTTTTTCTTCCATTTGATTTTGTGAAAATTTTGTGAAAAGTGAAAATTTAGAAATTCCCGTCTACTCAATTTCTCCACAATATGGTTGCTATCAGAGTAGTGAGTTGAAAGAATGTAGTAACATTTGTTGAGAATACAGAAAGATGGATGTCAACAACAAGCGTCAGCAGTAAAAGAAAATCAAGAGACAGCATTGTAAAGAAAGCAATAAAGCACTGTCTTTACAGAACAAAGGAAGCAGTACAAGTGTATGTGGAAACTATCAAAGATGCAATTCTTGACATTTTTAAGTAACATAATGTATTGTATATGTCACATATTTCACAAGTTAATTATTTTGTAAATTGGAAAATTGCCAGACAATCTTGCAAGTGGTTCAATTTATCATTGCAGTCCTCGACGAATGCAAAGAAAGAATTTATCAAACGAAAAGTTAATGTTCTCCAATCTTTGAGACGATGTATCTCACTTCCGTCATGGGAGAAAATGTTTCAATGAATATCAGCTGACTCACAAAATCTACACAATATGCAGTACATACAGAATACTTCACAGGCCAAAACAAACCTGGTAGTAGCCAAACCCATCGAAGCTGACACCTGGAACATAGCTCGGCGCTGGCTCCTCGGGAATCACTGGGGTGGGACAGCACGAAGCTGACCCTTCCTGGGCATTGGGCCGCCAGAGGTCCAGCTCCTGACCGTCAAAGGTCACTCCCGAAATGCAACCCTCAAAGTCTCGGCTCAAAATCTTATCAGTCTGTGTAAAGAGGGATAGAAGGAAATCACTCATTAATGATAATGTGTACCATGGTAAAGAAAAAAGGGGGAAGGTTTGAACATGTCTGGCAGAGTGACAGAGTTTTGAGCTAAACTTCTACATTTGCTCCATGCTGGTTGATGGTGATATGCATTATATCATGATACTAAATATGAGTGAAGGAAACAATACAAAGGTGTAAAAGCTCACTTGCCGAATCAAAATCCGACACTAATTTGAAGATGTACAAAAGGGAGAGCAGCCTTGTTTAAATCAAGTTTAAAAGTGTCTGTCTCATAAATAAAGAAAAGAGAGAGATTACTCATAACTTATAAACTCTCTGTTGTATTGGGCCCCATTTCTTTTTTTTTTTCTCTCTCTCTCTTCTTTCTTTATTACACAACAACTTATAACTTTTGCAATTATTTGTATTGGACACATTTTTTTAAATATTTCATTGTATTTGCATCTTTGTTAGCTCTCCCTTACAGATGTTGCCTACACATGCAAATCTAATTACATAACCATTCATGACTTTGCTCATAGGCAATTCTTATCTATCTGGGGATTTTGCTTATGTACTTTTTATTATACATGTAATGAATCCATTTTTTTCATGATAGAAGGAAATATTTCATCAGATGTGTAAAAGGATAAGGTGTTATCTCATGAATACATGTTACTGTTTATATTTTGCCAGTGATGCAATTTACAATAATGCACTTTCTTCTAGATAAACACCTAAAATGGGATCGGGACTCAAAAGGAATTATCTCAGTCTCATGATGTTCTCAATAAAATCACTTTGATTTCAGTTGCCCCACAGAATGCCAAGAAATGAACATTGCGGTAAAAGTATTATCATTTCAAAGCACACATCGTAAATGAACAAATAAGGTAATTCATAAAGGACAATCACATTCTTTCTTCATGAATGGCAAGGGATGGGAGCAAATATTTCAAGGTTGCTACAGCTACAAACTTCATTTTGAATGTATCTTTCTACAGCTTATAAAGTGCCACTGAAAAGATTCATCTTATTGGAATGTCAACTGGACAAAAGTTAATTTTACAACAGTTAGTTGTAATATACCTGTTCGATGAGACTTTCACCAACCAGTCTCATCCCATCAAACAGGTAAATTACAACTGATTGTGGTAAAATGAGCTTTATCCAGCTTAACAGGTAATTAACAACCTCACACAGCAACTGTCTAAATGCATCTTTCATGAGCATGAGCTTGCAAAAATATCTGATTCTCCTCTAAATGGATTAACAAGTGAGTCCAGTAGTTGAAACACAAAATAAGACATGCAGCTGAAACATATGGCATTGTCTTCTTCATGATTCTACTATATAAACTATACACGTTTGTCTCCATCCACTGGACTGTTCAACACTTTATATCACAAGCTTCTAAATTCTCAGCAGGGCTCTTAACAAGCCCAAAAATCTGTTGTGGAAATATGTGAATCTGTCAAAAACACATTTACATTTAAGTTTTGCAAAATTTTCTTTATTCTACAACTGACATGCACAACTGAGATACTTTATGAAACTAAATGAGAGTTGAAATGGAACAAATATGTGGGAGTGGGTTAATAAATTCTAATGGAAAGGAACTTGAATGAGGCAAGAAATATATGGCAATATTGACGGAATGTCTGCTACTTGTACCTCAATTGCTTCAGCATCCTGGCAAACAAAGTTTGAATAATGGCAACAAGCATAGAAAGAAACCATAGAAATCAATACGTAAGCACACTGTCGAATATGCATTAAACACAGGAAAAATTGTAAAACTCTGAATACCATAGATAGCAACTCAAATAAATCAATAAAAGAAGCCTTAGGTGTGAAGCAGCTATTAATTGCATAATATGAAATACATATTTCTATGTTTCTACATATGCACACACAGTCTCATTCACTATAGCGTATTGAACTCAGTGTAATATATGTACATATGATTATATATATGTATATACACAGCTTACAGGGATCTATATATTTCACTTTCATATACATGTACATTTGCATCATCTTTCAGCAGAACAAATATATAAACTAGAACATCAAATCCAGAGAGAAGAAACTATTGCAATAATAACTAATCCAATTTGTATCTGCATCTACAAAAAGCAACAATCACAACTTAGGAGCTTTCTTTGCACCTTCAACAAGTACTTCACAAGATTTGCACAAGTCAGAAGGCATTTAGATTTGGATAACACATTGCTGTAAATTCTACTATCACAACATTTGAATAGGATAAGAGAGAAAATATTTCTTCTTCATTCCAAGCTATTGCTCCTGTGTTCCAGACAGTGTAACTCAAAAGACAGAATTTCACTATCTACTTTTTTGCAATTGTTCAGAAGAGCATGAAGACAGTGAGAGAGATTGTATTTGGAAAAATTAACTGTGTGCCATATCATGTCAAATTTGAGGGGCTGATTGAAGTTTTCAATCAGAGGTACAGGTTGAAATACCAGAGGGCACCAACAGTTCGGACTGCCTTTGCTTTGAAAAAGAAAACAACTAGCACAAGCTTTGATTGCTTTTGCAATAGAAAAATGCTATTAAATATAAGCAGCTTAGAGCGAGAAGGAATATCAACCAGCTTATATGGTCTGCAATGCATGTAATAATACAAATATATGTATATCTTTTTACAAAACGAAAGTCATCTCTGCTGAAGGGAGTCTGGATGTGCCAAGACTACAAACATGTAATATCTTTGAATGCAATTGCTGTCAAAAAAAAATAAAAAATACAGTCCAAAAATTTTTTTGGTTGAGTGACCTAATGGCATTAAAACAATGCTAATAAGAACTCAGCCAGAACTGCAAACTGGAGACAATAATATCTAGGGTACTATACAAGAATACAGAAACTTTGGTACCTCGCTGAGAAGATCACGGGCAGTGCCAGGCTAGATTAGACGGGACAAAGGTTAAACACACAACATGCAATGAGGATTGTGTATCAGATTTTAAAACTTTGTGATCATGGAAAGGATATTGGGAACATTAAGATACTGTGGCAAATGAATTAGTCACAAACTTATATACACAAAGTTATAATTAGTTACAAGAGTGTCGGGGTTAAGATGGAATTTGACACATACATTGTAATGTTTAATAAAAGAACATGATCACAGTGGGACACAATGCATGAAAGAAATATCAGTATACAAGGCCTTCTTTTCTATTGTAACATTATATCGAATAAATAATGTGAGTGTCTGTATTACTGCCAGTTACATAGTGGTTACTCATGGGACTGCATGGTGCATGGATGGATGACAAAACACTAACACAGACAATAATACACAACAAATGGTAGACGTTGTAGTTCAGAGTAGAATCCATCCAAAATAAACTGATGGTCCTTGATAGCCGATGAATATACATCCTGCCAATCAGGGTGTGTTCTTTGTGTGTGTGTGTTTTACTTTGTCATTTTTACTAGAAATATTTTGAACTGCAAATAATATTTATTAGTACATGAAATGCAACATTTCCTCAAAGTGTGTGTAAGCAGACCATTACAGTGCTTTGACACATATTGGGACAAAACACTAGCTGCATAAGAACAGTACATTTCTCTGAATTATGTTCATGAATATCTTTCCACTTCTCTTGTTACGCCTTATTTCAATTCTGAATAATAATAATAATTTAAAAAAAAATGATGAGAATTTTGTTTACCTCATAGTCACTTGGTATGCCCCCTACATAGAAGGTTGTGTCTGGCTGGAACTGCATGAACCTCTCGTAAACCGAGAAGCTTCTTTCATAGTTGCTGGACGAGCCACCGGTGGACAAAAGAGTCACTGTCAATTCTCCTCCATCTGCATATCTGTTTTGGAAAATGATAAACATGATGATGCAGTCACGGAAAAGTGTCGTGATCTCGTTGACTAGGTTGCCCTTTCAATGAGAAGGTTCAAAGTTCAAGTCTTGCCTTTCCATCGTGTCTTAATAGCATAAGATACTTTTAGCCACCTTGGTCATCTCTGTGGTGAAAAACTGAATGGTCAATAAGACATCAGACATTAAAGGGATGGTATAGTATTGGTAGAGGTAGGGATGCAGCTTATAACTTTTTGCAAGATTCTCAGAAACCATTCTATGAAATGCAGAAGAGCATACAATCCTAAGAGGAAGTATATTTGAAGAAAATTGGTTTTGAAATGGCTGAGATATCCAAAAACGAAGTAAAACAAAGCGATCCTAATAAAAGGTGAGTAGCAGCCTTTATTAGGATTGCTTTGTTTTGGATATCTCAGCCGTCTCAAGACCAATTTTCAACAATAAACTTTGAATTCCTCCTGGAATTATATGCTCTTTCATATTTTCAGGAGAGGTTTCTCTTTATCTTACAAAAAAAAAAAAGATGGAAACCAGAGACCCCATCTCAGCCAAAACTATACCATCCTTTAATATGCATGGATGGATACATGGTACAAAGTGTACATAGAGTGACTACATTCATCAGATCATTAGAATGTTTTTGAATATATTTCTTGGAATAATCAGGGAAATGCATGTGGATACATACCGTGTGGCCATAACATGATACCAGTCCCCGCAGCACACGTCAATGGGGCTGGCAACGGTCACCACGTCTTGGCTGACGCTGAACCGAAAGTTGATGCGGCTGGCAATGATCTCGATGCTCATGAAGGCCTCCCCCGCCGGATTCTCCATGAAGAAGACGAGACCGTCCCGCTGGTCTGGCCTGACGTCCAGCTCGATGGCGTTGTAGAGGGCCAGCGTGTCCACCGACTGGACGATGGACAGCGAGCTCTGGCCGGCGAATCGCACGGGCTGGCTGGAATCAGCGATGGAGTTTTGGGCGAGGCGCAGCTTCTCGCGAAGTCGGGCGATCTTGTCGTTGATGTCCGAGCGGAGGGTGGCAGTCGCATTCTGCAACTCCGTCAGCGTATCGACGTTCGTGCTCAGAGTTTGGATGTTGGTTTCAACTTGGGTGACTATACAAAAAAGATCACAAGAACATTGAGAGCTTCAAACCCTGAACCATAACTTTACTACCTGATATTGGAAGATTAGATACCAGTAACCTTCACAATGCAAATTGCACGCTCATTTAAAGATATATATATACTTTATTATAGCGTTCTCCTTGTGGATATGAAGTAGGCGAGCATATTTGTAATGCAGCAAGAACAGTGCATATATAATGTAAGTTAGATTTCTTTTCACTTGTGGCATAAATTGTATTTATTTTATTTGAATATTTTACTATGAGCCTACAACTTGCCCTCTTATATTTCTCTAGCGCAGTTGCTGCACACCATTTGCTACTCCAGCAAATGTTATTTTGTAATTGCTTTCACTAACATTTTACTCATGTCTACAAGATCTGAATCTTTCCACAGCTCATAATTTCTGTTAAATCCAGCAAAGGTTCATACATGCATGTCCTGCACATAAGAACTTTCCTTGTCAAGCAATTACTTCATTATTCAAGAAATGTATACACTGTATGTGTCGAAATTTATCACAATTCAAACAAACCAAGAAAAAGATTCAAATATCACGACTTCAAATATAAAGGACATATCTATTGAATTAACCATTGAATTTACCCTGGTTTGGTAGGTCGGCAAGGATGGCGGTTGCATTGTTGACGCTGTCTTGAACAAAGACTATGCCTCTCTCATCCCGGTCAAGGCTCTGCTGAAGTGAGGTGGTAGCTGCCAGGATCTCTGCCGCATTCTCCAAGGTTTGGTTAGCCTCCTCCATCCCAGCATCTATGACCGGCTGAATGCCTGGATCTAAAATGAAGGATTGAGGAAATAAAAATATCATAAGCCATCATTCACAGACTTTGCATTAGTATACCGGGTGTCCCCAAAAAAGTGGAACAGTGGATTTTCAGTACCTTGTGTTCTAAAAGTGATATATGTTTTGACATCATTAGAAAGAGCATCTTCCACAAAAGACAATGATACCAAAATCATTAAATTTGGTTCAAAATTTTCATTCTACGCCCAATTCTGTAAATGCAGTCATTTTCAAATTTCGCTGGATTTTTTTGCGACGTATGAGCGAAGAATTTGGGTACAACATGCATTCCATATGGTGTTTTGTGTAAAGCGTTAGGCGCGGGCCAGGAAAAAGCAGTGTGCGTGCGTGTGCCCAATATAAAAGCTGTATCTTTTGTTGACATGAATCAACAGGCTTACACAATACAACGGCATAACGCATATTGCACCCAAATTCCTCCCTTATACGTCGCAAAAATCCAGCGAAATTTGAAAATGACTGCAATTACAGAATTGGGTGTAGAATAAAAAGTTCTGGACCAAATTGAATGATTTTGGTATCATTGTTTTCTGCGGAAGATGCTCTTTTTAATGATGTCAAAAAGTACTGGTGATGAAGTGCATAGGGGCTGTTTCACAAAGATGATGTCTTGCAATACCTCAAAATGACAGCATTAGTGGCATACACGCAGCGAAAAGCTAAATGATGCCATTGGCAATTTGATATACAGATAAATTTGACTCCTTCGAGCAATCACAATGGGAGATTTTATGGGAGAAGAAACCACTTCCTGCAGTATATTAGACCAGCAGGCAATGCCTTGCAAAGGTTAAGTTGAACAAGAGTATTTGACCATCCAATGCAAGTTCAGCATAGTTTCTAGACACCATGAATTTCATTTTGTCACAATGTCACCCTCAACAGGACCAATTTCATCAATATGAACAATATGACCAATTTGATCAACCTAATCTACAAAACTGTGTAACTTTATGATAAAAGTGAGAACATACGAATATCCACAAGAGGCGAGAGTTCGCTCTGACCTTGAGCTACGGTGTAAAGTGTGTTGACCTCTGTGACCAGACTCCTGACCTGGTCGCGGACGTCTTCCCATTCTCCAATGGCATCCTGAAGTGTTTCGCTGGATGAATTGAGCTGGCTAAGAAGACCTACATCCAGGGAACACAGAAGATGGGAATCAAAATTTAACTGTTGTCCCATATCTTACCTTTTAGCAGCTTGCTGGATTGATAGTATAGAAAAGTCATCACTGTTAGTCAATCGAAATATCATTCAGAATACTCAAAGGAGTAAAATGATCAAAATCACATTGGATGCACTTCGAAGCAATGACAATCAAATGCCTAGACATAGACATACAGGGAAATTGCAAAACTACAGAATCTTATTTCAACCAGAGACTCCAACTCGCCCGTTTTCGACGGGAGATCTCCCGCCGAAAGCCCATTTTTGCAAAATCTCCCGTTCTCCCGTTTGGGATCTGATTTCTCCCGCCCTGGCTCTGTGTCTCCCGTTGGAAAGGATTTCTTACTTATTTGTATCGTATGTTGAAAAAATAAGCCTTAGATAGCACCAGAGAACACCTAGAACCCAAGGAACTTCGCGCCTCGCACACATCAACTTAGAGTCTCCTGTTTGCTAGGGGTTTCGGGCGGGAGAATCTCCAGATCAGAAGGTGCTTAGGGTTGGAGTCTCTGTTTCAACAGTGGAGGAGTAGGACAGCAAGCTTACTTTTTTAAACATCTGGTCATGTACTAGTACTTTAATACTAAGAAATGTTCTATGATGGGTCAATACGAATTTACTTCATGTCAAATATTTGATTTCTGATGTGCGAAAGATGAACACTGAATGACACTTTTGTGACTTATCCAACTTCTACAGAGAGCCATAATACTTGTTTAGATGGTATTTTCAAATTAAGGTATTTTCCAATTTATCCCTATTTTACTAGAAGCATTCTAACAGTACACACTCATTATAGTTTTGAATGGAAAAATGAAAGAGAGAAAAAATAATGAAGTGAATTAACATTCTTCAAAGCTCATTCATCATTACGCCTCAGAGTCACACATATTTACCTTGTGTATCGACCGCACTGCCCTCTATTGTTGCAAGTAGGTCAGTGCTAGCCTGTCTGGATGACTGAGCCTCTGCTCTGAGGGCTGTCAGACCACGGCTGGACAGACTCTCCTGGGTGGCGGTCAGTGTGCTGCTGGCATTCTGGACAGTGGAGCGGGCCTCGTCGACGGTGTCCACAACATCCCGATAGTTCTGGACGGCAGCTACGGCCAGGCGGCCGACCGGTTGGGCAGTCTCAAAAATACTGAAGGAAGGATAAAGGCGGAGACAAGAAGAAGAATTGAATCAAGAGGTGCATGAAAATACAGTCAAACCTGTCTATAGCGGCCACCCAACGGATACGGAAAAAGTGGCCGTTATAGACAGGTGGCCGCTATAGACAGGTAATCCAACTTTGTGTGCATTGCCTACATGTACATGTATCATCGTTGTATATACATGTACATTTATGTGTGTACGTATGCACACGTGTGTATCATGCATAGAACAATGCCGGTTTTTATGAAATTGTTGCACAGTACACTAGATGTAGCATGTGCACAGTCATGAATTAGTGCATTATTGTGACTGAATAAGTGATGAATGCAACGGTGGCGATCACTGAATGTTGCCCAGAAATGACTGGCACAGCTAAAAAACAGAAAAACACCCTGAATTATCAGCTCGGCTACGGCTCCATCGGGTTTTTGGCCGCTATAGACAGGTTAAAATCTACCGCGGGAAACAAAATTTGTGGCCGCTGGCCGCGTTAGACAGGTGGCCGCTATACACAGGGTCTTTAACATGGCTTTTCTCTCGGGGGGATTTTTCAGTGGCCGCTATAGACAGGTGGCCGCTATAGAGAGGTGGCCGCTAAGGCAGGTTTGACTGTACAGTTGAGCTTATGGCCTAGGAATGTACACTAAAAGTTTAAATAATGCTTAGGTATGTTTACATATTATGTACATACAAGTAGTACTGCTGAAACAACAGCTTAAGATGCATGCCTCCTGCATTTTTTCTTTCATCAATAGCAATTATTTCAATCCTCTAGTTTTTTCATGATTATAAAAAGGTAAATACTTCATTGGTTTATTGATATATAATGTTATAAATATGCAAGATTATACTCCCCTTCATTCAATTTCCATTTATCAAAGCATATTATGCATTTTGATGTTTGTTTGCAGGCAAAATGCAGACATCATATCAGATCGAATAACATCAAACCCAAATCAATTTTCGCATCATAAGTTGATTTTTACCAATTTCCCATCCAATCAAGGATGACACCATCCTTGATCTTACCTGATTGACTGCTGAGCCTGGTCAGACAGAGCTATCACCCTCAGCTCGGCCGTCGTGACGGTCAGCTCCAAGTCAGCCTGGAGGGCTTGGACGTCGCCCAGGCGACCTGTGACCCGCAGGTTGCCGTCCACCCAGCCATTCACGCCCCGCTGGTCAATCCCATCATCCAGCGGGAGGGCGGCGTTGCCCTGGGAGCTCCCAAGGTAGATTAGGTTGGCTTCCTGAAGAGTTTGGTCAGCATCTGGTACAAAAAAAAAAACAAACAATGACTTTTGATCAAGTGAGTTCCACTTTTAAAGTAAACTTATGAGTTACATAATGTAATTCTTTTCAAAAGTTCTATGTACTGACATTCCCAACTTTAAGACTGGTTCACAGAACACCCTGCATCTGTATATCTGACATTTCAAATTGGGCCAGAGTTCTTTGTCACGTCATTTGACTCACTAATGACACATTATGATTATTAACCTGTTGAAGACCAGTTCCGAGTAAACTTGGGCAGATGTCTATGGGAAATGTGTGTCATAGCAAAATCAGCCCGTCTTTTACGGGCTGATTATTTTTATCGATTTTTTTTTTATTGATTATTTTTGACAATGCGACTCTTGATTGGAATATGCATCATGGCATCCATTTCAAGGGTTATTCGTGAAATAATAAGTAATGCTAAGAACATCATCATCTGTAATTGAATGTGTTGAAGAGAAAACTTCCCCTGAGAGATGATATGGGGAGTTGGTTGTCGTCTTCTTCAGTGGTCACTACCACCACACCCAAGCAACATTGAAAACAGTTCTTTGCATTGTTCTTGGCCAATATCCATAAGGGGGTGTACAGTGACTGAAAGTGGCTGTAATCGTATCTGACTCACAAAAATTCATATCTCAACTGACTGCTGTAAGGCTGCTTCCACATGGTCTCTGATATTACCACTGAGGCAACTGAAAATCAGCGTAAGAGCTATTGTCCAGGGCCCTGTTTCATAAAGGCGTTCGTAAATTTATGCATGACTATACAAACAGCTGAAATATATTTGCCCATTTTTTTCCTTATGTTTCAACAAAGTACTACCGTACATCAACATTTCATCTACATTGGGGCAAAAATATACTTTCAACTAAAAACGTCTGTTAAAATGCAAGAATAATCATTATGATCTGCACATTCGCAATTTTAGATATTGAAATTAACACTGATTAGGAAATCCACTTGGCTTGCCGTATTACTGTCGTTTGAAAAGGTCGTGCATAACCTTACGAAGAGCGCTATGAGACAGGGCAAAGCTGATCTTCTATGATGAGTCATGAAAGAGTAGACCACAGGATAATTCACTGGCTGGTCTCAAGAAACATTTTGGAGTCACTTATAGTGGTAAAAAGGAAGGAAGTTTTCATGAACAAATGCATTCAAAGTAATTAACCCTTCTCTTCCCTGCAGAATCTCCGGAGTGCATTAAAACCATGGTACACATTTTGGTCAGTTTCTCATAGTTTGTTTTGATCCATACTCGTGTTTGCATAATTAAATATGACAGTGGCAAATGGTAATGATAAAGACGATAATAACAATGATAACAGAAATAATAACATAACAAGAGGATTTGATATTTGGAATAAAGATATAGGACGAAGAGAAAGAGCAGTTAAACAGCAATAAAGATCAAAGCAATTACAACATTAATGATTATGCAAGAATAACTAGATCCTCACCACTAATGGCTTGTACACTTTGGGCCAAAGAAAGGACGACTCCATTCAAAAAAGCCTCTGCCTCTGTGAGTAGCCTGTTGCTGTATGCTTGGTCAGTCTGGCAGATATTGAATATAAACAAGAAATAGAAAACAACAAGGAAAAGTAGAAATTACGCGGTGCGTAAAATATGTCCCCGCCGGAAGTAGCATTTAGTAGCAAAATGTACAATATTGGTAAAAAATCAAGGTCAAAGGTCAAAGAAGTCAAAGGTCAAAATTCTGTGTAGAAGTTTTGAAGCCCTCACCTAGTGCCATCACATAAAGCAAACGGAATCGAAATCGGGTTAGAAATGGCGAAGGAGTAGCATTTTGTAGCAAAATGTACAATATAGGTCAAAGGTCACGACTGAAATTCTGTGTAGAAGTTTCAAAGCTCCCATGTAGTGCTATCATATAAAGCAAACAGAATCAAAATTGGCTCATAAATGACAGAGAAGTAGCAAATTGAAGATTTTGATCACACACGGACGCACACACGGACGGACACACGGACAGACGGACGGACGGACACACACACGTACGGAGCCCGTTTCATAGTCCCCTGCTCGAACACGTTCGGCGGGGACAATTACGATATGGTGATAATCTTAAACATCTTTGTGTAACTTTCAATATTTTAATGTGACAAAGTGATTAATGGCTAATGTCACAGATACGATTTCCAAGTTTATCCACTGCAGCTGTGTTGTGTATTCAGATACCTGCTCATTACTGTCTACATATTATGTCTCTTTTATCAGTTCTTAATTGAAGTTTTTCTATCATTATTCACCCCCTTCATTAGCAAAAAAAAAAGAAAAAAGAAAAAAGAAGTGAATGTGTAGTGCTGAAAACAGCTAATAACATGTCAACCAGCCTTTGCTGACAAAGATATGATGCAAGAATTGATATATCATTCACCTACTGACATAAGAATGGAAATTAAATTGCCTCTTAATATGTACATAATTTATATCAAAGCCGTTGCAATGATCCCCCTCCCCCAAAAAGGAAAATATTCCTAATTCATTTTCTCTTTGCATTTGTAATGACAAACAATGATCCAGTTATGAATAGTTAGTAAAAACAATTCTGCCATAGACAGTCTACCACTACTGTATCATAACCTTGACATTTACATGATTTCTGATCCCTGTTGTTAAAGGAAAGAAATCACAAAGCAAAAAAAAAAAATGGAAACACACAAAAAGTGGTGAGACAGAAAAACTCTGGTACATACCCTAGAAAGATTCATGAAAGACTCTGCCTCTTCCAAGGTGGCTTCAACGGAATCTAGTGCATTGTGGGTAAGGGCTACAAGCTGTCTAGTGGACTGGAACTGAGCTTCTGCAGACAGTACAAGGGCAACTAGCCGATTCAATTCCAGAGCCTTATGAAACAAGCAAACAAACAAATAAAGAAAGACATTCATTAAAACAAAAATATCATTTGCATCATCTTCGAACAGGCAATTACCGATCAAACTATGCATAATAATATTGATATTACATATATGTACTAAAATATGTGTCTTGGCTACCAATGTAATGTGAAACAAATACATTAGAAATGATGTGCAGGCGTAATGTATGAAACTGCTACTGCAAATGTCAATCAGCTTTCCATAATGGAAGTAGTCCACATGTCTTTCACATAAATCTGAGGTTAACATATACACGTTCTTATATCTACATTGTACACTGAAAGGCAGTTTTGGTCTCAAGAAGTGAGAAAACGTCAATATCTAATGACTAAAATCTGAGGTGAGGTCTCCTCATGAGTTGTTACACTCACTTGACTACAAGAAGGTCATATGTGGTTCCAACTGGATGCCGTTTTAGATGGCAGAAAACTCTAAGCATAGACACAATTTTTTTTCCTCCATCTGTTACTCATTTGTTTCTCTGCATTCCATTTGAGAGATGACTTGTTCTTTGGGTAAGTTCTCTCTGTCATCTGATAAAATAAGGTCAAGTTGACGAAGGAAGATTGCCTTACTTGAGTCATGACCATAGCAAGGAGTGCATCCGCCTCTAGGGAGACATTTCTGATCCGACCCAACTCCATCTCAATGACCCGTCTCTGCTCCACCACCGACAGCTCGGACACGTTCTCCCCGATAGATATGGCGTCGTCCACGAGCACGGCCGCCGTGTCGTTCCACATCCCAAGGGTGTCCACGAACCGCTGGACAGTGGCATTAGCTGACAGGACATTGTCCCGAGTCTGCTGGGCAGCAGTGTACAGGGCGCTCACCCGATCCCTCTGGACAGTGGACTGCCCCTCAAGAGCTTCAACGGTTGCTGAAAGGGTGGTTGCCTGCAAGGACAAATACACTCTAATGTGAAGGAAACCAACCAATCTTGTTCAGCTCAATCCATTCAAGTTCAGTCCAAGTGTGTTACAACTCATTCTAGCTGGGAAGAAAATATAGATTAAATTCAGTCAAACAATTTACAAGGAACATGATTGTGAGGAATATGAGCAAGACCCCCAGAACACACACAAAAAAAAGATTATCTATGAGAAGGAACGAACAAAATGATAAATGAAGAGTATACAGAATATGAATGTGAACGCAAGTAACACAAAGAGCATCAAAGGCAAAATCTGAGGTCTTCTGTCTTTTTTTACCAATTCAGCAAGCAGTGTGACATTCCTCTCAAAGGACACGCTGTCGATTGCCGCCACTTCCATCCCGAGGCGAGCAAAGTCATCCCTCAGGACTGTCAGGGCATCGCTGGTCGTCATGACGACGGGATCCAGGGTGCGCAGCTCGGTATCCTTCTCCTGTAGATCCTGGATGGAGCTTCCCAGGGCCTGTAGACTGGCGTGGAGGGACTCCAGACTCCCAGTAGAGTTGTACAGAGTGTCCACGCACTGGTCACACTCTGAAAAAAAAAAAGAGATTGACAGGTGGAAATCACTACCATAACTTTATTACAAGCTATTGTATGCTTCCTTGCATCCTGGCAAAGAGACAATTGTACATTAACACGAATTTGGAATCTTGTCAATTGGACTTGCATAAAAACAACCCCTCTAACCGATTCTCTACACATCTGAATCACATTCATCAATCTGCTCAAGCTGGTTGCTTTCACTAATTAGTTTGGTTTGGCTTTATTTCGGCTTTTTTTTCAGCATTTCAATACAAAATATCATCACTGATAATTATTTTTCAACATTACTGACAATACCACAATGTAAACATAACTTGCAAATTTGTTATCCGTAAACTTTTTTATTTCATCAAAATTGATTGTTTTGTTTTATTCATGCTCAAATCTCAGAATGCGATAGCGCCCTTATGGTTCTCAGCTGATAGAAAGCTATTAGTATTTTTTAAATATGTATTTAGCTTTATTTTTTTTTGAAAGATCATTCTCTCACTGAGGTAGAGCCTATTTTGCATCTATACTTAGATGAACTTTACCGCTGGCGGGTTGCAGGACTTACTGGTGCATCCGTCGGAGCTGAAGTTGATGAATCCTGGCAGGCATTCGTCACACACCCTCCCCGTGACACCGACCTTACAGGGGCACTGACCCGTGTAGGCATTGCACACTGCCTGTGACCCGCCCTCACTCCCAAGACCGTTGCAGCTGCATGCTGGATTAACATAACAGTGAAATGGTTGTAAATGGCAGCGATTTTCCTGATATTATCTTTAAAAAAAAGACACTCATTTGAGATGCTTGGTATTAACCCTTTAACTACACAAATGATTTTTTACTCAAAGCGAACATGCTACTCCTCCACTACCAGATTTATCTAGAGGCTTAAGATAAATACCTCAGTTGTTTCTCTATCTCAATTGAGAAGAGTTATATTAGCAATTGGGAAATAAATGAAACTTGTATTGTGGGGGGGAATTACTTAAATAACTGACGTAGAAATGCATACAACACAGTCAAACAAGCTCAACAGGCAGAGACACTGTCTGTATACCTGTTGCATAAAAAAGTGAATGTGACTAGTGAACATGAATGAGGCATGTTATAGTTACTGGCCTTCTGCCTTTAAAAAGAATGCATCTTCCAATAATGCAATAGACAAAATGAAATTGGATAATTGGACGTGTGTAGATTTGCAAAAACAACCAAAAGTTATAACATTTTGTTGTAACACTTTGTTGTACAAGGTGAGATTTAACAGTGTATGAGCAACTACATGTATGATAAATATGCACTTTATATGAATAATCAATCTGGTCATGATGAACATTGAGGAATCTCATCTCTGATCACAAAAAAAAAGCAACATTTTGTATTTCTAGCACCATATTGAAAATTGCGAACAGGTCATTACGCTTTATGGCAGGAAGACTCACCAAGACATGGCTGGTCTGGAAGCCCATAGCTCCCATCCTCACACCTGTCACACTTGGTCCCTAGCACTCCAGCCAGGCAGCTGCAGGTTCCCACGGCGTCACACTGCAGGGCCAGGGATCCAAACTCATTACAGCCGCACTCCCTGCAGCCGACGGACGCGCCGAAGCCGAAGTAGTTTGGCAGGCAACCGTCGCACCGCCGACCTGTGACCCCCGGCAGACAGGGGCACTGGCCCGTCTCGGAATCGCACAGGAGGTCCGACGACCCCTGAGGGCTGCAGCTGCATGCTGAATAAAAAATACAGTTACAAAAAGTGTAAGATTATGACAGTCTTGAGATAACTGGGTTGACCAACATGAAATATAACAAAATAATTATAGCTACCCTACATTGTCACAAGCAATTCAATAATAGAGCACTCATTGTCATATACATGTCAAGAATTTGAGATTCCCTGCCTAGTGACCTTAAACAAAGCTCATCTAAACATACCTTTTGTAAAAAAATTTGAAAAATGAAGGATCACTTGCTGTCGAAAGATATTTTGTACAGACGCGATTTAGTAGATACCTATGTGTATGTACATATTTGTAGGCTAGAACCCTTGAATATCGTGCATGGTGTGTACATATGAAAATATTTCAACAGCCTTGGGATGGTGTTTCCCCAAAATCTTTTATTCTTTTCAGTGTACGATATCAATATCTGACAGGAAAGTGAGATTTTTCTCTCTCTCTCTTTTTCCAAAAAATAGTTTCAAAGGGTACATACTTTGAATAGCAATCATGCTGTAGTAAAGCTCCCACTTGCCAACTGCATGTAACTCTTAAATGTTTGTACATTATGCTCAATTTGTTTCATACAACATCTGAAGCATTTTTTATGTTTACACAAACTTTTATTGCACTGAACTGCTGACAACTTGGAGCTATGAGTGTTCATAGGCCTACACCATACATGTACTTTATTTGAACCTCTGAATCTTAGGTGCAATACATCCATAGCATTAAAGGCATTATTTACCATTTGCAGATAGAACAAAAACCCAGCTTTAGTGCTTCGAAATCGTTGTAAAATGTGAGTTAGGGATAGAAACAACCATTGTAAATATTTTCATCAGGATAATCAATGTTAAGAAATGTTAAATATACAAAATGTGAACAATAGTTATAATAAAATTGTTTCTGGACTAAACCGTCTACAGTTATGGTTTACTGAGAAAAATAGTGATATCTTCCAATATCTTAGATTTATTGCAAAATTTGTGTGTGATAGGATGTTTTGTGATACAGCTGACCTACATATAGGCATCAAATGTAATAACTCAAACATTTTTAAAACCACTGTTTGTACCTTTAAATATGCACCATCTCACCTTGACAATTTGGCACACTTGCATTCCCATAGGTGAAGTTCTGACAGCGTTCACAGTTGAAGCCAGTGGTGCTGAACCCACAGTTTAGGCATTCACCCGTCACACCATCGCACGAGTTCGTGTTCCCGTTACAATCACACATCTGGCAGAATCCATCAGGGAGTTCAGGCTGCCCGTAGTAAAAGTCAGCACACCTGATGCACAAGCAGAATTTTGAAGAGATTTTAGTCTTTGTAACATTTGCTTCATTCATCAATATTTTATCATTAATTAGCTAACTCAAAAAAAAAACAAAAAGGAAACCGCAGTCATGCCTGGTCTTCATGATACAAAGATTCTGTATCAATATTCACTGAGCATACAATGCAAGTTCACCACGGCTACAGTACGCCAAAATGCCAGTATCTTGTGTACACCAACACATACTTTCACACACAAAAAAAAAATGTGTGGAAAGTATCCATACGGTGTTATGTTTCTACACAAACAGGTTTCACGCAACCTGAAATGCATCCACACAAAGAACACACATTCAAAATATTTACATATCACACAAGGGCCCAAGGTGTCCGGGTGCACACTCCAGACAGGTGACCACTTGACCGAGCTGGACACAGCGGTTTGAGAGGGCAGTGGGGGGTCCACATGGGCAGGGCTGACAGTCCTCGGATGTCCCACGGGTGGCGTCGCCATAGTAACCATCCAGACAGACTTCACAGTTAAAACCTGATGGAATTATTACAAGAAGATCTCACTACTTCTTTAAGAGTCTCCATAATCTAATATGCACAAGATTTTTGTGATGCATGAACCACTCATATATACCCTCTCACAGCAGCATGTTTTAAACAGAGGATGTTTGAACACTTCACAGTGATCACACAATTTATACGTCACACAATTTATTTAATCCATCAGCATAGTTTTTTTTTTCCATTGAGGTTCATGAGATGGAGCATCTGCCATCATTGACAGACATACAAGACTTAGTTGATTCAATTACTGCATATAATTACAAAGTACAATGTATTCTGATGAAACTATTTTTAATACATTCATGTAGCCCTCTAGACATTCTTTTTCCTTTTCTTTTTCCTTTTCTCCACCGACTCCACCGAACAAAATTGTAAATAATCAACCGTATGCATGACTGTGAATATGAAAAACAATGTCAACTAACAGGATTTTTTCAGCACTCGTGTTCATTTTCAATTAAACCCAGGATTTGTCTAATATTATGGTGGGTGAATGTAGGTAGTTAGCAAATTTTTAGCAAAGTTAGCATATTTGGTGCTCATATACAACCACAATTTTATTAAAGCCTCATTTCCACATTATATCAGAGATGACGGTAGCATGTTCCACCATGCAGTTCAGAGTATTCAAACTGAAAACACAATAAACAGACACATGAATAATGGATTAAAGCACAGCACCCCTTGGCTTGAAAGGACTTACCTCCAGTGTTGTCTTGACAGTCCAGACACTGCCCAGTGGTAGGATCACACCTAGAGCTGTGTCCGTTACAGTCACATGCCACACACGTTCCAAAGAAGTCATGTGATGTAACATTCTCTCTGCGATAGCCTTCAGCACACTCCTGTACAGGATAAGATCATATTAAGCAAATATCATGTTTATAAGGCTGAAATGATTGATATACAATGAAGCAACAAATAAAAGTGATGATATAATAACAAAGAACTTCATATGAATAAATGGATATTTGGAAGTTCTTATGCAAGGACAAGATAGCGTCATGGGAGAAAAAAAAATTACAATAATCCACAGACCATAATGCAAAATCTTGCTCAAAAATAGGAGTGAGAATTTGGGACAAATAAAAAAACAAGGAAAAGGAGAGAAAAATGGCATATATCTTATCATCAAAACAGTAAGTCCACTCCTGACAAACTTATCCCTTTTCTTTACTTCGTTCTTGCTCTATACATTAGTCTACACATATGAACATGAACACTTCAAGATCTTTGCATTTTGTGATGGGCCATATCATACTATATGACACTTAAAAGTTCCTTTTCTCAACATTTTAAAGCCTTGTGTTTCGGACTGGTACGTCAGCTTCACTCTCACCACGATCTGGGAAGCCAGCCATACTCAAAATAAATCAATGCCCCACATGTGTGCTGCTCCTTTCACTAGGTGACTTTTTGATTTCCGTTCAAGAGGACTTGCCCTATATGGGTTCTACCTTGTTGACCTACCTCACATGAGAGCCCCTGATATTCAGGACCACACTGGCACTCCTCAACAGCCAGAGCTCTGGGGGCAGAGGCATCGTAGCTTGGCGAGTCAGGTGATGTGGCCTTGTAGTAAGAAAAATCGCCGATGCTGGAGAGAAAGAAAGAATGTTGTGCCGTTGTTCATTGACAGACCTCTCAGAGGGCAAGTTCACTAATGTATTTAACTCTATGGATGTTTAGCCATGGGATGATAGTATGATGAGCCATGGGATGAGCCATATAATGCCCCTCCTCCCACCAATACATGTCAATTCTTGGGAATAAAGGGTGAACAGTAGTTCATGTCAGGGACAACCAATGTTGAAATACTCTACATAAATTTCAATTACATCAACCAATCCAATTGTGTTGACTCATCTCAGCCTATCATGGCAATGCATTTGGGGATATTAATACTAAAAGAAAAGCTTAAAGTCATATCAAAGGAAGACAACAAAAAGTATTATATTGACTTTATTATTCAAAGGCTTTGTCATCTTTCCAAAATATGATCATGTTCAGAAGTGATTACACAACCCGCAGGAGGAAAAGTAGTTCTTATAAACAGACCTGCCTCCTCTTCTTCCCTGTAACCATTCATAAAACACAAGGTGCATAATTCTGCCACTTGTAAGTAAATGAGACAGTTTAAAACTATTATTGTTGTTTTTGGGGTTTTTTTTACTAAACATTGATGACCACTTAATTACTAAACAAAACATAATAAGATAAATGCATGAAACAAGCAGCCTGTCAAACCTTGGATTCATAAATTGAAATACTGTATACCCTATTCATTTTCGCTAGTGTCATATTTTGCAAGATGAAATTTTCACAAGTGTTTGAAATTGTGATCAAGAACCACAAGTGTTATCACTTTTCAAGAGAAAACTTAGCAATTCCAACCTAAGATGCAAGAAACAGTGCACTTGTGTTGCAGGAGGTAATAGTTTCGTAATATACAAAATGTGATTCTACAGAGTTTGTTTCCAAAGATGGAACACTTTTAAATGCCTGTACCTTGTGACATGGCCCACAGTACTGAGCGATGCTGTCACAAAGATGCTGGTAACGTCGGTGAGGATGGTCAAGAACTCCGCTCTGGTGGGCGCTTGACCAGTCGCCTGGACAACCCATCCAGACCGCTCGCTGACTTCCACCAACTTGGGCGATTGATCACCTGGCTCCAGTGTTCCTAAGGAGTACACAAGCGCTCCACTTCCACTCTAGAAATATAAAGGGGGAAAAATTCCAGTAAATTTAATATTGAAAATTTAACATTAAACATGCTTTCGCAAAAAACACGTTTGAGAGTAAATATATGTGCAAATTTTGTTAAACTAACCAAACAATGTCATTAACACTTCAATGGGTGTTAAGCATATCTAGTCACCTCCACTGTTTATGATGCAAGATGACAACTCTGTCGAAGGAAAATTATTGAAAAGAGGGATCATCCTGATAAGCAGAAATCAAAAATTGATATACCATGCAATAGCTATTAGAAATAGACCAATAGTTTGACCAGGGAGGTGTAAGAAAAGGAGAGACAACTCCTGCTCTCCTTTGAAGGATGCGCGGCACCGCCGAGAAGTTATGCGCTTAACTACAGGTGGAAATCAGGTGCTTTGACAAAAGAGAGCATCAATAATCGGGACTAGCGCTCTCACGAGATCTAGAATACTTGCCCCTACTGCATTTCACTCTCTCTCTTTCAATGTGATGGCAACAATGAATTTGTGTACCTTGAATTGGAGCAGCGAATCAAAATGCAGTGTAAAACTGACAATTTTAACAGCAAATAGTTTAAAAGCACGCTGGAGCACGCTTTAGCGGAGTACTTTATTTGAAAGATCAAAATATCCCAGATTAAAGGATAGAAAACTAACATGCGGAAATGTGCGCATTATAGAAAAATATTCGGTTTTTAAGATCGCCTAATTTTCATTTCATTTCGATTTGCGCATTACGAAGAATCTAGAAATACATGTTTATAATATTGAATTCTTTTCTAACTACTCTTAATCAATTCGAGTATTTCATTTAAAATTTTACGGGGGAATAAAAGCTTGTAATTAAATGAAAGGTGAAATGCGTTCTTCGCCTCCAAACTTCGCCTTGCAACTAGAGCGGTGCAGAGCATGACTTCAAAGCGTATAGTGGAATGCTAGACATCCCATTGTAACGCTTTGAAACCAAACATGTGTTTGCATGAATTACGAACGAGTTGTCTCTCCTTTTCTTACACCTCCCTGGTTTGACTGTAACTGCAGGTACATAAGCCTACTGAATTTGATTTTACAGAATACTTTCATTCTTTACAGAAACAAGAAAGACATATAAACTCCATCCATCACATAATTTTCACTAAATAAAAGTAATATTAAAGATCAAACTGTTCAAAAGGTTAACAGTAGTAAAACATTCTTTTCATTTATGCCACTTTTAAAATAGCATGCAGTTCCTTGGGTTTGATAACATAAACTCATTTGTGTTTTGTATTATTGTACCATCACAAATAATACTCTATCACTGAAGTAACAGGACCTAAACACAGTAAGTTACAAATTAACCCATGGTAAGGTATAGACATGATGACCAAATATATTTCTGCTTACACAGATTTATAGGTATATCATTTCATAGTTGAAAACTAGTCTGAAGGCAGTGTTTGTCTGTATTTTGTCACTTTTCAAGAAATCATAAAGAATAATTTATTAGACAGGATGAAAAGTTAGCCACAGAAACTAAATGCAGCTAGCATATGACTAAATGCTATCATTTCATGCTGAAGCAAATAAAATTCCTCTGCATAGAACACAGACTTACATTCAAATACTACCAGTATACACTGTAGTCAAAATAGCTGGAAACTAACCTGAATAGTAACCAAGGCCTCCAATGCTACAGCGCCAGCCGAGGTCCCAGATGCATCGTAGTAATACACAAGGTCAAAGGTCAAGAGCTGGTCGTAGATCGCCAAGAGGTTTCCGACAAAGTCAGAGGGAGGTAGTCTCCACATTCCCTGAATCCCAGCATCCAGGACCACAGACACGTACTCCGTATCATCAATGGTGGTTGCCGTGATGTTAGGGAGGGGCTCCAGAGTGCTTGTGGTGATGAACACTTCCCACATATCTATCGCTTCTTCATTGGTGGGTACCACATACTGGAAATATACATGTGACATACAGAGTGCAGGAAACCAATCAACATGGTATTTACTCTCTGAGAGGTCATAGGTCAAATCTAGCACTTGTCAGCCAAGAAACTACACGATGAAACTCAAATAACAGGCTAGATTTTACACCACTGTTGCATCAAAGGAAACAGATCTTTATTCACTGCAAACTATATTGAATCAAACACACTAACCACTTAACAACATACACAATGTGCAATATATGGAGATGATATCTGTAGAGATTGATAAATACTACAGACACACAGTCCCAAAGGAAATGTATGAAATATCTTTCATTAGCTTCTTGAGATGAATTTTTGCATAGACTGCAACCAGTCACACATTCATATCTCCTCCTAATTACACCACATTTACTACAAATGCATCTAGTCCTGGGATGACAATTAATATTTTCCCATAGTTCATTCAAAAAAATTAAAAATAGCAATTTGGTAATTTCACATCATGGAACCTCTCAAATTTTAACAATACAATGAAACAGCTATCATTTCTGACTCAATCACTATAGATATTCTCTTTAAACAACTACATTTTGTATAGTTTTTCCAGCTGGTCTAAACAAGGATAAGAATTGATTTGTCCGCTAACAAAATCAGAGAATCTGTTCAAACATTTACCTGCACACTCCTCCACTGTGTGCTGTCACACTGACTGGTAATCCCCATACACACACAATCCAGACAGCCCTGGGGGTGTCCCTCATTGTTGTAGAATGTACCTGCCATACAGGTGTCGCACAGTAGGCCCTCTGTGTTGTTCTGCATAGAGCGGAAATATAAGAGCATTGGATTTTTTTTTTTATCACTTTTGGTTAAGTGTGTGGGTTTTTTTTTTCCCAGATCTGTATCATTTATTTTATATACATTGTATGTAGACATCTCTTCTGTGAGAAATTGACACATACTACACAAAATGGGTCATATAAATTTGCTAATGTTTCAAAGAGAGAAACATATGGATATCTTTTTTCTTGTATCAGAGAGATGTACAGCTCACAAGCGACAAGGAAGACAAATTGTATAACTTTTGATACATTGACTGTCATGCACATCTTTCACAAGGATTCATCGTTGCGATTTTCCTGTAATGTTCGTTGAAAAAGACCACCACCATATTGCACGCTGCCAGCCATTTTTACAGCAATACATATCACCTGATACAAATGATAAACATACCATTTGTAGGTTGTTAGCTGCTAGGGATGTCAATAAATATAATTCCAACATGGTCCATATCACACACACATACAGAAATTGTCAAGGCTAAATACTCTAAGTCCTGCTCAAGGCACATGATTTTCTTTTCATACAAACAGGGCTACATTTGATTGTGATTTAGTTCAGAGGCAAGAAACATGGCCTCACTGGGATGACACAAAACTTTGTATCTCAAATTTGGCAAAAATGTTTTTTTTTTATTAATGGTCAGATAATCAGTTAAGTGATGTCCTGTCCAAATCCTAGCTGTCTTACCCCAAAATGAAGCTACCATGGCATGTCAAAGGAAAGTCTACCTCATTTTTTATACAGTGCTTTGGCAGCCATGTTTGTTTGGGTTTTTTTTTTTTTTTTTTCTTTTTGCTCTACTGAATATTTGACATTTTGTAGATACTGTACGAGCTGAAATTTTCGCGGGGGTTTTATTTTCGCGAATTTCGCGAATCGCCTTTGAACCGCGAAAATAACAACGTGCGAATAGATAAGTACAGTTAGACCTCGCAACCGCGAAATTAACAACACGTGACAATGTCCTCCTAGTAGCAATTCGCGACAATATCTGTACGCGAAAATTTCAGCTCGTACAGTACTAGGTCTTGTCGCCACAGCAATGATGGACCACTGAGAGTGCTATGGCTCACCTTGCATGGGCATTGACCTGTGACAGGATCGCACACCGAGCTCAGGCTGCCATCCACGTCGCAGTCGCAGCGGGCACAGCCCTCCGTGGTCAGCTCCTTGAAGCCATCCAGACAGCGGGAGCAGTCACGGCCACCGACGCCCGGCTGGCACTGGCACTGACCGGTGGTCTGGTCGCACTGCAGACTGACCGATCCAGTGGGATTGCAGTCACATGGCTGTTTGCATATGACAAAAGCAAAACACAACAATTTGTTTGACATATTCTGGCTACATATTTTTGTTTTTTCATCTTGAAAAAGTACCTCCTAGATGATTTAAATAGGGTAGTATTATGCCATCATTTCATTTTCAAAGACTGTAATTCTATACATGTTTGCATGACAGGGCCAGCGCTATCTGGCTTTCATAAACTGTTCCATAGATTTTGTTCAGCTGATTTTGATTTGATTTATTTTGATACTGCATGATAGTACACTGGACTCCCGTTATAACGAAGTCCTTGGGACCGGCAGTTTTTTTTTCATTTTACTGAAATTTCGTTACAACCGAACAAATAAACAATAAACTAGAAATGTCGCTTTGGCGACTGGTATGCCTCCGCCATAATGCATGATTTTCCCAATAGGTCTAGATAGTACAATTGGGCAATGTGTGATTACATTTTCACAAAATTGGCAAAATACTGAAATGACAAGTTTGTCACAAATGTGTTGAATGTTCACCTTCCTTGACCTAGGTTTAATTGGATGAATAGGAGAGCATGTATCTAGGGATTTAAGGACTTTAACTCGACTTTGACCCATTCATACATTTAGGCATTGAGTAATTTTCAAGGTACAGGTGTGGAGAAAAAGTGCAATTTCTGAATTGAATAGTAAATTGTTACCATTTCCATCTGGCCCTTGACCCTAAAATTCATAAGATAATCACTTTCAGGTAGAACATGCATAATATGTGCTAAGTTTCAAGATAACTTGAGCCACTTCTGAGATATGGAGGAAAAAGTTAGTTCAGCACTTTCACTTGATCTTTGACCTTTTGACCTTTGAGGCAAAAAAAGAAGAAAAAAAAACTTTCCAGAGAATTTCTATTAGGTTACACTTGTATGCATACACCAAGTGTAAAAAAAAATAACCCTGCTGGCATTGCACGATAGGAGGGAAATAGTAAAATTTTGAAGTGTTGCACTTGACCTTTGACCCCTGACCTTTGACCCCATGAACCCTACATTCTCTAGATAATCACTTCCAGTCAGTATATGTATATACTATGTTCCATGAAGATACATTGAACAATTTTCCAAGGTATGGAGAAAAAAAAAGAAGTTTTAATATTTTTACTTGACCTTTTGACCTTTGACCTCATGACCCAAACTTTCACCAGAGAATCTTAATTGGGTAATACATGTATACACTAAGTTTCAAGAAAATATCTTCAGGCATTCAATAGATATGGTGGAAATAGTGAAATTTTATGTATTTGACCCTGACCTTTTGACCTTTGACCTTTGACCTCATGACCCAAACTTTCACCAGAGAATCTTAATTGGGTAATACATGTATACACTAAGTTTCAAGAAAATATCTTCAGGCATTCAATAGATATGGTGGAAATAGTGAAATTTTATGTATTTGACCTTGACCTTTTGACCTTTGACCTTGAGCATGTGCACCCAAAAGTTGATAGGCACAACTTCACCCCCTAATACACATACATACCAAGTTTCATTAGGATACCTCGACGGGTTTTGATAGTTACCTTGTCCACAAAATTCATTACGGACGGACGGAAGGACGGACGGACGGACGGACGGAAGGACGGACGGACGGACGGACGGACGGACGGACGGACAACCCGAAAACATAATGCCTCCGGCACCACTTCGTGGCGGAGGCATAAAAACAAAGAGCGAATAATGTTGCGGCCTGAATTTTTACTTCGTTGTAACTGGAATTTGTTATAACCGTGTTTGTTATAACGGGAGTGCACTGTAAAGCAGAAACTTGAATGATACAGATTTACTCAACTATGATCTCATTGAAACTAAACATATTTATTGATATACAATGGAGTTCCTGCAATTTGATGAGTGATGATGCATTACCTGACATCCCGTCGTACTGTTCAGCCCCCAGGTGAAGGTCACACATCGGTCGCATCGACGTCCAGCAGTGTTGGGTGGACACATGCACTGACCAGTGGTCACATCGCACACTTTGTCATCACCAAAGCAGTCACAAGCTGTCAGTGGGAAGGGCAGGTAATGCAAACTGAATAAATACACACTTTTTAAGCACTTTTCATTCAAGGCCAGTGACTTGTTTTTTTTTTCACAAAATTATGAGACATCTTTGTCTATCATTGATTGTTCCAGTAATGTTAAGAGAATTTTTTTTTTTGCTAATCCTTGAATGCAATGAACATCTATATACAATAGGGACATCCCTGGAACTGCTATGCCTTCAAACAACTTTTCCCACTTCCGCTTCGTGGTATCTACTCACACAAGGCAAGTGCCACAATGTGTCTTGCCCATTCGCTTAGAAGAAATTAATGTTTTTCAGGCGATCCCTTAGTATCCCCGCACCTCCGGTGGGCTCGTCAAAAAACCACTACAGTACACAATTCTGTACAACTTCCAATGCAGATGCTTTCATTACATACACTGTATGTACGGAAGACATTGACCGTATGTCATATCATCTCCACATGTATCACTAAAGAATGAAAGATGGAGGTCATCAATCATGATCATTTATCTTTTATCTTATGCTTAAGAAATCTTTATCCTTATCTTAGGAAAATAAAACATATGAAAGTGTGAGGTCCTGCTATGGAGCTACTCACGAGTACATCCCGTAGCTCTGAAAGAGAAGTACTCCGGCAGACAAAAGTCGCAGGTGCGCCCCCCGACGCCGTTCTTGCAGTCGCACTGGCCCCCATAGGCGTCGCACGTCATGCCGACACTTCCCGTGATGTCACAGTCACATGACATGGCTCCATCAAAGTAGAAGGTGGTCAATGAGAAGACACTGCCAAGGCACAGGGCTTCGTCCGACGTGCCCAGTCTGGATTGTTGTATACAGATACACACTAATATGAGATTTTCCTTTCATTATTGAGAGTTACCAATGACTAAGTTCAACTACCACTACACAAAATGCAGATATGTTTGACAGCATAGATGTTCATACATATTACCAAGTTGTTATGAATACAAATGCGTAATTGCAAATATCTTACAATGGCACACAATATATGTAGAGAAAGTTGGGTGATTTTTTTTTTCCACCCTTTCTGTCTGAACAAGTCATATTAGCTTGATAAAAATATGAAAAGATTACAGACATTTTCATTTCAGATATAACTTTTCTACAAAAACAAAATAGTTTTTGATACAAATTTAGCAACTCTCTATTTTTTTTTTCAGGGCCCAAAAGTGAAACAATGCCTTTAATCATAGCTACTTACAGTTACTAACAAGATTTCTCTAGATGGATGATAGGTAAACTAGGACAACTAAGAAAACTGAAAAAGAATAATAATAATAACGAGAAATATAGAATAAAACAAATAATACATGACCTAACTACTTACCTCATGTCATTAGTCTGTACATTACATACATCTGTGAAATTTTCAGCCCTCTGTGGCCCCAGTAATGGAGTTGAATCACTGTATTCAGTGGGGACAGCAACTACCTGGTCCTGAAATTACAATGCCAAAATGGAAATAGGTTTGATCAGATTCTTATCATATAAAATCATATGAATAGTCCACTGTTTGATAACACTTACATGAGGAAGATCACCAAAAGGGCTGAAACTGATGAAAACAAGAGTGTTGATCCTAATCCTTGCAAATTTTCTGACACCAAATTGAGGTATTTAACTCATATCTTTATTCAGATTTTCTACCTTTGGGCTATGATTTAATCAGTACCCTGTCTTTGGGCGATTCAGTGAACAGAGCAGCGCTGTCAATGCAATACTCTCTTTAATGACCAGGGGGGTGTTTCATAAAGCTGTTCGTAAAGTTACGAACGACTTACGAGCGACTGGTGATCAGTTCTTGTGGTGAATTATGGAAATTCTGATAAGTATAGCACATCAGAACTGATCACCAGTCGCTCGTAAGTTGTTCGATCGTAACTTTACGAACAGCTTTATGAAACAGGGCCCTGATCATAAATCTATGATGAAACATGATTGATCACGGGCCAATCATCTAATGGCTGATTTCTCACACAGAAAATATTCTTTTGCTGGCTTTGACAGACACCCTTACATTGTATTTGATATTAACATAACAACTGATGATTTGCTAATTTGTAACAAATAGGGGTTGAGCTGTTGGATGTGAAAAGGTCCCTAGGTTTACCAGTAATTCCCCATTATTCAAATGCCCAGGAAGAAGCCACGTCTCACAGTAATGTAAAATTCATGGCTGGGAAAATGTCTCAAACACTGCAAAAGACTCTGCAAGACAGTCCTGTATACACAAATCTAAATCCATAAATCTCATATGTGAATGCATTGTGACTCTTTCAGAACTTCTGTGACAGAAAAATCAATGGCTTTCTTCACATTTGCTAGGGTGACAAAATTCTGACTCTCTGTGCAGAGAAATGGATCACTTTCACAGGCTGCTTACTTTAGACGAGGAGTACATATTGACAAAATCTCCTGTCATATCAGCTGGCATGACACAAGACAGGCACATAAAGAAAGCTCTCTTAATTTGCCTGCTGCACGCACTGTACACACTGTCTGCCTCCCTACCAATACTGCATTGATTGCAGTTGCCATGGAAACAGCAGTTGGGGGAGGGGATTTGTTTACCTTGCTGCAACAGCTGCGAATGTTGGTCACGCAGACGAATTTGAATGCAAGCTGAATCAATAATGCTAGCAGTGACTTACATAAAACCATGCACACCCTCTTGATGGACTAAAGCCTCAATTCCTGGTGCTGACATAGAGTATCATATGGCATTAAAGATGAAAACTACACTGGGGTACCACAGAAGCTTAGTCTTTCACTTGTCAATTTGAAATGGTTGTTCAAGAAGTTCACTGTTCATTTGTGCAGCAACATTAGTATTCATGAGGGTACCAGCTAAACTTGACTGAAAATACATCAATTTACATGCCTGTCTTTGATATGGCAAATAAAGTGATCCAACATTACCCGGGTGGCAGGCCACAGTTAAAAAACTGAAAGACATACACGTAGATCACAGCATTTTTTCGGCCATAGTTCATAAATACCTAACACTAATTTTGGTTATGAAAAAGAAAAAAAAGATTTCTTATCAAAGACCAAGCGACTGTAATTTCTTTATTACACGAGAGAAACAATGACAAAGTTACTTACAAGCAACACTCTGCCACCTCCTTGTGTATTTACACCGACTGTGATTTCCCAGTCTCCCGGGTCCAGCTGAAATCTGTCTTCCAAAAGGGGGTCAACATTGTCGGCCACTCCATCGTAGCACCATTCCTCCAGGCAGATGGGTAAATCGGCGGTGCCCCTCTGAACTTCTGCCTGCTGCTCACCCCCCTCAGGTCTAATGGTGACGCTCACAGTGGTGGCACCTTCTGTAATTGCCCTGAGCACGATGTGGAACCCACCACTCAATTGAGAGGGGGGTACAGACAGGATGGTACTTGCATTCATCTGCAGACAGACAAAATTGGATTAAAATAAATCAAAGATTCACAACACACTATGGCCCTAATATGATGGAGGAACTTCAGAAACATTTAAATGATATGCTCAAAACTTGTTATCCCACTGTCAATGCAAGTTTTACTAAGAAACTGTGTAAAAGAAAGGTGCATATGTGACACTGTCTACAGCTTGTATTCTCTTGATTAGTGGAAAATTGAAGAAAACAAAGCAGAACAGAAGTTTAGAGTATTTCTTGGCACAGCTGTCAGTCAGTCACCTAACCAGCCTTCAGTGTGCACTTGAAAATAATGACATCAGTCAATGGTGACCAGGAAGTTAGCTGTGTGGTACTTTTTTCTCCAATCAATGTAATCAGTACATTCTGTTTTCTCAAAACAAAACGAACTGCTTTGTAGTTTTACTATTTATGCATTAGATTACTACTACCCATGGTAGTAGTAGAAAAGAGCCATTGCTTCAGTTCTCTAGAAAAGCGAAAGGTGATTCCTTCTTACAGAGTTCACAAAATACCGTCAAACAGCTTGACAAACTTCTTAACTCTCTTGATTTTCATAAAATACTAATTTTTTAGTGACATAAAAACAACTTCTTTCAGAAAAAGAAAAAAACTTACTGACAATTTGTAATTATAATGATTTAATGCATAAAGTCAGACACAAGTACTGTTCATACTTCTGCTACATACACCTTCATGATGATATTAACTGTTTATAAGACATATTGTTGTAGCTTGATCTACAACAAACATCCCTGACAATATAATTCATCACATCAGGTCTCCTCACTCACAAACTCTTACCATGCCAGAGAGTTCCACATAGCCGATGCCGAAGTAGTTATCAACATCCCGTCTCCAGAATGGACTGTCAGAGGTCTCAAACTCAGAGCTGATGGAGTGCAGGGTGGGATAGAATGCATCTTGTGCCACTCTGGAAAAAAACATGATATTAAGAGAAAACCAGAAAATTATCAGAATATTAGGAAGTAGCAATGATTTTATCAATTACGTGCATGACCTTGAAAGACTATGCGAACTTGATTGGCCGTGTTTGCGTACAACTGAACAGCTTCTTGAGGACACCAATGGCAGTGAATGACATGTCATATTGAACACTGTGGTGTGTGACAGATGCTGTATATCTATAACAGATATGAAACAGCTGCTCTAGTCAGAATGGTTACTGATACATGCATGAGCTGGAAAGCAATATTCGTTCTCTCTGCTTTAATATCCCTTCCATGCATTAAAGAAAAAAAATGACCACAAACAAAGATAGATAATCTTGTATGCTATTGTAAGTTTCCAAATTAATATATGAAATATCTCATAACATCACTTACTCTCATCTTAGTAATTTAGGGCATTTGTGGTATACTGGTGTTTCTTGGTTTATAAGAGCTTGTAGAATTCATCTAGAAACAGCAAATCTCTCACTTCAGTTTATTATATTTATAACATCAAAAAATTTGAATACATCTAAGAATAGAACAATGTCACTGCATCTGTTCTTTAATATACAAGTGCGCTAAACATTTCACATGGTGGATCATTTTCAAAAATCAATGGCATGGTCAAGAGTGAACTGAAGCAATGGCTTTGATGAAGTCAGGGTCACTCACCCATCACACTGCTGACCAATGACCAAGGGTCTACAGGAGCACTCCCCGCTGGCTTTGTTGCACACTGGACTCTCCGCCCCACCAACGTCACAAGCACAGGCCGAACAGCCATTTTCGTTCTCCGCAGTCAGGCTGTGGTAGCCATCCAGGCAAACGTCACATCGGCGTCCCCCTACGTTGGCCTTGCACGGACACTGACCAGAGGGGTCCTTGCTGCAAATGTTGGAACTGTTCATGGTACCATCGAGGAAGCAATCACATCCTGAATAGGAGAAAAAATCACAAGGAGATAAATTAGATGAACTCAAAAGAGACCAATGAATAGGGCATGCACATACACCCGACCTGGAGTCTTGTATGTATGAAGATGTTTTCTAATCTATGCAGTCATATACACACAAAAAAAAAAAAAATGACAAAATAGATGTCATATTGAAGACATCAAAAATAACATAACAAAACAAGCTCTTAACAAGCCAAGAAACATCAGTATGCCACCAATGCTGTAAATTATGAAGATAAGAGTAAGTGAGATTCAAGCACAGCTTATATGGTTTATGAATATCCTGAACACTTTTACCAGTCATAGGGCTTAAACCAGAGCTGGAAAAAGAAAAATTAATGATGCCTGAAGTCTGTATTTACAATGTAAGTCACACACATTATATTATTCAAACCATGGCCATAATGTAACACTATGCTAGTGATAAATTTTTTGTTCATTCTTACTTTACCCCTAGGATGTCAGCCACAAATGACAGAGATAATCCACTTCCCTCTTTTGAGCCCCAATGAAGTTGGAGTTCAGTTCTCATACATGTCAGCCTAGTATGAACAGTTTCATCCTGAGAAGTCAAGTAAGAACGGTGTGAACTACTAAAGACAGCCACTACATCAGAGAGTCAACAGCTGTATCATCTATTTTTCATCATTATAGTTAATGAATGCACAAATTCAACAGCAAATCAGACTGAACCACACAATATCATAATAGCTTATTTCTTATTCTTCCACCACCTGCAGTTTGAAATGAAAACCCGACTGTTACTTGGACAGAGACTTACCAAGGCATCCATTGGTGTTGGCATCGGTCAGGTCATAGAAGCCATCTCTGCACTCGTCGCACTTTGACCCCTGCACGTTGACCTTACAGTAGCAGTCACCAGGAGCCTGCATAAATCACAAATAATTGCATGTGGTTAAAAGTCCTTAGGATTACAGCCTCACTCTATAGCACTTCAAATGTTTCATGACATTCTCTATGTTCCCCCCTAGTCATCATATCCACACATGTAAGTCTCAAGGTGCTTCACAAATTATCAAGACTCAATACTACATGTGTCATTGTGAATGTACGAAATGCAACACTGTAGATCAGCGCCTCATATATGATAAAGCATTTTGCTGTCTGGCAAATCTCATCTATCACCTGAAAATCCCATATTGATGATAGAGTTCAATTGCTAATGAAATTGTGGATATCAACGGTTGTAGGACAAACTCTGATTACATCTTCTTCCATTAACTAGTACACAAACAGTGCATACACATACAATATATGTCCAAACTAATGTTCTTATCTGGAAAGAGAGATAACAGTTTTTCAGATGCCGTACCATTCCTGCTGGATTTGGTACATCATCGTTCATCACACACTCTCCCTTAACTAGCCCCGTGAGGGCGTCCTCCCTGGTGCCGGCAAGGAAGCAATTACATGGCTGGCAGGCATCTTCATCAGACTGGGACTTGGTGAGCGGTCGGAAGTAAAACTGCAAGCACAGCTGGCAGTTGATGCCTATCCAGAGAGATAAATTCACAGCAGTGAGAGAAAATAATCAAATACCATTCCTTTATTCTTTGAAACAAAAAGACGACACCTCATCACAGCACAAACCATTTATGCCACCAAGATCTAGGCAAAATTAACTGGAATTTTAACAGAAACACCTAGAAGTGCAGATTTCACCAACTCTGTGAAACTTCACTTTCAGAGATGATGATCATCACAAAACCCAGGGGCCACTCTGCGTCAAGCATAGATACTCAATGAAAGTATTAAAAAAAAAAAAAATATTATGAAATGAAATAATACTATCTAGTATGTCACAACTTTCGACTCACAAATCAGAAGTATACACTACATAACATATGTTTTATTCTACTAAATGATCTCATGATCTGAAAATCACATCACATCCTAAGGATTAGTGTTCCTCTCACAGTGCAATGCAGAAGACATTTCACTTCTTCATAAGACTAAACAGACTTGCTGTTACCTGCTGTGAAATTCTGACAGTCCTGGCACACGCCTCCACCAACGAAGTCTCCGTTGACGTTCAAACTGCTGCCAGATGCTGCAACAGCCTCATCATAAACACAGACTTCACTGTGATTGAAGCAGTTACATTCTGCAAATACAAAACATAGCAAAAGGAAAATCATAATTTACACATAATAATGCCCAGTTTAAATCCCCTCCAAATCTTCCATCCTCGATTTTTTTTATATCATGTTCTAAAGCCATTTATTATAAATTCTTATCTAATATATGCCTGAATGTATTAAAAAGTTACCATATATCATACAAACACATATCATAGAAAAAGGGAAGAAATAAAAAAGTCTTACGTTCACAGACGAAGCCATTAGTGCCTGGTTGGTACGACAACTGGTTGTAGAACGGAAGGCATTCGTTGCACGTCTGACCCTGCGTGTTGCCCCCGCACACACACTGGTAGGTCTCCAGATCTGGGTTGGAGGTCAAAGGTTGCAGGGTGCATCCAATGTTGTGGTCGTTGCACTCACACGGTGCCATCACCTCCAGATTACGCACTGTGTAGTGGTGCTGTACAGAAGGGAACAAAACATTTGTCAGTTCAAAACCAAAACAACCACTACAAATATGTACAAATTGATCAAAGTCAAGAAAGCTGCACTTTAAAAAGTCTCACTGAATCTCAGTTTCTCTCTTTGTCAAGCTTTCAACCTGGTTTAGCCACCTGCAGATGTATGATTAATTTGAGCACAAAACTGGTTCTATCTTGGGTAGTACACTTATCAATCAAAATAATTAATGCATCTATAGGTATGTAGATACCTATGTCTCTTTTTAAAACAGTAGCATGAAGATGATAGTCTCAACTCACAACCAGTGGACACATTGTACAATTGTACATGCTAAAGCATTCATCAATGATTAAAGACATCCCTGTTCCTAATCACCAAGAGCATTGACTTTAGATACAATAAAGGATTTTCCTAAAAGAAATTGGTTACATGGTCATTCTCTCAATGTAAACTGATTTTGTGTGGGTAAAACTGATAATACATGGCACAGAATAAACTAACCTCTACAGACTTTGCAACAATGGAAAGCCAACCCACTCTATAATAAATAACAACCTGTATCAACTATCACTGGGAGAAGAATTGTACTCACAAATTCATCCGAGAAGAAACCGAAGCTCCTCGGCATATTGTAAAAATTGATCTTGATGAAGCGAGCACGCTGCCAATCCTGATATGCATTTGGAGTGGACCAGCTGAACATGATCTGAGCATGAGGAGACAGATTGAATGCAGTATGTCATCAAAACAATTAAAACTGCGACTATTAGATGACATGTCAATGTACCGAAAGAGATAAAAATGAAGCTCTTTACAAATTGAGCAAATTACCACCTGAAATTCACTTCATTCTATTCAATGAAGTGAAGTACATTATTGCTACTTAAAAAATCCAGTGGTCAAAATGGAACATAGGTCTATTTCATCTCACACTAATGAAATTCTGCTAGATTTTAGCAGGAAGAATAGAAGTTTTACAGAATCTTCCCACCACTATGCACAGCAAAATACATTGTATAACTAATTGCCCATGGGAGACAAGCCACAAAGACATGTGGCTGCCATATTCAAGGTCTTTGATACATAATATCTCTCTGGGAGAGGCTCTAATGACCACATGAAGCAGACTGCCACTACAAGCAGTTGACCACTATTAACAGATGGTTGCTATGACAGGTTTGACTGAATACAGAAAGTGGTAAACAGTCTCTTCTGGGCCCGTCATAGATTCTTGATGATTCTATCTTAGTTATATTTTCTTTTCCTCACCATTTCATTCCGTGGCTGCTCGCTGAACAAGAATGTGGTGCACAGGACAGTGTTGGAGTCTATGACAGCTGTCACAGGTGGCACATTAAACAGAGAGGTGCACTCTCCCAGGCTTGAGACTTGGTAGAGCCACTGGGTGTACATCTGACCATCCTCGGATTTCTCAACGCCCACCTGGCCAGGCCTGACAGAGTCGCCCATCTGGATGGTGATGGACTCCACAGAGTGTACCTTTGACAAAAAGAATGTTTCAAAATGACTGAAAGTTTAATAGCACGCAAAGTTTTTCACAACATTAAAATTGATCAATATGAAAATTAATTCTTATCTATTATTGTAATTGGATGGAGCAAGAGGGGAACAAATTTTATTCCTGAACTGAGATGATCACTCTTTTTTCACACAGGCTTTAAATGGCATTACAAGGTGTGAGCAACTTTTTACCCTTTCATTACTGTTAATCTTTGCTTACAATAACCCAAGATGTGCTAGCTGCGGACGGAACACATCTGCCTCTATGGGGCTAAACTCTCAATGTGAAGCATATCATCCTTACTGGTGCCATAATGGAAAACTACAAATTTGTTATATCTGGAAAGATTTCTCTATATCCCCCCCCCCCCCCACATACACACACTTATTTTGCCATAGACCTACCACTCTACAGTACCCTACCTTTGTTAGCTTACTCATGGATGTACTGGTACGCTGTCCACATCATACCCCACATCACTTTCAAAATATGTGTGCCTGTAGACAGTACTGTAGTGTAACCCTGCATTCATCCGTGCATCAGCTATTGCAAGAGTAGGGTAGTGTAGAGTATTATATGGCAAAATTAGTGGGGGGTCATATGGAAGTCTTTTCGATTTTTTTTTCTTGTACACCCTTTTTGAATTTGCGGGTTTCTCATTCTTGTTCTGTTTTGTATAAGTACATAACACTTGAAATTACAACTAAATTTAAATTATTGCACACTGTCACTGTTGCAAGTTTTTACAAGTTAATGAACATAAACTACCCTGATATTTACCTCTTGCAAGTCAAGTATTATTTCAGAATCTGGACTGCTGAATCCTGCTTCACTCAACCTGACTCTGGATGTGCTTTGCCACCATGTATAGCTCTCTCCAGTCGTAGGGTCCAAGTCCACCATGTACCGCGGAGGATGAGCTAGAGCCGACACATTGGCATCACAAGTAGAATCAATCCGGTCTTGCGGGGACTTACTGTTCTCTGTGTGGGCTAGAAACGTTTCAGCAGGACTTCCACACGTTATGTTTGCTGCGATGGGTTTGTTCAGAGCAACGTTGACGGTCTGGGCCACTGTCGACGAACGGGTTGACAAAATCAGAAGCAATGAAATGCCCAATAGAAGCCTACGTTTAAAAGACATGCGTGGGACTGAGCATGTAAAGTCGTGTATGAAAGACATGATTTCATCTGTAAATAATCCCACTTTGCTTCAGAAAGTAAAGCTTTCGCAGCATCAACACTTTGCTGATGTTCAAAAATGTGCAGACTCGTCAAATCAGTTGCATTTACGACACGCTCATACCCGTTTTACTTCGTTATCCACATCCGTTCTCTTCGTTTCCAACGGACGCTATTCTCGCAGATGAAGTATTTGCATAATTAATTGATTATTTGCGGCAACGGTGTGGTCACAGCTGTATTTAAACTGCGGACTGCGAACAGGTGCACAGTGATGAGTAATCAGGGCAGAAGCTTATACCACACACAATAATCAGGGAGGTGTCGGGTGTTGGACGTAAACTCTTGTCTCCAAAATAAATGCTCGATATGACTCATAAGAGCGCCGGTCGTTACTGCAGTTTAAATGCCAACGCTTTATGTTGCTATGGATATTTAAAGATCTCGGATAACGCTTGCGCTAGCGCTCCCGTTCGGTTTGCGCAACAACGTCGGTATTGCGGATAGCATTCCGCATCAAGGAGAGCAATAATGATATTACGGATGGTATGTCCCAATGTCAAATCATTACATATGAACGGAAATGCATGAGGAACGTGGAACAGAGGGAGAAAATTGTCGTACCAAACCCCTTAGTCATACAAACGTATGGACACCACAATATAGGTATAAGGTTAATATATATATATATATATTTCTCTCCCTCCCTCGATCCCTCTCTCCCTCTCTCTCTCTCTCTCTCTCCCTCTCCCTCCCTCTCTCTCTCTTTCATGGATCGATACCATTATGCAGTTTATGATTGAAATGTGATAGATATTTTAGAGATTTAGGTTTAGGAGTTAATTTCGATTTATCATGAAATTGTATTGAATATGGAATCAATAAAAGATTATGGAAAAACAAAAAAAAAGTTTCATTGCAAAAAGGACCGCCAGAACGAAAAAAAAAAAAATAATATGAAGCATAACTAGTCCGGCACCAACCGGGTAACATCATCCCTGACTGTTACTTTCTGCGTGGCTGTTGTGATTTTCTTTTTTTTTTTTTTAATCGTGCTGCCGATGCTGTAAAGTCAGTCTTGGAAACGTGAGAAAATTGTCATTAATTGCAAGTTACGTACCTTGCACTGCTCGTAATTTAAACATTGTAAATGCCCTTTGATGGTTGGTTTATGCCCTGTTACCGTGGTTGTCGCAACGAGTCAACATTGCTGCATGATTGGAACTTGTTCTTCTCTCCTTCTCCTTCTTCTTCTTCTTCCTCTTCTTCTGCTTCTTCTTCTCCTTCTTCTTCTTCTTCTTCTTCTTCTTCTCCTTCTCCCTCTCCTCCTCCTCCTCCTCCTCCTTCATCTTCTAATTCTTTTCTTCATCATCTTCTTCTTCTGCTGCTGCTGCTGCTGCTGCTGCGCTGCTGCTGCTGCTGCTTTCGTCTTCTTCTTTTGGAATCTTAATGGAATAGGTTCCAAGTGCATCGGTATCAACAGTGCTTCCAGCTAGACGAGGCTTTTACTATTAATGGTTGAATCTATGTGTTGCCATGTTTAGATTGGAACTGTGCCATATATAGTGGATCGATGTGAAGAATTCTAGGCCCTACTCTGTAATATAACAGGAACTTCATTAAATTAAGTTCTACACATTCCCCTGAACTGACAGTGTCAACATTATTCTCGATGTCTTTTTGGAGGAGCTTTATTCGTCATATTGTCAACAGAAAACAAGTATCCTTCTCTATACACATCTCTTATTTTCTTTCGTTCCACTGTATGCTTACATCATAAATACTACTGTAAAGTTTCCATGCGTGTTTGGGGTGGGTGTGTATATCAGTCACTGTCCTAGAAAACAAGAATCATAACTACTTTTCTCTTACTTTCTATCGTTTCACTAGGCTTACATCACGAATTACTGTAAAGTTCTTATGTGTGTGGGGTTGGGGGAATTTCTCTCCTCAAATTTTTGGGGTATGCCCGCTTGACCTTACACAAAAACAAACACTAAAAGTATGTACAAACAGATTCTAAATGAATGTATTTTGATAAAGGCAAGCGAAGCGAACAAATTAAAAAAGAAAAAAGTAAAAAGTAAATTAAAAAAATGTGAATGCAGTAATATTAGTAGAACACTGGTTGCTCAATGACTGCGCTGTGGAACCTAATGTATCACATTCCGTTATGTATTGTAGTCCCCATTAAGTTTGCAGACTGACAGCGCACGCACACTGACACACGCGCACACACATACACACGCACGCACGCACAAGCATACACTTGATACACACCCTCAAAATTACTTTTCCACGAGGTGTCCCCCCCCCCCCCATGTCTTGACCCACGGTACCCCACTGCTGAATACCTTAAACAAGTGGGACTGTTTCAAGTCGATAAAACACGCAAAACATGCATCAAATAATTGCACCATTTACAACGTCAAAATGCAAAAAGTTCTCCCCGTGATGGGAGGGGGGACGTCCCCATCCAACACCCTCCCCCTCGCTCGCTCCGCTTGCTCGGGCTCGGTCGCGTTCATGAAATCAGTTTATTTGGATGATACTATTTTATAGGCAAATTGTTCAGTAATAATCTACATCAAAATATACTGAGTACCTAAAATAAGTGGGACTGTTTCAAGTCGATAACACAAACAAAAACATGCATCAATTTGCACCATTTCCAACATCAAAATGCAAGAAGTTCTCACCGTGGGAGGGGGACTCCCCCTCCCACACCATCCCCTCGCTAGCTCTGCTCGCTCTTGCTTGGTCGCGTTCATGATATTCAGTGTAAATACTAAAACAGAATTTATTCTGATGATACTATTTTATAGGCAAATTGCTCAATAATAATCTACATCAAAATATACTGCTACCTTAAACAAGTTGGACTGTTTCAAGTCGATAAAACAAGGAAAAACATGCATTAAATTGCACCATCTATACAACATCAAAATGCAAAAAGTTGTCACGGTGGGAGGGTGACAACCCCCCTCGCACACCCTAGCTCCCCCTCCCCCCCCCCCCCCCCCCAGATGAAATCCTAGATACGCCAGTATGGGGATTGAGAACTTCCTAAATTCCAAATAACTGTCCAAAAAATCTCGTTACATAAAGTGTCAAAACGCACCCCCTTGAAAAAAAGCTGGTGACGCCCCTGTTGTAAGTTTTCCTTACATCAAGAGAATGGCATAACGATTAGATGCGAGCGAGCTTGAAAATTTTGACATTTTACAGTCCAAAAACTGCCGTTTCTAGCTATACTTTTTCGCTATTTGGAAATTAAGGGGGCGCACCGGGCGCAACTGCTGGCAATTACTGGCAGCAACATCAGCAGAATGGCATAACGATTAAATGCGAGCGAGCAAAGCGAGCGAGCTTGAAAATTTTGACATTTTACAGTCCCAAAACTGCCATTTGCAGCTATATTTTTTCGCTTAGGAAATTAGGGGGGGGGGGGGCGCACCGCGGGCGCAACTGCTGGCAATTACTGGCAGCAACATCAGGAGAATGCAGGCATAACGATTAAATGCGACCGAGCGAAGCGAGCGAGCTTGAAAATTTTGACATTTTGCAGTCCAAAAACTGCCGTTTGTAGCTATATTTTTTCACTTGGAAATTAAGGAGTTGACGCATCGGGCGCAACTGCTGGCAATTACTGGCAGCAACATCAGCAGAATGGCATAACGATTAATGCGAGCGAGCAAAGCAAGCGAGCTTGAAAATTGTCACATTTTGCAGTCCCAAAACTGCCGTTTGTAGCTATATTTTTTCGCTTTGGAAATTAAGGGGGCGCACCTTGCGCAACTGCTGGCAATTACTGGCAGCAACATTAGGAGAGTGGCATAACGATTAAATGCGAGGTTGAAATTTTTGACATTTTACAGTCCCAAAACTGCCGTTTGTAGCTATATTTTTTCATTTGGAAAGTAAGAGGGGCGCACCGGGCGCAACTGCTGGCAATTATTGGCAGCAACATCAGGTAAATGGCATAACGATTAAATGCGAGCGAGCAAAGCGAGCAAGCTTTAAAATTTTGACATTTTACAATCCAAAAACTGCCGTTTGTAGGTATATTTTTTCGTTTTGGAAATTAAGAAGGGGAGGGGTGGCTCCCGGTGCGCCGATCCGCCACTGGTAGTCAAGGATGTCGGTTTACGTTCATGATTGGGGGAGGTATGACCAGCGAGGGGGCGTCGAAGTGACCAAGCGGGGGAAAGATGTCCAAAATCTGAACTTTAGAGCATCCCCTAATTGTGTGTGTGTGTGTGTGTGTGTTTTATATACACGTTTGTACATGGAAAAGTTAGGAAATAGCCTAGGTGTCAGTTCTCCGTACGGATGTACAGTACGGTCGATAAATAGTAAGCACTGTAGAATACTAGTAGATATGTATAAAACCCCCAGTGCTGCCAGAGCCCGGGGTGCGAATTGTTTTTGCCCACGAATTTTTTGTCCCTGGTACAAAATAAGAAATTTAGAAAAAAAAGTATTAGTGTCCGGCGTTGAGGTCGCTCGCAAACTGAAGTGGTGATTCTTTTTTTTTTTTTTAAGGGTCTGAAGGGGGGTGCGTTCGCACCCAACGCACCCCCCCCCCCCCCCTCCCCCTGGTGACGCCCATGGTACCGCCAAATATAATAGCATCTCTCAGATGTTGCAGCTCTGTGAGAGAAGTATACACAGTACTGGACTCACACCTGTAAATAAAATGGAATGTCCCAGACCCCTTCACAAAGTCGTACAAAATGCATACCAAAATAAATTGAAGAAAAATATAATACAAAAATCAATAATGCAATTTGGCAAAAAAAAAAAAAAAAAAAAAAAAAAAAAAACAACCCCAAAACAATAACTGCAGATATTGACTATGAATTTCTCTACAAACTGCATTTGGTTGAAAGATGAAAGCTCCTCTCATAGAATTTGAAGGGACTATATTTCATTGGGGGCATGTACACAAAATGGGTGATATTTTGAGTGAAAAGTACCCGTAGTCTGGCTTTGCGGACCCTTGGACAGAGTTTGAGCTAAAGAACCCTCCTTGGAAATTTGATGGATGAAAGGGTATATCTCACTTATCCAGATTAGAGAAGATGAAACGCCTCATTTCTCCCAGCTATATTACAATTTTTTTTTTTTGCATTTTGAATTTTAACACACCTCTCTATGGGGAATTGTTTACCTGTGTGAGCCCTACTGTACTCGGGGGGCCAGACGACAGCAACACCCGACGATGATGGCGCCAGACAGAAATGCTGATGCTGACTCTTGGAATGATAAGTTGGATCCAAAGGGATTGTAGTAAAACATTTCCATTCTTTGGATTCCTTTCTTCACCACAGCGTAACTGTCTTAAAAGGGGAATTCCGTCCACTCCAGCTGTCAGTTTCCTCAAGTTATTGGGAACGATAATAGATTCATTAAAGATATAACCAATGTCAGGATATGTTAAACACATTTCAGTGAAACAGCTTATCGGTCAAAGTCCCATACTTAGCGTCAAAACTTTTCTTTTGCTTTAAACATGAAAATGCTGGTTTTTTTTTTTTTAGATATTCGGGTATCTAATTTAGCAGCCATTACGCCTCCATAAGCATGTTTGATATGAATTAGTAGATACAGACGATATCTTTTAATTTTTTTTAAATAACAATAAATTCAAAGAGAGGAATTTAGTTAAGATTTATGTGGACCAGTTTTATATACATAATTACCAATATCGCACGAGATTAAAACGTATAAAAGTAATGAAATGGTTTTACATGTTTTCACAGATCAATATTGGTCACAATTACGTATGATAATAACTGGATGATATGAATATGATCACACATCATGGCTTAAACAAGTCTCTAAACAATTCAGTCTCTTAACTAAACGTCCTATATTCCTTGACATACAGAAATAAATCATATCCCTCTAATCAGATTGCTCTATAATAGAACGACAACGATCTTAATTTTATTTTGTGTCCTAACACAGGGGAGAGGCCTATAGCTGCTGAATTATTCACAAAAATAATAATTTTTATTGTCATGTTCGCTCAAGCCGAATTCACTCTTTGAAATATTCATTTCCAGATGACATGTATCATAACAACAACAACAACAAAAAGAGAGATAACAAATAAGTTTGCAATGAAGCAAAATTTATTAGAGAGAATGTAGTTTCAACCAAGATGAAGAATTTGAAAATAAGCAATTATGATGAATAGTGCCAACTGCAGAGATAATGATAAAGAAACCTTAATTTGCGTTGAGTAAATGCAAAAATATTAGTAGAATACATCACAGAAGTTTGAGGAAAATCAAACAATTCTTTCAAAGGATTTTTTTTTCGGGGGGGTGGTAGTTTCAGTACTGCATGCAGTAATTCGTGATGTCACAGTTGGACAACAATTTACCATGCTAAAGAAAATAATAAGAGAATTCAACATATTTTCATTTTTCTATATAGCGTAATGAAAAACCACTTGGCTTACTTCTTTTAGAATGCATGAAAAATATTATTACCCTCATAATGACATGTCAGTGATTACAAGTTGAAGGAGTGTATACTTTCCAGGAAAACAATGAACATTTTTGTGGATTTTTTTTTTTACATTTTCTTATACCGTCGTCCAACTGTATAATAACGAATAATAAGTCTTATCTTTAATTGACAGTTGTGATGGGATAGTTATTGGGTGCATTTTGATGTAAAACCATTAGATATTATTGTACAGAAAAAAATATAAATGATCAATACCGTACTTATTAAAGAAAAAGAAAAAACAATTATTACCTCCCTGCCAAACAAGCGCAAAATATGAGCGACGGTACAAAAGGTCAAGTTCATTTTCAATACAGGGTCGAGTTGTTCATATCTTCGAGGCCGTGTGTTTGGGGCGATTTGTCTTTTACGTTTATTCTAATGAAGGGAAACGCTGGCCGAAGGTGGCGGAGCGGAGATTCTATCATACCCATTGATTGGCTCGCCAATCGTCGGTATCATCCTATTCTGGGAGTAAAAAGGCCGTGATTTACGGTCAAAATGACCACACAGGTAAGACGTTGCAAAATTTAAGCATTTTCTCGCTGTTTGTGTGGATAAATGTTACATTATGTTCTCAACTGAAGTCATATTATCGCATTTCCCATGGTGGGTCATTAAGTGTATCATACCCTGCAGCTTAGTCCCATATATGCATAATTTGTGTGGTTATGGTATTGCGTAATGTGACATGGGAAGCAGTCCTAAATAAAACGAATGAACTGAAACGAAGGCATGAATATGCCCACGCATTATGTATTATCTGCCTAGCTAGATGTGCCGTATGTAGCTGCAGAGTTCGGCAATTGTGCACTTTACGGCCCTATATTATCGGTACCTCATTCGCCGTGTGCTAAGGTGATATCCCATAAACCATTCCGCACTGAATCAGCTGGCGAGCTTCTCTTGCTGTATGGAACGCCGTTTGACAAGTGATAAGGTCAGTAAAAGCCCGCCTCACTCATGGCGCTTCTGCGGAGCTAGCTGATCGCGCAAACCAACCACGCGGGCGAGGCTTGCGCTTGTGTGTGTGTGTGTGTCCATGTAGTGGCTGGCCGTAAATCGGTAGCTATACACACTTCGCACGGCGTCTGGTAGACTGTGTAGACGAAATAAACACTAACAGACTGACGAATCGAGATAAGATTTTGTGTTTTTTTAAAATTATTTTACAGAATAATTCCGCCAAGGCCGCAGCGGACATACGCCCTCCGCAATAGGTTTAATTAGTGATACTTTGCTTTAATTTAGCACGCAAAATTAATTTATTTAAAATTCATGATTGAAGCACGGAAGTTTACCACTCATTGCGTTCCAGTTGTGTGCCAATCAATGCACAACTCGCGCTCGATCACGCCGCGCCGCACAGGCAGGGAAGGGCGTTAGAGCAACCATGTGGCGTACCGTAAGAGCTTTCATCACTCACACGCAAATTGACACATCCACACACACTGCACTGCATGCATCCCAACACGAAATCTCACACACATGTACACAGTACAGTGCCGGAAGACCCGCTGTCGAACCGCGGTGCCTGATAGGAACTCGAATTCACACGCACTGCTCGATTAGGGTAAAATCTCGCACCGATAATATAGGGCCGTAAGGTGCACAATTGCCCAGAGTTCTGTCTCATTTTTTCTTTCATTGTGCATGGTTCAAATGACTAAACAAAGCTGTGCTCATCGACTGCAGCTAGATGCATTGGGACCATTGCCTGGAGTGTCTGTAGGCTCGGCTTGGTAGGTAGTCTAGTCTGTCTGTGCACCATTCCAGTGATAGAAATTAGAAGTACTAGATCTACTCCAAGTAGAACGAAGGATCGGATCATGCAGTCTGTATTTATCATCAAGGATATGGTATGCGGAGCAGAGACTCCATCTTGCTTCACAGAATCCCTCTCCTACAGGCTGAAGGCTCTCATACTACCCAATATTGTTAGGGGGATGCTCGAGTACAGAAACCAAAGAGTACTTTTACACACTCTACGAACTACAAGCGCATGCAGTGCAGCAGTGGCAGTGCAGTGTGTGCGCTTCTCTTTTGTCTTTGATTATCACCTTGTAAGCGTGTAATTAGCGTGTGGACGAGCTGATAGTTGTGTATTTTTCCATGAAAACTACACCCAGATCTTTGATATTTCAAACAGTTCTTGAGCACATACTATATTTAATATTTATATCTAAATTTATGAGATGTTAATTTTACCATTTAAGTTTAAATTTAATGAGCTAGGACAGTGAATGAGACGTAGGCCTCGCGAGGAGGGTGAGGTACATTGTACCTCACCCTTTATGTCCATAAGTACAATGGTCAAGCATTCCCCAGCAATATTACAGGATTCTGTTGGCCTCCAGAGGAGAACTGTAAAAGTATATATATATATATATACATATATATATATATATATATATATTTAAACACCTTTGGACAGACAGATTTTTCTGTCTGCACCTGTGAGTATAAACATTCACAGACAACACTGTCACTCAAGCCACCCTATCATCTTTGCTGTTTATTTTGGTCTAATGCTACTAGATTTATTGGAGTAGAATAACAGTCAGAAAGAGGAAGTATTTCCTAGGACTAACAGTCATCCAAATGAAATTTACTGTGTCTCAAGTATTGATTAGGATCTATGATGTGTCACATGAGTAATAAGAAGGTTAAGAACTCTAGACTGTAGAGATATCTGTTATTGTGCAGTGTCCCTTTCCCTTTCATATTTCTTCCCGCATCCCGAGGGAAGGAGATTGAATAAACGTGGTCTACAAAATGCAGTCATAGGTTTATTGAAAGAAGTATGCTATTTTAAAAAATAGATATAGAGAAACAAAAAGACTTTATCTACAAAGCATGGAAACCACAAGTGCAATTTCAATGGAATGTTAGTGATATTCAACTACAAGTGTGGTCCTGTGCAAGATGCAGATGTGATGTGTTTGATGGAATGTATTGTACTTCCTGTAGTATTTGGATGAATTTCTGATCTCTGTTGCATGGGACAATAACTTAATTTGGACAGTTAATTGGAATGAAGATCTTACTTTTAAGTTATCCCAATTAAGCAGTGACAACTGTACACTATTATTCCAGTCTTACGCATATCCTTGCAATAGAGGTTGTGCCTGACAACCCTGAATGCTCCTAGAGCCTCTTTACTCAGATGAGACAATTTGGGATAAGCTATGAAATTCATAGGCATGATATTTGACATCTTAAAGGACAAGTTCACCTTCATAAACATAAGGATTGAGAGAATGCAGCTATATTAGTAGAACACATTAGTGAAAGTTTGAGGAAATTGGACAATCGATGCAAAAGTTATGAATATTAAAAAATGTTTGTGTTGGAACCGCTGGATGAGGAGACTACTAAGGCTTGTGATGTCATATGAGTACAACAGTATAAAGAAAATGTGAAGAAAATTCAACATTTTTTCACTTTTTTCGCATTATAAAACAACTCTTGACTTGCCTCTTTCTAAAGGCAATGGGAATAATATTACCCATAACGTATGTCAGTAACGAGTCAAGGGAATGTGTACTTTTTTCAAAAGATGAAATTTTGTGAAATTCTCTTTATATTTTCCTTATATTGTTGTACGCATGTGACATCACACACTGCAGTAGTCTTCTCATCCAGCGGTGACTGCACAAAAACTTCAAAAATTCATAACTTTTGAACGGATTGTCCGATTTTCCTCAAACTTTCAATGATGTGTTCTACAAATATTGCTACATTCTCTCAGTCCTTATGTTTATGAAGGTGAACTTGTCCTTTAGATAACACTTCCATAAGTCCATACAACAACATACAATTATTACAATATTAGTAGCTGTTCACTATTTGAGCGTAGGGTGCCATAAGATTTCCTGTACTCTTATTGCTTTCCTTGTGCAAATAATTGACTTGATTTTGATCTATTGTTGGTGTGTGTGTTTCACCCATCCAAGGGTTTGCAATCATTTTTTTTTTTTACTAGAACCTACATGTATAGTGTCAGTTTCTTTCTGTCCTGTCTCCATCTATCTTTTATTTCATTTATCTTTCTCTCTGTCTATCTCTCTGTGTCTCTGTCTCGTCTTTTGTACTCCCTCATACTCTATCTTTACCGGTTTTTATCCCTTTTGTCCTTCTTTGAATTCTGCATTTCCATGTTAAAGTTTTCATATCATCCCCTCCCTTCTCTTTATGTCCAGCTGTCCATATGTTGCCATATGCTTTTCATTTTTCTTTACACAACATTTACATCTTTTTACTGTGTAGTAGAAAATGGGAAAGCAATGTACATGTACAATGAACAAAACACATGTGCCTGTGAAATTTGATTAAACAGTATTCTGATTTTGTTTTTAATTCTGTTATGACCTTTGTGACAGCGTCAGAATGAGAATGAGTGCATATATAACTTCACATGAGTCAAAGTCCTTGGGACTGAAGAAAGTGCTTTAACTCAAGTGTTATATGACTCTTACATGAGTCAAAGTTTTTAAAATTGTATGCTTTTCAATTTCTCTGGCCTGTTCACTCCATAATCAAATAGATTGTATGTAAATATACATGTACACTGTATGTGAGTAGTAGTAGTAGTAGTAGTAGTAGTAGTAGTAGTAGTAGTAGTAGTAGTAGTAGTAGTAGTAGTAGTAGTAGTAGTAGTAGTCATAGTCATAGTAGAAGGTAGGTAGGTCTAACTCATTGCTTCTAAACCACAGCAAGTGTGAATTTAGTCTTTTTTGTTCCAAATCTCACTTGAATAAGTTGGATATTAATTCCATTTCTATTGTAGGTAACGATATCCCTCTGTCAAAGTCACAAACTCATGCCGCAATCTGGGTGTTATGTTTGACTCTCACATGGCTATGTCTGATCAAATCACCAACATTTCTAAATCAGTCTGTTATCAGTTGCGCAATATTGGTTTTATTCGCAAGTATTTGACTCGCTCTGCAATGGAAAAACTTGTTCATTCACTTATATCTTCATGCCTTAAAGGGAAGATAAACCCCAAGAGCAATGTGGATTGAGTGAAAGCAGCAACATTAGTAGAACACATCAGTGAAAGTTTGAGGAAAATCGGACAATCTATGCAAAAGTTATGAATTTTTAAAGTTTTGGTGTTGGAACCGCTGGATGAGGAGACTACTAGAGGATATGACGTATGAGTGGACAACAATACAAAGAAAATATAAAGGAAATTCAACAAAAATTCACTTTTCTAGAATCATGAAAGAGCAATGGACCAAACTCTTTCAGAAAGCAGGGGGAATAATTGCTACCCTTAACATATGTCAATATCAAGTTGATGGAATTTGTAGTTTTCATGAAAAATGGATTTTTGTAGAATTTTCTTTATATTTTCTTGGTATTGTTGTCCACTCATACGTCATAACCTCTAGTAGTCTCCTCATCCAGCGGTTCCAACACCAAAACTTTAAAAATGCATAACTTTTGCATCGATTGTCCGATTTTCTTCAAACTTTCACTGATGTGTTCTAATAATGTTGCTGCTTTCACTCAATCCACATTGCTCTTGGGGTTTATCTTCCCTTTAATTTCGGTAATGGTCTGTTTTTCAATCTACCAAATTCACAAATTGCCCAATTACAAAAGCTACAAAATGCCGCTGCACATATGGTTTCTCTGTCAAGTAAACGCAGTCATATCACCCCTATCCTAAAGAGTCTTCATTGGTTGCCTGTACAGGAGCGTATTAGGTTTAAGATACTTCTGGTTTATCATGTTATCGAGGGAACAGCTCCTGATTACAATGTTTGTTTGTTTCGTCAATACCAACCTACACGAACTCTTCGATCCTCAACTTCTGGTCTCTTACATACAATTGTATTCCGTTTTCTAGGAAATCTTGGGGGAAACGAGCTTTCGCTCACGCTGGACCAACACTGTGGAATTCACTTCCTCGTGAGCTGAAAGACTCAAGCTCCATAACATCTTTTAGGAGTACCATAATTTAAAATCCTATTTGTTTAGTAGTGCATGTTGAAGACAGACTTTCATGATTTCTTTTTCATCTTCTTCTATTACGGTGTATGTACTTGTATTTTCAGTCTTTTTGCTTTGATGTAAAACGCCTTGAGCATTTAATCAGAGTGGAGAATGGCGCTATAGAAATTATATGTATTATTATTATTATTATTATTATTAGAAGTAGTAGTAGTAGTAGTAGTAGTAGCGCACTGACTAGCAGTAGTAGTAATGATAATAATAATAAAACAATAAGTATTCACATATAACTTAACATGAACAAGGATTTTGTCAACGATTTGTATTCACTTCCCATTATGTTATATAGATCAGATATTACCCAGAAATGCAGAGCAAAGGTATTACAAAACAATTTAAACGAATTCATGCATTAATCTGTGTATGGGCACGGGTGTGCCATCCCATTTTCATTGCGGATCAGTGCTGTTTCAATAGCCAATGTTCAGTTTTGACAGTGGGGCTATACACATGTACAGTAGCTAGTCAAAATCCACCAGCGGTCCCCGCAATAATCTGATCTTCATTGCTTGCAATTAATATCTAAGAATTATGCACACTTATACCAGAGGAAAAAACACTCCAGTTGTTTTGCTGTTGCTTTATCTATGAACCCCACTCATTTATTTCGTGGCGCATGAACACACATCGACAAAAATGAGGACTCTCTTGTCATTCAATTAGGACCCACTAGTTATATTGGGTTAAACAGACACATGCACTTGTATAATATACAGTACAGATGTAGAAAACAAGGTGAATGCACTGGAGTTGTATGTACAACTTGTAGCACTCGCTGTCATGTGATGCAAGTTTGCCTTGCTAGATTTATGTGAAGAATTGGCTACTTTGACTAATGCAAAGTAAAGTTCTTGTGTATTTCAGGTGAAAGAGACTGAATTTTCCTTTGATCCAATATTTGACTCTACTGAAAGCAAATTCTCTTTTTTGTGTGTGTGTGTTATGAATTTATATCTTCTGTACCTGTTCTTCTTCCTCTACAGGGGGTTCAAGTGTGTGACCATAATATTTGTTCTTTTGAGCTTGTTCGACTATGGGGGAGGGGGTGGGGGAGGGAATTATGAATGTTTTTCAAAACTCTAGATTAACAGCAGTATTCTTTTTGATGGCTTTACTGCATGGCATAGCAAAAAGGAAAGCAACACATTTTATCATCAAATTATGAAGTCATAGAAAAAAAAAATAATTTCCCTTCACTTCCTGTCTTAAATGCTAATAATAATAATGATGATAGTGATAATAATAGTAATAATAATAATAATGATGATGATGATAATAATAATAATAATAATAATAATAATAATAATAATAATAATAATAATAATAATGATAATAATAATAATAATAATAATAATAACAATAATAATAATTATCACAGAAGACATTGGAGAGAAAGAAACTAGACATGTATTCTGTGCAGTTCTTGTTCAAAATATTTTGTTTCAGTTGTTAGAGCTGCCAAATAACCATAATGTACCATTTTGAAAAAAATGATAAGAGATTGTACCTTCATCACTGAATGATTAGTATCAATTCTATATCACACACACACACACAAAATGACAAATCTGATCGTTCTCTTAAGCTACACAATGTACATGACTAATCAGACTTCTCACAAATACTAGTGCTATCTCTGTACACATGACTAATCGGACTTCTCAGAAACACTTGGTAATACCATATACAGTCTTCCGCCAACTTCCTGCGTAGGAGGAAAAAACATGCAGGTTTACAGCTGACTAGTAGTGGTGTCACCAAGTGACTTTCACAGTAGAGCTGTAACTTGATACATTTCTTATGAATACAATAATTATATACCGTTACTATAAAAGTGGAGATGAGTGACTAATTTTTCGTACTCGGCTGGGTAAGATGAGTTTCGCACGTTTTTAATTTTGCGGAATCAAGACATGAACTACTGGAACATATAGCAAGCAAAAATTTTCGCTAGCGTTTATTTTCACGCTGGTTTCTTGTTGCATGGAATGCATGAAAATTCCCATTTTTACAGTGCTTCATATGAAATTTTAATACTAGTGACAGTTTGCAGGCCAATACAAAGTAAGCTGTGATGTACTGATGAAACAAAACAGTATTTACGTAGATCATTCATCATTCATTTTTGAAAATCATTGGGTTTAAAAATAGCTAGGGAAAGTAGACTAGTATATGACATATAAACAGTGAAATGACAACATAAATGAGCTAATACATGTATGTGAGTTTGGTACTGATCTATAGTACATTGTAGATCACATTGTCATCCCTACTTGTAAGATTGATTCCTGCTGAGTTTGGTGAAAGTTTATGCAAAGTCAATTCAATTTGTTGGCCCCTCTCTAACTTGTTACCCGCCCCTCCCAACTCCTCTTGTTTGTATGCTCACACACCATTGCATCTACTTCTGTAACTAGTGTCTGTAATTTGATTCATGTTTTGATGATTTTTTTTTCATATAATTTTGTCCAGTGATATGTATTGTAATTTGTAGCAAAATATGAGAAATTGATTTGAATTCAATTTTGATTTTCAAATTAAAATCAAATTTTAATTGTATGTGATTGAATGTCCAGTGCGTGCAGGTCAAGCTAGAGCTGGGCCACAGGGCCACCATCAGGGCCAAGCCCACCCAGGAGGGGTTCACTCACGACTGGACCATGTTCGTGCGTGGGCCAGAGGGGAGCAGCATAGAGCACTTTGTGGACAAGGTGGTGTTCCAGCTGCATGAGAGCTTTCAGAGGCCCAAGAGAGGTGAGAATCAACAGGAGGAAAACAATTTAAGTTTGCCACCATGTTTACTGCATGCTGTATTTATTCATAGATGTCTGGAAGTTTGGAAATTATTAATATATTTTGACCATCTCAAGATTGCACAAAAATCAGAAATGGAACAGTAGCACCACCCACATGGGCATTATGTATCTTTTTTTACATACCGGTAGATACAGTATTTAGAGTATGTGCAAAGTAATGATTTACCTTAAACTCAGATAAAAAGATGATTACAAATATCCATAATTCTGTGCCACTTTACTTTCTGAAGACCGTGCAAATGAAAGCTAAATCCAAACTTTGTGATTTAATGTTCAAGATTCAACTCCAGCAGTTTTCTTGTATTTTAGACATGCCTGCTGTGTAGAGTAGAGTCTGACATGTATACCTTTGCTACAAAGCCTAATCCTGTGATGTTGTAATATTGGCAAGTCTTATGTGGAACATGATCAGAGAATATTGTATAAGAACAAAAACTCACCAGAAAATAAGCGATGATGCATCAGTCTTTTGAGGATTGTTTTAACCTTAAGTACAGTATTGGTGGAGATGAGAATTGGGCTTTTAACTTTTTTGCGAGATACCAAAAAAACACTTATGATATAGTACAGAGCATACCATTTTAAGAGGAATTCAAAGTTTATGTGATGAAAATTGGGTTTGGAATGACTGAAACATCCAAAAACAAAGTAAAACAAAGCGATCGTAATAAAGTGTGGGTCCCACACTTTATTAGAATCGCTCTGTTTTGGATATCTCAGCCATTTTAAAACCAATTTTCATCAAATAAACGTTGAATTCCTCATAGAATTACATGCTCTTTCCTATTTCATAAGAGGTTTCTCCTTATCTCACCAAAAAAATGTAAGAAACCTGAAATTAGGTCTCAACCAAAACTATACAAATTGCGATCCCTTTAATTGTGCTTTATTCGACAATTGGCATGCATACTGGAGTGCTTTCTTTGCTGATTGACACGGATGGCTAGAAACTGATTTTCATTGAATACAGATTAGCTACAATGCAAATTAAAAATCCCCTAATCCCTTTGTTGTCAGTTTTGCCTTCTCACTGGGCTGAGGCACATTGCTACACCTGAGTGGCTTTGCTAACTTAACAACTAAGCTCAGTTTGGAGGGGTTGTTGAATGCTAATGAAAAAGCTTTGTGCCTGGCACATACAGGATTAACCTTGTCAGTATCATAGGCAATTGGTTTGAGCACACTGTCAATGGCTTTTTCAGGTGGTGGGTCTGGAAGGGTTAGGGTAATCTCAGTTCTAACAGTTGTAGAAGACTGACAGATGTGATAGCTTCTCGCATTCAGTAGGATTCCTAGCATTGTTAGCTTCTGAAGTTTCTGCTCTTCAGGAATTGCAAAGTTTGCGAGTGACATCACTGTGCCCATTCCAGCTTTGGTATGCATTCGTTCACTGATAGGTATCAGTGCTGAATGATTCTGATGCTGAAACTCTTGTTAATGAGAAAGGTGTCTTGAGGTCATTGTACCAAATTCGCTGTCCCTACCCATCCCTGCCCCCTTTTCTTCCCTCAGCTTATTGTCATTATTGGTTTGTGTGTTGTTGTTTCGTTTATACTTTCCTTGTCTGTCGTTCCGCCTGTAGTTGTCAAAGAGCCACCATTTGAGATATCTCAGTCGGGGTACGCTGGCTTTGAGATGGCAATAGACGTCTATTTCCGCAACAAGGAGGAGCCCAAGAAGGTGCGTTTCCAGTACGACCTGTTCCTCCACATGCCGAAGCAGCCGCCAGTCAACCACATCCGCTGCGAGAAGCTTACGTTCAGGAACCCAACAGAGGACTTCCGGCGCAAGTTGCTGAAAGCTGGAGGGGTAAAAATCTCTTTTGCTCCTCCCCTCCCCCCCCCCCCCCCCCCCCCCCCCCCCAGTGCAATTCAATAGTGGTTTTCACTTGTGTAGCAGTAATTTCTAGTGACTCTGTGGATTTGGCAGGACTACTCTGTACTCTGGTCTATAAAACTGCCCTTGAAACCACAATGAATAATACACAAATAGAGGGAGAGAAGATAAAGAAAAAGAGGCGAGAGAGCTAATATTGTATAAATACAAAGTAAAATGCATGAAAATTCTTTTTTTTTTTTTTTTGCTACATAATACCTTGAAAGCTAGTGGCAATTTACGAAAGTTTCATGCCACCAAAAAAGAAAAAAGGCTATCGCCTCCACTTCACAAATGTTTCAGGTTTTTCAGTACATTGATGCAATAAAGTTTTTCTTTAACGTGTGTGCACCACAGGATCTTTGCTCATTTTGAAATCAAGTCTGAACTTGCACATCTTCAAAAATCGCTAGGAAGGACTCCTGTTCATGATGAACTGTAAACCTATAATTTTAGTACTCATTTTTGGCCTGGCAAAATTGTTTCAGATTCTCATTGTGTTTTGTTTTGTAACTTGTGCGACTTTTTTTTTTTCCATCGTAGGTGGGCGTCATTGATCTGGAAATTCCTACCACAACCTTGAAACTGAATGCCAGCACAGGGGGCAAGCCGAGCACCCCCTCCTCAGTCACACCCAGCACAGACCCCTCTGCCTTTACCAAAGGCAAGCCTCGCTCTGGTCTCATCTCGTCTGGTCTCCAGGGGTCCAAGAAACCCAAATCCATTGGGTCGACTTCAACCTCATCAACAACATCAAAGGTCATTCATCATGTTTAACTCTGTCACTTTTTTTTGCCCCACATTTTCTAGGCATTGTGTGTTTTATGTGAGTTATTAAGTGCCAAAATTGCACAGTGCAAGGTGGGCTTAGACACCTGGAGGGTGTTTCACAAAGCCGTTCTTAAAGTTAAGAAGGACTTAAGTGCGACTGGTGATCAGTTCTTGTGCTGAATTACCGAGATTCTGATAAGTATAGCACGCAAGAACTGATCACCAGTTGCACTTAAGTCCTTCTTAACTTTAAGAATGGCTTTGTGAAACACCCCCCTGGTAACAATGGTATTAATATACCACGGAGTTGGAAGGCTAGCCTGGCTCAGATATATTCAAGAATCCCAGGAACGAATTGTGTACAACTTCATCACTGATCTCTATGTAAGTTCACACACAGCCGAAGAGTGTCGACTGGAGTCGACTGGAAGTGTACGCTTCAATGCACATATTCGCTAACCGGTGCAATATAGGAATAGAAATAACTCGTTTCCTTTGTGTCAAATTATTGTAGTGTGTAGATTACCTACCCTTTTGTAGTAACAGTGACTTCTACAGATGTAACAGGTCGGGGGTCATAGTTCATGAGTTACTGACCATACATAATTTTCAAGCATTTTCACATAAACAAAACATTTTTCTCTTTCTAGGGTTTTACTTTGCCAAACAGTCTTTTCAAGAACTACATACGCATGGTGTTACCTCAAACCTATCTTCCTCATTTATATCACCATGCAAGCTCTCGAACAATTCATTGAAGTCCTGTTTTACACAGAGTGGTACTGCATTTTAAGAGGAGCTATAGCTCCCCCACTCCTTTGCCTATAACCATATAGAATTAATTTCTGAATTCTATATTTAGTCATGAAACATGCGTGCTGATCTCTCTCTTTTCCTTTTTTCTCTATTCAGGATGTCAGCAAAAGCAGCAACCCAAAGCCAAAGGAGTTCAAAGATAGTGGAAAACAAAAGGCAGGCAGTAAGGACATCAAAACCACTTCTAAAGACAGCAAAGGTACGGCCAAAGAGTCTAAGCCAGTCTCTAAAGACCCAAAGCAACAGGCACCTAGAGAGCCAAAGCCGAGTCCCCGCGAGCCCAAGGCTAGCCCCAGGGAATCAAAGCCCAGTCCCAAAGACTCTAAAGTCAGTCAGAAAGTGAGCTCCAAGGACATAAAGAGCAGCAGTGAGAACAAGCCCATGTCGAGCAAGGAGGGCAAGGATAGCAAGCCAAGCAGCAAGGGCACTGCCAAAGAAAGTGGGAAGCAGGCCCCGAAGAGGCAGCTGTCGGAGCAGTCTCCCGCGGGGTCCGCGACGCCAGCCAAGAAGAGGAAGCAGAGCACGTCGACAAAGGAGGAAAAGCAGAAAGACGATGCACCCCTCGAGGGCAGGAGCTCCGTGAGCGGAAAGCAGTCGACGAAATCGAAAACTGACAAGACCCCGTCGGGCGAAAAGGGACATTCGGTCACGGGTGACAAAGGGGGTAAAAGTAAAGACAAGACGACGAAGGTGAAAAAGAGTTCCGCCGCCAACGCTGCCAAGGTCGCGGCTGATCAGATGCTTTTTGCTCCTGAGATCACCAAGACAAAACCAAAGCCCAAGGCTAAGAAGGAGCCAAAGAAGGAATTGCCACAGTTTGAGGCGGAGCTAAGCACGGAGGAGGCAGAGAATGAGGCGCACAGCCCCAGCTCCAGTATCTCCTCCCTAACCATCCGGGGAGGCGGAGGGGGCACCGGTACCCTCAACATGCTCATGAAGGACTTATTAGATGATGACGATGACCCCGATATGGGGAGAACATTTCACCCCAGTTCCCTCTCGCCGGGCCACTACTCCATATCCAGCAACAGTAACCTCAGCGGCAACAGTCGCAACAGTTCGCCGTCACCGGAAATTGAAAAGCCCAAGCCCACCCCTCCAGCCAAGTCGGTGTCAAGCAAGAAATCGAGCGCGACCAGCAAGAAAGGCGCAAAGGCAGAGAAGAAGCCGAAAAATGCGGACGGCAAACAGAAGTCGCACAACAGTAACATTGACTACCTGTATGAACTTGTGGAGTTGCACAAGCGACTGATGAAGCTCACGGACAGGGATAAGCTCCAACAGGTCGTTGACCTGATAGGGGAAACGGGGTCATTCAAGGTCACTGATAAGACATTTGACTTTGACCTGTGTTCTCTGGACAAGACCACCATCAAAAAGCTGCAGGAGTATGTACCATCGCTGTAGCTTGGCCCGAGTCCATTCAGACATTGCCATTCTGCCAGGTTTGTTTCACTGCGTTGCACATAATGTCCAGCAGCACAGGAGGGTCAAGCTGCATTTTTGGACCGACCCATCGAAATGCACAAATCACTACTGAACAATGGTATGCCCCTTAGCCACTCTCGATGCGTTGAGCTTCTTGTAAATACTTGTACAGCCGTTTGTAATTGTTTGTATATTTCTCACTGTGTACATACCCAAAGAGGTCTTTGGTCTGTGTGCTAGGTCATAACACAGAATGATTTAGAGAGAGAAGGTAAAGAATTCCATCTTCAATACAGAAACAAAACAAAAAACATGTGGGAGAACATGATAACTCCTACCAAGTTTGGGGTGCATCGAGTGCGAAACGCTTTCCCTGGTCTGATGTTATGCAATGCCCATCACAGATCAGAAAAGTACACAAAACCAGTGACAAGATTTTATAGGCGATTCACTTTATACGGATATAAGGCCTATTTTTTCTTTTTTTCTTTTAATGGAAAGTGGTCTTCCTCCAGAGTCCTGAAATACTCGCAAAGTTATGATGATATGTTAGACTTAATCCTTTCACCTTTCTCTATTGACCACTTTCAAAGTAAGCAGTCTTTAAAAAATATTTTGGTACTTGTCATGCATGTATCTGTTTATCTATAGATGAAAGATAAAGAGTTGTTTTCGAAAGGCACAACTGTATCATTAAAAAAAGAAATCAAACTTTTTCATGCAAGTTTCAGAAGACACCAGTCATGATAAAAAATCGAATGCAGAATTGATTCAGGGTCAGTAATCATGTGAAGCATTTCTATCTTTAGGTTATCAATCCAGTAAGCCATTGTCTGGTTAGTTTTGCTAGAGCTTTTATCTTTTTTTATCTTTTATTTTTTGACTAATCTAGGAGATATAGTAAACAGTTTAAAGGTACACAAGCCCGGTATTGAGGGCGCTGTTGATAAGGCCAGTAGACCATTAAACAAAGTACATCATGTTTTTGCCAATACATGCAATTTTTCATGGCTAGCTAGCAAGGAAACTTTGTCTTTGACTGATCTGTATGTAGTATGCAGAACCAGCCAGGAATGACAGTTGACTCTTAAGCGTGGGCCTATACAACATTATCCTCTTGAGTCATAATGCAGTATGCCTTCAAATTCCAATCAGAGTGTGATAATCTTATTAGGGAGTCTACACTAAATATGTACATGGATTCAGTGATGCAAAAAATAAATAGATGACTAAAATTTGAGAAGAACACATCAGTGAGATTTGAAGAAATTTTACTATCCATTTATAAGTTTTTTTTTTCAATTTTTTCAAGTTTAGGTTGAATTTGTGTGTCTTCATTGCTGGATTAGAGGGCTGCCGCTACAGAAAATTATGATGTCACAGTAGTTTGAATGATATTTAGAAAATTAAAGAGAAAATTCAAAATGTTCTAGTCTATGTAGAATAAGGAAAGAGCATACTTACCATCATCAGAAGTCAGGGGAAATAATGTTACCCTCATATATCAGTAACAAGACAAAGAAATATGTACTTATCATAAAGAAGAAAATTATGTTAAATTTTCTATATTTATTATTTGGTGTATGATAGATTATTTAATTAAGAATGCATGAGAGCTATGATGATATGCTGTTTTGAACCATGTTAATTCAACTTTTTTTTTTCATTCAAAAAAATATATCTTCCAAAAATTAAATAGTTTTCATTTTGACACCAAATGACCTCTACAGGAATCATGCAATTGATTTGACAGATTTCAATTGTAGTTTGTCCTCACTTTGCCCAACAAAGACACATGACAGTGCAGGTAGAACAATAAATGTATGTGTGTTGGGAGGTGAATATTATGTCTAAATTGAACACAATATGAGTTTTCTTTGAGTTATGGCAATCGGATCACAACTGAAACTTTTTTTTTTCTTTTTTTTTTTTCTTTTTTTTTTTTTTTTTGGGGGGGGGGGTTCCCCGTGAATTCATTGTAGTGTCCTTATTTTGAATTTGAGAAAGGACAATATATCTGATGTAAGGAATGATGACATCTATCCTTGCTATTTGCTGTCCCCAGAAGCAACAAAACACGGACCATCAGATTTCAGCCTATGCCTTAATTTTATTACCAGATGGAGAATATCAAAGCCTCAAAATTTGTACAAGGATATTCTAGTACTTTCATTTATTTATTTTTTTTTTTGGGGGGGGGGGTGCAAAACAAAGTGGAATTTTATGTCCAAATATTTTGTATCAATATTTTCTGAGGATATACTGATTTTTTACATAACAAATCTGTAGACAAGTCCACAAACATACTTTTTATGGGAAAGATTGCTTTTTTCCTTTTTTTTTTTTTGGTGCATCTGTGCATGTTTCAGTCTAATCACGAAATGCTGTACCTAATGTTTGTTTAGTATTACCTATTTCATTCCTACAATATGGAGTATTATTATCATTGTTATTATTATTATTATCATTATTATTAAAAGATGATGTCTGCAGCTTTGTAAGAGGATGTTGATATAAACTTTCTTTCTTGTGAATGTCAGAAGCCACTTAACAAGGATGGCAGACGGTTGATCAAATGAGGAATCAATATAAATGTTTACAATCTGTGGAGACTGAGGTCTAGACTTGTGGTAGGGATGGATTCTGAAATATTTATTTTTATAAAGACACTTTGGAATATCATGTAATGATTGAAAGTTCAGTGTGTAGGGTACCAGGTGGATGAATTCTATGAATTCGTTGATATCTTTCCCCAGTGTGCATCATGACAGTGAAGTGCACAAAGAAATTGTTCTGAATGACTTCGGTAAAGAAGGTCAAGGTTACCTGCAACGAGAGATCACCAATTTTATCTTTCATTCTTTTTTCCGTGATGTTTCAATCCCATGTCCTGTGCTGTAAGATTGAAATTTACTGGATGGGTATCAATGATGCTTGTTGGAAAGTCACAGGAGTTTGCCAGATGCATTGAGCATTAAGCAATTATGTGAAGTGATTTTCAATACCATTATAAAGTTACATGGGAATTAATGAAAGTCTTTATGATAGCTTCATGAGAGAAAGAGGACTAGGAGATAAACCAGTTGCCATGGAGATGAAGTAACTCCCCAAAAGATTCCACCACATGGTACTCTTGCTGACCACAAGCAATATGGGTCAATTTGCAAGTAGGAACCAACAGTGTGAGGATTAGGTCCTTATTGGGAAAATATGTTTTTTCTTGAATAGTTTTTAAAAAAACAACCGGGATTGGAACATTTCAGAATTAATTTTAAATGGTTAAGCTCATCGTGATGTGAAGGGATGATGTCAGTTTTCAGAAATATGTATTTTTGTTTAAGATTAAGTGAGGTGAAAAGAAGATTACAGTAATGGAATTGTTTAATGATGCATTGAGGCATAGAGGGGATCCCCCACTCCTCCCCCCCCCCCCTCCATCTCGAGGTAGTGAAGGTATCCTCACTATAGTGTGCAGGCGGAGCAGGTCTTTCTTTCTATGTCGACAGTGGTAAAGTAATTTTCGAATGCCTGTCTGACATTCAAACAGTCTCATATGTCATCAAAGTGTACATATATTTTTCAAAACTTGAGATATTTGCTCTGTCATGTTTTTTACTGGGCAAGGAAGACGAGTGTAGACACTGCACATGTTCTCCTTGTGGTCTCATTGTTGATACACACATAACAGTATTTCTGTACAGCTGCTGATTATATATCTTTGCGGAGGATCGCGGATTACGAGCCAAAATCTAGCAAATGCTGTCGTCACTCGCATGTGAAAAATATTTTCGTATATGTTGTTCATTTTTCCTCTAAGTATCTCTCTCTTTCTTTCTCTCTCTCTCTCTCTTTCTCTCATTCTCTCTCCCTAGTTTTGTCTTATATATTTACCCCCCTCCCCCATATTTATTCCTAATTCTGCTTTCTCTTCTTTTCACCATATACTGTAAAACCAGAAATATTCGCAGCATGAAGTTTTTGTGAATTGACGCCGATGGCCTTTGTTGCGGCATTAAATTTTCGCTAATTGCCACTGGCATTCAATGCATACAGTGTAGACGAGAACTTTTGCATGCATTTTAATTTCGCAAATCATGGCTCTCGCGAAATTCACGAAATTAAAATGCATGCGAAAATTTCTGGTTGTACGGTATATTAATCAGTGCTTACATTGTGTTCCAAGCCGTTCTTGTCTGTCCTTCTTTGTTTGTGTCCCGTCTTCTGTCCCTTGAAAACCGTACTTCTATAATTGTGACCCCCGCGCTTTCATTTCTGTCATCTTTCCCTTATTTTTTTCTCCCCCTGGCCTCCTACTTCTTTCTGGCATTTCTTCTGCTTAAATTTCTGATGCGAAATGGACCGTCCAATCTTCTCCGCAAATGTCTGTACATATTTTACAAATAGGCATGTATACTGAAGTGTGCATTGTAAGTAGGACATACAATTATATTTACATGTGTTGATCTTTTGTCGGTTTTTCAGCGGACAGCTGGTATTAAGGTGAGCGACCAACTCTGCTCAACTCACTGCCAGAGTTTTGTGCAAAGAAAACCTGTATATTTGCCATAAAGAGAATATGTACAGTTTGCTAAGGAAGTTTTTGGATATGAGCTAGGCGGTGTAAATTCATTATCCAAAATGATAATCTCATTTTTACTTCACTGGTTGTACCTAGCTTCACACGTATACAGTATCTCTAATCATAGTATCAATGTACTACTGCTGTGTAGATTTTTTTCCTGCCAACTTTTTTTTCCACTTTTTCTTGTGACTGAAAGCAAGCTGTGTATGATAGACACTGATATGGTAATATTTATGGGTCACTTTGCACACATGGTCATCCAATAGTTTATTGTCTGCTCTGCATTTTCCATATTCCGTTGCAATGAAGCTGTGTTGGAGCTGTACAAAGATTGGAAAGAAAGGAAAAAAAAAACAGGTTGCTACACTATGTCATGTCGGTGATACTTGTATTTTGTGATGCCCTTTTCCAGCAGTGTGCTACAGTGTTGTAGTAGGGTCCTTGAGTTACAACTCATCAGTCAAACATGTTTCAGCATTTCTGTTGTGTGTACTTGATTCTGGCATTTAAAAAAATGATGAATGCATTACACATAATAAATGACCACTCTATGTTGACACTCAAGATGTGATCAACTAGACATTTTGCTTGTTCCTTGTGGAAACAGCATAAGGTTCGAAAACTTGCAAACGGGAAAAAAATTTCGGGCAGCATTTGCTTACTTACTTTTAAGCAAGGGGGCGCTGTAATGTACAGTGAGCAGAACATTTCTTCTTGTACTGCATTGCTATGAAATGTGCAGATCACTTTTTGCCTCTACAAAGACCTTTGACGGTGACATGTTATGTATGCTTGATTGTGCATTTAGCTATTGTTTGTATCTCAAAATTAAGAGGTAGATTTGCAAATACTGGGAAAATTACAATACGCCTTTGCGAAGCCTGCATTCAAAGTGAATGTCAGTGCTGAGGTTTGCTGATGAAAAGAGGTTAAAAGGTTTTTAGTAGTAGTTTGCAACTTTGTGAATGACTCGCAGCTCTTGTGAGCCAAAGTTGTGGTTGGCTGAAGCTGTAGGAGTCACATGACTGGTGACAGCTGTAGGAGTCACATGACTGATGGCAACTGTAGAAGTCACATGATCTCATCTTTCAAAGCCAAATTGCAACGTGGCAGGATTCTGTTCCTGCGTCATTGTCATGCACTTTTCATTATACAGTTTACGGTGGCTCTAAAGTTCCACCAAATGCAGCTGCCCTGGCTGCCATCAGAAAAAAATAACCAATCAAATGTGAGCTGCCAAATCACTCCAGTCGTACCTTTTATTATTGCAACTCAAAATGAAGGTAGTAGCCTGGGTGCAGTTGGTTTTAAAAAGTTCAGAGGTCAACTGATACAAGATTTCCTTTCTAGTTGTTGCTTCAAGAATGCAAAGTGAGGTACTGTATATGCCATATATTTTGCTAGGCCTTTGTTTTTGCAAGTTTTGCGAGTCAGATGCTATTCGAGAATTAGACAACACACAAAATTATTAACTCTGATCTTGACATGAATATGATGTGCATGCATACATTTCTCTTTTCATTACCTTGCTCCACAATTGTGAACTTAACCACTTGCGAAATTGTTGAGAATTCTTGATTTGCAAAAAAAAAAAAAAAAAAAAAAAAAATAGACTCGCAAAATATATGGCTTATACATTTATATGCACTGGTCTGTGTTTTCTCGGTTGACATCTCTGCCAGTTTGAATTAAGTATCGATATTTATGTAGTACATCTACATTGTATTTACATAGTCAAGCAATGAAAATGTGTACACCATTTGACTTGATCATTGTATGTACTGAAATAATGTCATTTGAAGCACCTTTCATGCAAGTTTGTTTGTATGCATCCTTGATGTTGCTCGAAAAGGTTAAAGGCAGGTGCTCACTGTAATTCTGTGGATCGTGTTTTATGCGGGGTTATTTTACAAAGTTTCCACTTTACGCAAATGGGATGATACGCCTTTCTGTGATACACTGCAGAGCTCCACGTGGATGGGCTACCAGTTTCCACAGAGCTTCAATCAGCGCATGAACAGTGCAGAAGATATTGAGCTTATATCACTGTCAGACAGCAAGCTGAATTCCCCGCAATTTTGTCATCCAGCTGATTGTAACTAATTACATGTGATTATTTTCATATTGAGGTTTTGCAAGTCTGAATATTTCTGTATAATACTTGTGTTGGCTACTCAGAATGTAGGAGAGTATATAATAATACTCATTGCTTAACTGACCTTGAATTTCAGATATGACTTTCTTTTTTTCAGTTTCCATAATGACATGAAATTGGCAATGTTGAGTGTATTTCTGATGGTTCATTGTATTTAAAACCCTTATAACTTGAGCATTTTGATTATCTTTTTGTCTTGTTTTTGCCTTGCAGTCTTTATCCTTTGCTGACAACCACATATCCTGTTCGATCATAATAGTCTACTTGCCAAATTTATCAACAGTAAACAAATGACCTCAAAACACAACTCTGATTTTTTTTTTCTCTATACATGGGACCAGGCAGGGTGTGGTCATCACCAGTACAATCTTGAGATTTCAAATTTGTGCAGCAAAATTTGTTCTGGTGGCCACTGTTACCAAATTTGATCGGAAATTTGCAGCCAAAAGATCTGAAGTTTTATATGCTCACTGGTATATTGGTTTTAATATGTGTAGGATATTGGCAACTCAAGTGCTACCTACCCCAAGCCTCATGACCATTGATTACCCAAACTACTTGATTGCAGCACAGTGGTTCTGGTAGCTGCTGTACCTGTGTTAGCAGCTTTCTTTGATTTATGCAACTTTGTAAATTGAAGCTTGATTTTTAACACCAAAATGCTTTCGTTACCCATTCCCTCTTCAGAGATTTTCCCAAAAGTCCTTGTTTATGACTCGCCAGGTGGTCAAAGACAGTGGCCTAAAATTGAATGGTATGCTTTGCTGTTACCATGCATAAAGGCCATAGCTGCTAGCCTCATTGTCTGCTGTTTGTGTCACTACTGTGGTATTCTGGCTTCAAGACATTTTTGTGACATAATTTTGTCTTCACTTGTCACTAGTGTAAATAGCATAAAAATCATATGATATGTGCTATGAACATGTTTAATGTCTGCTATGTTTTAATCTGTACATACAAATGTATCGTATATATCAGGAGTAAGATGAGTTGGAAAGAGAAAAGATAGAGAGAGAGAGACCAGAAAAAAAAATAATGTGGTACTTAAGGAAGTTGATGCTTGCTCACAGTTTCATAATGCTGCTTTCTCTGTTCAAATAGGGAAGAATCTCTTTTTTTCTTTCTTGTTTCGAAATCATGTGTATGTGAAAGTAACATTTTTACAGACATGTTATTTTAATAGTGAATTGTAAGTTTTTCTGACAGTTGATTGAATCAAAACATGCATTGCTAGATATGTGCTTTTGAGTTCGTGCTCTGCATTTTGACTAATGAATGTGCAAATGTGACACATGCACTTGCACTCAGCGTGACATTTCTTTGCCGATCACACGGGGCACGTGTTATTATCCTCATCCTGCAGCCCACAAAAGGAAGCTTCATTTAGAATCATGCCGCAACAAGTTTTATTTGCAATATCCCAGAAAACCCTTGGTCCTTGTGTGGTCCAATCATAATTACGCCATCTTCCTTTCTGCCTTAGAAATGAATTGACTGCTTGATACACACACACACACATGCACACACACACACACACACACACACATGCACACACACACACACACACACACACACACACACACACACACACACACACACACATACACACATACAAACACAAAGAACAAACAATACAAATGAAAAGGAAATAGCCTTCACTACAAGCCTTTTGTAGTATTTATTTAGCAGTGGAAAGCAATCAGCACAACCATGTATCATTGTGTGTAACATTATATTTAAAAGTACAATTTTAACTCTGTATGGAGTGCAATTGTATGCAGTTGCATCTTGTGTTGAATATCAATTATTGTAAGCTACAACACAATAATAGCTCTGGTTGACACTTCCCATGGTGCTTTGCAAGTGTTGGCTACTTCCTTTAAGTTAAAAAAATTTGCAATTATATTGTCTTGTCTGTGCGGTCAGTTGGTCTATGCGACAACTGCCAGCCTATTTCTAAAAAAGAAAAGAAAAAAAGACTGGAATTCTTTACATTCTTGTACACAGATGATGAGTTTTATCATCCCAGCTTTGTGTAAATGTGGTAACCCCAAATATATATGCAACACATCAAGCTTCTCTACACCGTAATCTGTGTTTCATTTCTTTCCTTCCTTCAGTTTTTGTTTTGTTTGTTTTGTTTGTTTAATGTTGTTGCTGCAGACAGAACATAAGAAAATTAGCAATATACCCTCAGATGGCTTTTACCCACTTGTTAAATATCATTTGACTTATAATCGTAAACAGGAGAAAACTGACCAGAAATGAATATAATTCATTAATGAAAAAATGAGCAAAGAGAATGGGATTCCATCGGGATTCAAATCCTGATGGAATCCCATTTTCTTTGCTCATTTTTCCACTAATAAATTTGATTTATAAGTTACATTCTTGCATATTAGATTATTTGTGTTTGTGTGCTGGTTATTGAAATAATGGTACTTGGGTAAAGTGGGAAGATGAAGAAATTAATAATAAACAAAAAATATATGAATAGATATGTTCATCGTTAGATTAAAGGCATACTGATTTCGGTGTTTAACAACTTTAATAAAAGCAGTTTCGAGGCCCTTGTGTCTGATTCAGTAAACAACAAAAAGTGAAGGTAAAGTTGATATTGATTTAGATGTTGACTTTCCCCATTTATTAGTATAATGGCCATACCATTATACCATTGTAATATTATGCTAATTGATTTTTGTGTGGAGAGTAAAGTACCATTAAAATATGTAAGAACCCCTATTTGATTTTTATATTCACAAGCTGTTGGAAATGGAAATTGGTTAGAGAGCGCTATAGCTTACTATTATTTGACTTAGTTCTTACTGGAGGGGTTGCATACTAATGACGCCTACTTGTTAATACACAGTAGGGCCACAAACTATTCATTGAACCTGCAATTTGAAACAGGTGGTACCCGGTAGTTTATCAGACGGGCTTCAATCTCTGGAAGACCTGTATCACAACACTGCAAAGTGAAAAGTTCGTCACCCGCCCTCAGCGATGTCTCTGCACTTTTGACACATACGGTTGTTAGTGACGCCGCTTCTCTGTGATCTCGCCTCATCGGCCTCATCTGTTAGTGTAAGGTACGTTTTTACTAGTTCAATTCAAAGAAGTAGATTCGTAATTGCGTGAAGTAAATGTCATATCTCTCATTATCAGTTTAGAGTGTGTACTTATTTCATGGCAGCTTTCTCATCTAAATCCCGAACTTGCTTGGCGGTGGGTATGATATTGACGAGATGAATTCGACGTCGGTGATGGCATAGTAGTCCCATGCATTGTTATTCCAGTGTGGTATCGTCTTTCTAGCATGTTTCTAACGTGATACGCTTTTTTGCATATGCGGTGGCCCGACCGCAATCAGACGCCGTGAGCGAAGCACGGCCCGGCGTCCCTGCTGTACAGTGACAGGGTTGTTTACGGTAACTTTTATCTGTATCTTCCTAGGTTCCTATATTCTACTAACTTGTTAGAACTAAACTTAGTGAGCGTAGATGTGTAGAATAGAAACAATGTATTGTTCGTATTGCACAGCTGCAAGTATACACTCCACAACAACACCTAGTATTCTACATTGTACTCACTAATTAAAGTTGAATACAGAAAAATGAGACATCAGGCAAGCCGGGCGTACATTGTAACGTGTTAGATGGAAGGTTTTATTAGAGACTCTGCACCGAGGCGAGTTGTCGGAGCAAGTAACAGATGATGTGGTTGTGACACACTCTGCTTCTTCACACAAAGAGCAGTCGGTATTTATACATGGATAAGAGTAAGTGTTGCAGTAAGCGGCCGTCAGGCAGTTTGCGGCCACTACAGCATATTTGGTTATATAACGCTGAACACAGCCACACACTTTATACATGTATACCACACATTCACTAACACACTATCATTCTACAAAAACCAACCGATAACATGGAAAAAAATCTCCAACAAAAGTGAAATTTTCTCACTTAAATGATGACATCTCGCGTCAAAACTTCATTTTCGGTACTTCTTAACATCACAGTTAAGGGTTAAGGGTCTAAGAAACTGGATATTTCGTCGTTTTCCCGATGTTTGCGGATTTTGAATACATGTCCTCATGTAGAAATAGAACTTTCGCGAGCCGATGTGGGCCGCCATTTTTTTCCGGAAGTGGATGTTACGACCAAAAAAATAGGAATAACATGAGAAAGACAACAATAACAACGCCATGCCTGTTTGCGGTCAGTGCAAGCGCGCGAGCCCTTTTCACGTGCTTTCGCAATGAATGGGACTCACGAGCCAAAATGAGGCGTTCAGCAGAAGATCGCGGAGCACGCGCGTATCGCATAGTAATTGCACATTGGGCCGCAAACCAGACGACCATGGTCCCAAACTAGCAGACGCCCTGCCGGGTCGCGGCTGTGGTCTTTTTTTACTATCGCGATGGACAATGGTCTTGCGATTTTCACAATATTTTAAACTGGTAAGTGGTCAACCGCTATGATATAACCTGGGTTAAAGCAATTAGCAAGTTTGCGTTTCAGAGTGGAAAAACCCTTATGCGGCCGCAAACCGCCAGTTTAATACTCTAGAGGTCTAGCTAGAAGTAGTAGAACAGCAGAGAGGTGACTCACCTCTCCGGAAGGCGGTGAAACAATATAGTCAAAGAAAGTTACAAATCACTTGTCACTTTTGACAGCGATCTACTGTGTTCGGATATTATCAATGGGTGGCCTTATCTTTACCCATTACGGCGGCTGCCTCAGAAGTCGTGTGCTTATCAAGCGGTGTCCGGGGATGGGCCACGAGAGAGAAATATTACGCCGAGTGGCTTTCGATACTAGGAATTGTATCTGTCATCAATAACATTGAGGATAAACACACCAGCGAGCGGAGGCTCGTGAATAATCATGCGAGAGTTTGTCTACATAATTACTTGGTAAGGAGACTTGTCGAGGGGGAAAACGAAACAGCAGAGAGGGTCACACCCAAAGAGAGAGAGAGGGAGAGTGCATGTGTGGAAGACGGAGATCAGAGGTCGGAGCGGAGAGAAGGAGATTGTAGAGGAGAAAGAAGCAGAGAAAAGTTGAGCTGCTACAATACATATACTAACTTGTTAGAACAGACTAGTCTAGATGTCTAGTTCCAAGTAGTGGATGGACGTAAAATAGTAGGCCTGGTCCATACCACGGACATGTTTTCTGCCTAATGTTAAACGTGCACTGCACTGTCACTTTAAATGATGAGATCTCTGTCACTGTGTGAGCATCTCTTTTCAGAAACATAGTTTGAACAACTCTTCTTGGTATTGTTGCTCACACGATCTGATTACCGCAGTTACCTTTGGTGTGTGTGTGTGTGTTTTTGTTAGGTACACTATAGTCTATAAAATAGTGAGAATTGGGGTGACCTGCTGGAACATGAGTGTACTCACTCTCTCTCCTTCCCACTGCATTCACTGTTCTACTTTTACGTGTATCCTGGCGTTTTATACTCTCTTGATTTTTCATATAGACAATCAGCTGTTGCTCCTGGGGATTGCCATTGATTAATTAGCCATTGATGTTTCATTCTTTCCTTCCTTTTTTTGTTTTTGTTTTTGAAATATGTCTAGTTTTCCCAGATGAAACCTCTTGATCAATTGAGTGATAATGCATTATAATTTGCTGTTGTACATGTACTGTATAAATTATGGTTTTAGCAGCCATACCCGGGGAAGAATATGTGTTATATCCACTACAAATGCAGTTTGTGCATTTTTTTTTTTTAATTCCTTTCTAGCCATATGACCATGCCAAGATGGAGACTACTCTGGAGGACTTAGACAAGGCTATTACACATGCAGAGAGTAGTGGGCAGACTGTCCTCAATCTCAGCAACCGCAACTTATCCATCTTGCCTGATACGCTTCAGAAGTTGCACCAGGTCAGGCGGCTACTGCTGAACAACAACAAGATCATCATGCCCCCCGTGGAGCTGGTCTCCCTCGAGGGCCTGGAGGAACTCACCCTGGACCACAACCAGCTGACCATCCTGCCAACGGGCTTTGGCCGCCTGAAGAACCTCACCTACCTCAGCCTCAGTCACAACCAGCTGGGCCTGCTGCCCTCCGAAATCGGTGACCTCACGAGCCTGCGGCAGCTCTGGATCATCAACACCGACCTTGTGTCTCTGCCGGCGGAGATAGGACTGCTGCGCTCCCTGCAGAAGCTGGGGGCCAGGGACAATCTGATTGCCAAGCTCCCAGCAGAGATCACGCGTCTCAGCAGCCTGCAGTGGCTGAGCCTGGCCAACAACCAGATCAGCGAGCTCCCAGACCACTTTGGGCATCTGGCAGAACTGATGTACATTGATCTGAGTGACAACTACTTCTCAGATGTCTCAGAACGGTTGACAGAGGTGCCCAAGTTGGTATCCCTCGTCCTTGCCAGGAACCAGATCTGTTCCCTACCAGATGATCGGCTCATCGGCCTGACACAACTCACCAAGCTGGATCTCAGGGGTAATCCCCTTGTAGAGAGGCCAGCTCATTGGAAGGTATTTCAGTCTCCTCATACTGTACACCATATATTTAGCAAATCTAATTTTTTGTGAATTGTGACATTCCAACAATTTTGTGAGTGGTTAAATTTCAAATCATAGAGTACAGTAATGAACAGAGAAATGTATGGATACACGCCACATTCATGTCGGGATCAGAGTTAATATTATTTCATGTTGTAAAATTCATGAATAGCACCTGACTCACAAAATTTGTGAAAATAAAAACCCTGTGAAATATATGGCAACGTGTATGTACACTCAGTATATCAGGAAAACTGTTTTATTTTAGTACACCTTGCTCACATCAGCACAAAGTAAATGTCACTTCTTTCTTTCTACAAGATGTTTGACACTTCAGAGGAGGTCTCAGTGTGTTTAAGAAATGCTTTGTGACTTCCATCCAATACTTCAAAATTCTCCTTATTTACCTATATTCTTTGAGAGTAAGTTTCATGAGACAATGTTTTTAATTTCATTTTGTGTCTGTTATGTAAAAGATATCCATTAAAAAATCCATTAATGCAAAAATCATCACTAATACTCCCTGCACGATACTGTACTTTTGCAGTTTATAACATATTTGGACAAGCTTGCCTTTCCAAGTAAGGTACCATTTATATTGCTGTAAACTCCAGTAGCTTTGGAGTATTTAGTTGTTGGTCTAATCTGCTCTACAGTCTGTATTCACTTAGGGATTTTTGTGTCATCCACATCAGGGTCTCGACTTCATTCTTCTTGGTCCATCCTTGGATGCTGGAGGTGACGATGTGGAAGAGAATGGCCTCAGGAGCAGCAGTGGAAAGGAGGAGGATGAGGATGAAGATGAAGAAGATGATGACGATGATGATGAAGAGGAGGAGGAGGAAGAAGAAGATGAGAACGATGCTGAAGCTTGTGATGTCTGAACAGACAATCTTCCATAAGTCTCATGCATGCTTTACCATCACTATCACATGTGTAGGAGACGAGATTTGATGATGATTGTAAAGACAGTGACTCCATACAGATGATGGATTCTCTGTAAGACAGGGACGCCTACCAATCATTCCGTGAAGAGTTATGCCTGCTGGCTTAGGAGAGAGGAAAAAGCAAAATTATCCATTTGCCTATTTCCAGGTTGTACAAAATTGTATGTGAACGTGATGTGAGAGTAACATAACTGTTGAGTATGCAAACAGCTAGTTTTGATACACCAGTTAAAAATGACTATGGTTTTAGGTGTTTGAAACTCAAACTCTTACCAGCGAGTTTGACATCAGCATGGCTTAATACTGAATTCAGACCCTATGGTTTGATAACAAAATGCCAAGTGTGAGGAATTTTAAGTCTGCTGGTCCAGACTTTTCCTATTGTGTTAGTTGGTGTTTTTTTTTTTATTGCATCACTGGTGTTATGTATCTTACATCTTCTTTCACTTTACAACTTGTGCCTAAGTTGTGTGTGCCTGAGCTTGGAAGTGTTTTCGGATAATCTGTACACCAAAAGCACGCATCAAGTTTAGCTGACTGATAAATTTCACCATACGTTTGTTTTAAATACAGTGCACTCCCGTTACAACGAACACGGTTATAACGAAATTTCGTTATAACGAAGTAAATCTTCTGGTCCCAAAATTATCACCCTTAAAGTCTATGGTGAAAAATTCGTTTATAACGAACACGGTTATAGCGAAATTTCCGTTATAGCGAAGTCTTTTCCGAGCGCCACAGACAAAGAAAAACAAAAGAAATGTGCTCCGTTATAACGAAATGCGAATTGCTTTCGAAAATACGAAGCGGAACAAGCATTTATAGCGTCTCTGCATGGGTAAACGCTTCACACCACTGTGTATTCGCTCCTTGTGACACGCACAGTTTCTGAGGGGAACTTGCGTTTATTATTGTAATACAGTTATCCCATCACATTTCACATAGCTTTCCAGTGTATGATATATATTACGATATATACGTGGTTTCCTTGTTCTCGTTATATATTATATTTGTTCGGTTATAACGAAATTTCGTTATAACGAAAGACAACTGCCGGTCCCGAGCATTTCGTTATAATGGGAGTGCACTGTATGCAATGAGGGGCTTAGTTTTTGGTGACTCTGACACATTGCAGAATGCCAGAATTGTGGCTTAAAAGATATGGTGAGAAAAGGCAGGCTTCTGCTGGGATCTTTTGTAAACCCTCCAGGATTCAAAATCCAAAATTGATGGTATACTGATTAGTCACATGCAAAGTTCCAAACAATGACTCGTAAGGCAGGCCTCACACTGTTCCAAAATAGAGCAAAGATAGACACATGATAAAGGAAATGTTCAAATTCTGCTTTGATAGCATAAACTTGGGGTCATTCATGAGGGCATCGTAAGCCATCGTACGAGCGCCGATGGAGTTTCTCAGGATCCAGCAGCAACTTCATCAGTGGTGACAAAATCTTTGGCAAGCTAAAAATAGCCCAAAGATCTTGTAAAGGTTTGTTTTGTTATAAAGATTCACATCTTCATGCAGCCTTCTAGTGTGGTTCGTATGGCAATGTGTGACATTCTTTGGGCATCGTATTTGCTACAGCTGTTGATTGGCTTTTAAACAATTTCACAGACAACTTCGTGTGAAATTGAAAATTCCATATTCATATCGCCATCTTATGTCAACTTTTGGGACAGTGTGATGCCACTTTAACGGTTGGCAGTCGATCTGAGTTTGATTAGCTTTACCCCGACAACATCGCGACAACATCCGGAGAACAATATTCCTCTCCTCGGGCAATACCACATTAGAGAGCAAGGGGTACTGTTTTTAATAACAGACACACACCGAAAACCTTGTGCAGGTAGGTTTCCCTAACAACCTACCCTTTCATTCACTTGATCAGGAAGTGATCTATCATTCTGTTTGGACTATTGTGCATGTGTGTTGAGTGTATCAAAGGAATGTTTCCACGAGATCGTTTTAATAGAAGGGTTGTCGGGATAATGTCGGGGTAAATACCCTAGCTGGCTAGGGTAGAATTTGGCAAAAGTTACCGCGTCAAGGTCTGAGCAACATTTTGCGGTGACTGTTTTAACAGGCAGGGTAAAAAAGATCGCCCCGCTGTTATCGCAGTAACTGTGATTTGAAAGGCTCTGTTAAAATGGGGCTTTAGTGGCTGGACATGTTCTATCCTCAAAAGAACAGTCTTTTCCTAATATAACATGCAAATACAGGCATGTTACATGCAACAATTTCTGGAATTGTATTGCGGACCTCATTGCAGTGGTTTTACTGAAGAATTATTGCAATTCCTCTTCCTACCAGTGTGTGTTAAATGCACAGTTCCGATTACTCAGTTGATTACATGTGTACTTGCAACAACTGCATAAGTTTGGGCAAGTGTGATGTTTTCATAGATCTTTGAGAACAGGATTTGCATTCTGAGGACAATTCTGATAAATGTTAGAATGAACATTTGTGCACCTTGATACCTGCAAGTATCCGTCCTGAAATGTTTAATTTGTATGATATCTGTACTAAGTGTAGGTCTAAAGACTGAGATATATCCATTTTAAATGGAAAGTGAAATGGCAATTAGTTCTGTCTTGTTTGCTGATGCTACTGTAGCACCACCTTTTGTGAGCTAACACACAAAAACATTCAAATGCTTTCACTGGGCATTCTTCTTGAAATTGAGTTCAAACTGTAGATAGAGTTTTCTTGTGATATTGGACTCTAATTGTTCTATAATTTTTTTCCCTGTAGCTGTTGCACCATTCAAATTTCTAATGTAATTTTCCCAAGATGACAAGACATATGAACAAACAAAGTTATGAATTAATTTGAGATCTTATGTTATGATGAAAATGTCTGTGACCCTCTTATTCTCGACAATATCTGCAAGTGAAAACAACAGCTTTTACAGTAATTATTGTCACTGTAATTGATTAATTCTTGTGCAGAGTTGTTTTGATTGCGACTGATTACTCAATTCAAGAATTCATTCATTTGAATAAGTACTCGATACCCACCTCATGCTACAAGGATTAGATCCAGCTCTTGCTGTCGGGCGGAAGCTCGGTGGTTAAGTAGATACGACGCCCATGTGGTAATCAGGGGATCATTGAATCCAGCCCAACCCGAGTGTGTATGCCCATGATTTTTATGCCTCCGCCACGAAGTGGTGCCGGAGGCATTATGTTTTCGGGTTGTCCGTCCGTCCGTCCGTCCGTCCGTCCGTCCTTCCGTCCGTCCGTCCGTCCTTCCGTCCGTCCGTAATGAATTTTGTGGACAAGGTAACTATCAAAACCTGTTGAGGTATCCTAATGAAACTTGGCATGTATGTGTATTAGGGGGTGAAGTTGTGCCTATCAACTTTTGGGTGCACATGCTCAAGGTCAAAGGTCAAAAGGTCAAGGTCAAATACATAAAATTTTACTATTTCCACCATATCTATTGAATGCCTGAAGATATTTTCTTGAAACTTAGTGTATACATGTATTACCCAATTAAGATTCTCTGGTGAAAGTTTGGGTCATGAGGTCAAAGGTCAAAGGTCAAAAGGTCAGGGTCAAATACATAAAATTTCACTATTTCCACCATATCTATTGAATGCCTGAA